>CM060471.1:23832847-24132847 GCA_030544235.1 Lepturacanthus savala | reverse complement strand
CACGTCCGCAGAAAGGCTTCATAGGCGCAGCGTTGCGCCTGTGGAATAAGACACTTAAAGTGGAGCGGGATCAGCGCGACACTTTATTTTTTTTTGCGCGTAAAACTAACAAAAAAACAGCTGGATATTATCTGTCAACTCTTATTTTGAAAGAAAAAGAAGCTTTTTTTATTTTTGGTTCAATCCAGAGCTTTTATTTTGTTGCAGATCTGGGTGATTTTTTATAAATTCACACCTCTTAAGGAGTTTTTTTCTTTTTCTGTGAACTTTTAAAGTGTCAGCGGAGACATGGCAGAGACGTCCGCGGCTCCGGCCAAAGCCAAAAAGGCGGCGAAGCCCAAGAAACCCGCGTCTCATCCCAAGTACTCGGACATGATCAAAGCGGCCATCGTGCACGACGCGAGCCGGAGCGGCGCGTCGCGTCAGTCCATCCAGAAGTACGTGCGCAAGAACTACAAGGTGGGCGACAACGCCGACGTCCAGATCAAGATGGCCCTGAAGCGGCTGGTGGCGTCCGGGATGCTGCGCCACACCAAAGGCATCGGCGCGTCCGGATCCTTCAGGCTCACCAAGCCCGAGGACTCCAAGAAGTCCACCGCGAAGGCGTCAGCCGCCGCGTCCGCCAAGCCGAAGAAAGCCGCCAAGCCGGCGAAGCCCAAGAAAGCCGCCAAGCCCAAGAAGGTGCCCAAGACGCCGGAGAAGCCGAAGAAAGCGGCCGCCGCCGTGAAGAAGGCGGCGGCGGCGAAGAAGGTCGCGAAGAAGGCGACGCCGGCGAAGGCGAAGAAGGCGCCGGCGAAGAAAACCAAGGCGGCGAAGGCGAAGGCGAAGCCGGCGAAGAAGGCGGCGAAGCCCAAAGCGAAGTCGCCGAAAAAGGCTGCGAAAACAGCCAAAAAGAAGTAAAAAACAACAAAAAAGGGACAATACCAGAGGAAAAAGTCACTGTAAATACTTTAAGGACATGTTTTCGTATATGTATTATTTTTGTAAAGTCTCATGCAAACTTATGGCGTTTTTTTTTAACCAGTAGTTTCCTCTATTCATTGCACTATAGCCTAAAAAGATGCTGTAGACATAATTGTGAGCATTTATTTTTTAATTTGGCGTAAATAATACTGTTAATTTCTGTCTGTGATCCTTGGATAAATATCATGGATGAATTATAAGAACTTATAATACCCATTATATGATAAGAACTTATTATATTGTATTATAAGGACTTTTAATAGGTAAATGCATGGGTTTATTATAAGAACTTATAATACATTTATTATAAGAACTTGTATTATGACTTATAATACATATAAGAACCTATTATATTGTATTATAAGGACTTATAATAATATAAGAACCTATTATTTTGTATTATAAGGACTTATAATAGGTAAATGCATGGGTTTATTACAAGAACATATAATACATATATTATAAGAACCTATTATATTGTATTATAAGGACTTATAATACATATAAGAACCTATTATATTGTATTATAAGGACTTTTAATGGGTAAATGCATGGATTTATTATAAGAACTTATAATACATTTATTATAAGAACTTGTATTATAATGACTTATAATACATATAAGAACCTATTATATTGTATTATAAGGACTTATAATAGGTAAATGCATGGGTTTATTATAAGAACTTATATTACATATATTATAAGAACCTATTATATTGTATAAGGACATATAATACATATAAGAACCTATTATATTGTATTATAAGGACTTATAATACATATAAGGACCCATTACCCATTATAAGAACTTATGATATATACATGAATTTATTATAAGAACTTAAAACATTGATTTATTATAAGAGCTTATAATAGATCCATGATGCATATACAGGGGTCTCATTGAAAAGGAAAAAAGCGAACCATGTGTGTGTATATAGACCTGCAGTTTAACTATTGAATAGTTATTGTTAGTGCACGGGGTCATTCTGAAAATACAAATGTGTCAATGGCCTTTCATCGTCGAGCCTTTACAATCTATTGATGTATCGGCAGCGGACGTCAGCCACATGTTTTTCCTAAAGGCTTTTCTATGGTTGTCGTTCAGGCTCCATTCTGTATATTTTCTCATGTTTCAAAAGAGAAAAAAAAAAGAAAAATATACAAACATCCACTGTGTTCAGTCACTTTTGAAGACTGTTTATACTGCGATTCAATAAAACTTTGTCTTCTTCTACTAAAACGTGTCATTTTGATGAATGAACGGTGGAAATAAACTTCACTTCACTACTTTTCAGAGGGAAATATTATACTACAACACTATATTCAGCAGCTTTAGTTACTTTTTAGATGTAGATATTCATATTATTATTATAAAATTGGCTTTTATTTAAAATTTACTATGCACTTTGTGACAGTATTTCTATTTTTACTCAAGTAAAGTTCAATTATTTGGCATATATGTAATATAACAGTCTTAATAATGAGTCCCTTTACTTTTTATACGTTCAGGTACATTCTCCTAATAATACATGTGTACTTTTACTTCAATAACATCTTTTATTTCAGGATTTTACTTGTTAAAAGTAGCTTTAGTTACTTTTCAGATGAAGATATACAATATAAATTGTCTTTTCTGTAGAATTTACCTTATGAAAGGTGTCAAATATCATGATATATTAGTAATTATCTACTCTACCTGTTCCATAGTTTGTTAAAGTATTATAATACCCTTAATAATCTGTCCCTTTACTTCAATAACTTCTCTTTTAAATGAACTTTTAGTGCAGGATTTTCACTCGTCACTGAGTATTTCTACTTTTACTCAACTTAAGTATCTGCCTCTACTTTCAGCTTCATATAACTTCATGAAAAACCAAATCTGATAAACATTTTGAGCAGAAAAGGTCACTGGGGATCGTTAAAACATCTTGGAACTTGGATTTCCCGACTAATTGGGTGTCAGATAAATAAATAAAGATTGAATAATGGGCAAAAAAGAGCATTTTGTTTTCCAGGAGTAAAACTCTCCGTGGCTTCAAAGTGGAAAAGTGCACGTCCCTGAGGGGGAAACATCAGTTTTTTTAACACTAGGAGATCAGTTCACTGTGAAACTAATGAAATCTTCTGCCTCGTTGGTCAGAAATCAATTGCTGTTGATTGAAAACTGCAGGATATTGTGGTTAATTGCGATATATGTCTCCCTGTTCATCTCACCTGGTGAGCAACGCTGCCACCTAGTGGTTTCCTGCAGGAACTGCAGTCTTCCTGCTGGCGGCCTGGAATCAAACTGATAAAAGTCGAGATTATATAGAAATCACTGCATCGAGGGAGTTACTGTCACTTTAAATCATCAAACTGACCTGAAAGAACAGCTTCAGGGCTTCCAGACATGCAAACACATGCTGTTATAAAGATGTAATGTGCAAAAAACGGAGTAGAATTGGTGCTAATTAAGCAGAAAATGCAGCAGAATACTCACTTTGGAATAAGAAAGAATAAAAAAAACACTATTTTGTTTGTTTTAAACAGATTAAACCTTTAAATCTTATACAGGTGGAGTTTTATTCTGTCCCCAGGGTGGTTGTACTAGCTATGAAAACATAACTCTGTCTCAATGACGACGTTTTAATACTTTCTCAGTGTGTTGAAAATTCAAAATGTGCAAGAATTTCACTGTTTTGAGCTTTTTAAAACCCCCTCTATAGTAAATCCATAAAAAGTGCTTTTGCATTTCCTCACGAAAACTTGAAGACATTTCTGTTTTACATTTATATAGTTTATTTTGTTCAATTAGCAATTTATTTATAGTTAAATAAAACAGTTGTCCCTCATGTGTGTGTCATTACCTAAACGTTTTAGAGCAATAAAGTTTTTACAAACTGTTTCTTACATTGATATTAAATTATCTGACACAGAGCCTGCATATGTAATTTGATGTTTTATACATCCTGATCTAATTAATAGGAAATGTCACTATATATAAATATATTCAGTGTATATTGTATGCTAAGCTAACCAGTTAGCTTGGCAACTCTAAAACTTAGTTTTGTGCAATAAGTAAAAACTATATGAATTTGGAAAAAAGCTTTAATGACTTTTATAATATTAATAAATAATAATAAAAAATTCTTAAAAATCTACCCTGGGGACAGAAAAATTGATTTAATTGATATATATAAATGTTTAAAACAAATAAAATAAAACAAATTTAACTAATAGGTGATTTAAAAAAAAGAAGACGCTATTAAAACATCATAATTCACAGCATTCATGACATTTCTTTCACAATAATGTCTTTTTTTTGTCCCGCACAAAGTCTGGTCTGGTCTTTTATTAAGCATCTAAAATCACTTTCAGTAAGAAAACAGCCATATTTTCAAAGTCACATCAGGCGAAGCCCGTAGAAACAGCAGGTCCGCGGCTAAATAAAGCAACGAGGAACAAGAACATGAACGTCTCGTGTTAAAATACGATGGCAGAGAATGGAACAAGGTCAAAGTGTTTGCACAGTGTCAGGTGTGTGTGTGTGTGTGTGTGTGTGTGTGTGTGTGGATAGAAAAATAATCACATCTCCAAAACTATCTCAGTTAAAATAAATTCATTTCCAATACGAACCGAGGCAAAAACGAGTGGAAGCGAAGCTGAATTTGACCAGGTTTAGTAATTTCTAAGGTATTTCTGGGCTCCTTTTATAAGGAGGGATTATTCTTTTTATTATTTTTTTTATTTGGAAGATGCGTTAACAGCCAGTTTTCTTCATGCAAGAGAGATTCTTTCTCACAGCAGAGGCTTCACTGCTAAAAATGACTTCAACAGTCAGATTCAAGCTAATTAAAACGATTCATTCTCAGGCAACGTGGTTGATTTTCGCCTAAAGGGATAAATAACATGCTGCAACTACTCATTGCTGCTAAATGCTGGAGTTATTTGGCAAATCTGGAATATGAACATCTTGGATTTCTGGTGAATTGGCGACATTTTTTCCTCCTTTCTCCCTTTTTTTCGAGGCATGATTCCCTTTGGCTGTTCAGCCCATTTAATTTGGCATTATTTCAATTCAGCTTAAAGAAAATACTGCGTGTATATAAAATAAAACTTCTAGTGACACTTTACTGGAATGTGGGTTCATAACATGTCATAAGACACCTGTAATGAACATTAATTAATGATTATTACGTCATAAACTCAAAACTCAGCCTATTTTATGTGTATTTAATGATATATTTCATAAATATTGGTTGGAAAAAAACTCTTCTTGCATGAATTTAACTATATTTCTTTAAATAAATAGTGAAAATCTCAAGTTTTTTCTATTGTTTGACTTAATCAAGGGCAAAATCACTTGTAATTAAATGCACATAAAATTGAGTTAATGTATTTTGCAATTTAACAGTAAAATCTGCATATATCATGTTTATTACAGGTTATTTTGTCTGTGGTTTATGTCGAGTTAGCATTAAAAGTGACATAAAATACAGAATTTTTAAAGAAACATAATTAAATGCACATTAAATACGATGAGTTTTTACCTTTTGTGTTTGAGTTTATGTATTTTACACCTGTAAAAAAGTGCAAAAAGCCAAAAAACTGAATAATACTGGATTTAAAACAGAATTTATATATAAAGGAATCGATCTGATTAGAGATTTTTGACTTAATCAAGTGCAAAAACTTGTTTTTCCCCATTTTTTAAAGAAATAAAATTAAATGCATATAAAATAAGTTGTGTATTGAGTTTGAGTTTATGTATTTTGCACCTGTAAAAAAGCAAAGATTAATTAATTTCACCTATAATAACAGAATAATACTGGATTTCAAATATAATTTTTATATAAAGGGATAAGTCTAACATGTGATTATGGAGATTTGGGGATTTTTGACTTAATCAAGTGCAAAAACTTGTTTTTTCCCTCATTTTTCTAAAGAAATATAATTAAATGCACATAAAATAAGTTGAGTTTATGACAGAATCGTGTTAAAAAATGCATCAAAAGTGACATAATTGACAGAATCCGTCATAATAACGTTCATTATTGAACCCTCATTCAGGTAAAGTGTGACTGAACTCTAGAATCTCACCATGAACCCTGCAGATGAAGGTTCTGGGGGGTCGACAGACGTGAACCAGCGTTTTTTTCATAAAGCACCTATCGTTTGGACGTCAGCAGTTCTGGTTTGAGCACAGAGGGGCCGGCTGCTCGGCCTGATAAAACGCTGGGAGGCGGAGGAAGCTGGACACGGCGGAGGGGGAATGATATGATCTCTGCCGGAGCTCCGGGCGGCCTCGGATGGAAGGAGGAGCCGAGGAAGTCCCGCGGCCTGGAGGGAGTCCTGCAGCCAGGAGGGAGTCCTGCAGCCAGGAGGCCGCCGGTTCTGGGCTCCGGTCTCGGAGGTTTTGGTCGTGATGAGATGCGTCGGGTTCATTTAACCCTGGCGACGGCCCTGTAGATGGCGAATCCCAGAACCGCGACCACGGCCGAGCCCAAGGCCACTCGGAGCCAGAAGGAGGAGCTGCTCATATCTGAACCATTCAGGTGTCTGGAGGTTGGAGGAAAACAGTGAAATAATTAAAAATCTATGAGAATCAATCACAGAAACACGTGCAGTTACTAGGGTTGTTCTGATTCATCGTCCTCTGATTGGTCAAAAGATTCTCGCAAAGCATTATGGGAAACAAACTATTAGCATCAATACTAGCCTGTTTTTTTATCTCGTGCCAGACTTTTTTCTTCTATTTGCCTGTTTTATTTTATTTTTTCTTGTACTGAACAGACTTTCCCTTTTTGACACTTGTATTTTAGACGATTTTTCTAGTACTAGTTTTTTTTTCCTATTCCATTTTCATTTTATTTCTTTTACCAGACATTTATTTTATTTTTAAACATGTTTTCCTTGTACTGAACAGACCTTTTCTCCCTTTTTTCCAGTTGTATTTTTCTTTCTTGTACCAGATTTTTCTAGTACTAGACATTTTTTTCTTATATTTGCCTCTTTTATTTTATTTTTTTCCATTCTTTCTTTCTTTCTTTCACCAGACTTTTTTAGCCTTTTTTCTAGTACTAGACATTTTATTCTATATTTATTCTATATTTTAGCAGATTTTTCTAGCACTAGTTTTTTTTCTTGTTCTATTTCACCAGACTTTTTTCATTTTATTTCTTTTACCAGACATTTATTTTCATATATGCCAGTTTTATTTTTTTTTAACATTTTCCTTGTACTGAACAGACTTTTTTTTTTGTATTTTTCTTTCTTGTACCAGATTTACTTTAGCCTTTTTTTCTAGTACTAGACATTTTTTTTATTTGCCTCTTTTTTCTTTATTTCACCAGATTTTTTGCATGATTTTTTTCTTGTACCAGACATTTGTTCCTTATTTGCCCATTTTATATACATTTAATTTTTTTCCTTGTACTGAACAGACTTTTTCTCCCTTTTTTCCAGTTGTATTTTTTCTTGTACCAGACTTTTTTTAGCCAATTTTTCTAATACTAGACATTTTTTTAAAAATATTTGCCTCTTATTTTATTTTTTTGTTCTTTATTTTTTAAATCTTTCTATTTTTTCCTATATGTCTGTTTTATTTTCTATTTTCTTGTACCAGACATTATTTTTGGCTGTTTTTTCCTTCATCTTTTATATATATATTTTTTATTTTTAGCCCTTTTTGCCTGTTTTTTTCTTGTACTGGCCAGACGTTTTATTTATTGCAAATATTAAAGTGCAGGAGAAAGCAGATCCTCGCTGTTCACATCACCACGATGCATAAACTAGGCTTTACAGTTACTACTCATGTTAAATCCTCTGTATTGAGATGAAGGAGGACCTACGGGTACATGGCTGCCCAGGCCAGTTTGGAGTAGATGGACCTGCTGGCTGAGTCCTGCAGCAGGTTGGAGAAGGGCAGCGGTGGAGGCAGTCGGTGTTTATAACAGAACTCTGCAGGGGTCATCCCGTGGAACTGTTTGACCTCAGGAAGGTCCAGTTTGGAGGCGACCAACACACACGGGATGCTGCTCTCCATGTAATGTTGCTGCAAACACAGGAGGAGAAGCAAATTATAACAGAGGAACAGGTCATTTGAGGTTTTTTTTAGGTTTTAACAGCCGATTTTTCTTCTCACTGCCAGAAGAAAAATCCTGATTACAGCTTTATCCTGTTATAATGATCCAGCAGCAGCAGAAAACCTCTAAATACACTAAATAAAACCCAATGTTACTGTTACAGCATCAATATATATCATCAATATCCACATCATCAATACAATAAGACAATAGTTTAATAGAATGACCTGTTTAATTGGCTCCTTTATAATAAACATCTTACAGAATATATTCTTCATGTTCTATAATGATCCTGATTTATAGGATTTTATGGACAAATAATTGACCTTTGAACTCTTATCTTATTAATAATTGAACTTTGCATTGAAGATATTTTATCTTATTTCCTTTATTTTTACTTATTTGGGTCAGTTTGGTCTTATTTAACGTTTTTATTTATTATTTTTATCTGTAGTAAAACAAAATGTTAGATTTTTGCTTCTGATTTTAGTCAATTTCATCTTTGATGCTCACGTGTCCATGAGCAATAGGGATATCCTGGTCATGTGACCTCATAAATTGTATGCCCTTCAAAATAAAAGCCCCCTTTTAATGCCTAACTGCAAAATAAATAGATCCATTGATTTTATATCGCAGCTTTTTAAGAAAAAATAAGATATTAATGAAATAATTGTTGCTACACTATGAAATAGAGGGTTTAATTATTATTTTTTCTTAAAACAAAAGCAAATTGGGCCAAATCAGGGAAAAAAAAGCTTAAAAAACAACAAAATTATTATATGCCCTTCAAAATAAAAGCCCCCTTTTAATGCCTAACTGCAAAATAAATAGATCCATTGATTTTATATCGCAGCTTTTTAAGAAAAAATAAGATATTAATGAAATAATTGTTGCTATATGGCAACACTATGCATTTTTTTTTCAAATTGTGCCAAATCAGGGAAAACGCTTAAAAAACAACAAAATTATTATATAATTAAATAGCATGCCCTTCAAAATAAAAGCCCCCTTTTAATGCCTAACTGCAAAATAGATAGATCCATCGATTTTATATCGCAGCTTTTTAATATAAAATAAGATATTAATGAAATAATTGTTGCTACACTATGAAATAGAGGGTTTAATTATTATTTTTTTCTTAAAACAAAAGCAAATTGGGCCAAATCAGGAAAAAAAGCTTAAAAAAACAACAAAATTATTACATAATTAAATTGTAAGCCCTTCAAAATAAAAGCCCCCTTTTAATGCCTAACTGTAAAATAGACAGATCCATAGATTTGGTTCAGTTTGGTCTTGTTTTAAGTTTTAATATTTAATATTCTAACTCATATACATTAATTCTGACTCTTCTGTCGTCACCTCACATGCTGTAGGTTTATTTTAATCCCAGGTTTAAGTCCAATAATCATCATTCATATCATTTACAGCAGGAAAACCTGGGTTTTAGTGGTTAAATGTGCTCTAACGGCTGTGACCGACCTTGTAGATACTGGCACAATAGTCGAAGGAATGTGGGTCGCTGCTGTCGTACATGAGACAGGCGACGTCACAGGAAGCGTCCGACGCCTTCAGGAACTCCGCCTCCACATCCACCTCGTTCAGCTGCAACGGGAAGAGGAGAGAGTGGAAACCAGGGATTAGCCGGAGCCGACGGTTCACGGCCGGCGTCGAACAGGACGGCGGCTACTCACGATGAGGTATTTCTCCTGGTTGCTGACTTGGACTGTGTTTATTGCATAAGGGGAAAAGGCACTGCTGGACTTTCCAGTTTTCTGGAGAAACCAAAGGAAAAAAGAAGGAAAAATCAACAGTGTCACTGGTTTATATGCTGGGAAATAGTCAGTTAGTTTTAAAGACTATTTACACTGAAATTCACTGATTCTCTCACAATATCACTAAATTATTATGAGTAGTGTATATAAAACCTAATTTCACGGCAAAGAAAACAACAATAAACAATAAAAATCATATATATAATGATATTTGCAGTGATCTCTTCAATAAAAAGTCTATTAATTGATATTAATTGACTTGCTCTACATCCTTTGGAAGCCGTAAGTGTAGAAAAACAACAAAAAGGTGTCATTTCCACCTTAAATGGGGACATTTGTTCATTTATTAACAGTTTAATAGATTGTCAGAATTCAAGGAAACGCTCAATATTGGACTAATATTGATAAACTGGTGAAAATATCTTGTTTTTGGTTCAATTAGTTCATTATTTAGTAGAATTATATTCTCCTTTTTCCTGATTTGGGTCAATTTTATCTTGTTTGACTAATATTTTCTTAAAAAAAACATATTTTTTTAATTTTTGGTTCAATTAGATAATAAATTTTGTCAAATTTATCATCTTTTTTCCCTGATTTGGGTCAATTTGGCCTTATTTTAATAAAACATGACTAAGATTCTCTTGAAAAAACATTAAATTGACTGAAAAAACTTGGAATAAACGTGGAATAAGATAATTCTACTCAATATTAGACTAATACTGAGAAACTGGTGAAAACATCTTGATTTTGGTTCAATTAGATGATAAATTTTGTCAAATTTATTCTTTTTTTTCCTGATTTGGGTCAATTTTATCTTGTTTTTCTTAAAAAAAAACATTAAATTGATGGAATTAAATGTGAATTTCTACTCAATATTGGATTAATATTGATAAACTAGTCAAAATATCTTGTTTTTGGTTCAATTAGTTCAATATTTAGTAGAATTATATTCTCTTTTTTCCTGATTTGGGTCAATTTTATCTTGTTTTAACAAAACAAGACTAACATTTTCTTAAAAAAAACATTAAATTGATTAAAAATAAGTAAAACTTCCCTTTGAAATGACTAATAATGAATTTAGTTTAATATTTATTATGAAATCCACAGATTCTCTCACAATATCACTAACTTATTATGAGTAGTGTATATAAAACCTATTTTCACAGCAAAGAAAACTCATTTTTTGAACAATTCTCTTTGATAAAAAGTCTATTAATTGATATTAATTGACTTGCGCTACCTCCTTTGGAAGCCATGAGTGTAGAAAAACAACAAAAAGGTGTCATTTCCACCTTAAATGGGGACATTTGTTCATTTATTAATAGTTTAATAGATTAAATCAGATAATATATGAATATTTTAAACTATATACAACAGTGTACAGGTCTCTGCACCTCATGGAGTGTAGTTACTAAGCTAGACATGTTATAAAATGCTAATATCCCTTCATTTATGATCTAATTATCCTGCTGAGCCGTCAGATGGTGACGTACCGCGACGTTTCGGCCAACGAAGGCTTGTAGGAAGGCGGTTTTTCCGGTTCCTCGCGGTCCGATCACCTTACAGAGAAACACCGACCGCTGCGTCTGACGTTTCTCCAGATCCAACTCTTTGTCTCGCGTCACTGAAACGGAAAAAATAAAAGGTAAAACACACACGGCTGCTGCTGCTGCACAGTTAAACCTTCAAAATAAAAGCATGAATGGAAACTCTCAAAGTACATAGACCACACTGCAAAAACTGAACTCTATAACTTGGTTTTGGTTCAATTAATTCAATATTTTGTTGAATTTATTATCTTTTTTTCCTGATTTGGGTCAATTTGATCTTATTTTAATAAAACATGACTAAGATCCTCTTTAAAAAACATTAAAATTACTGAAATAAATGTGGATTTCTACTCAATACTGGACTAATATTGACAAACAGGTGAAAATAACTTGTTTTTGGTTCAATTAGATAATAAATTTTGTCGAATTTATCATCTTTTTTCCTGATTTGGGTCAATTTGATCTAATTTTAGCTAAACAAAACTAACATTTTCTTAAAAAAAGACATTAAATTGACTGAAATAAATGTGGAATAAGATAATTCTACTCGAAATTGGACTAATATTGAGAAACTGGTGAAAATATCTTGTTTTTGGTTCAATTATATAATAAATTTTGTCGAATTTATCATCTTTTTTTTCCTGATTTGGGTCAATTTGGTCTTATTTTAATAAAACAAGACTAATATTCTCTTTAAAAAATCATTAAATTGACTGAAAAAAACTTGGAATAAACGTGGAATAAGATAATTCTACTCAATACTGGACTAATATTGAAAAACTGGTGAAAATATCTTGTTTTTGGTTCAATTACTTCAATATTTAGTAGAATTATATTCTCTTTTTTCCTGATTTGGGTCAATTTTATCTTGTTTATTTATATTTATTCATTTATATTATTATTATAGTTTTATTTGAATTTTTTCCAATTAAAAAAAATGATTAAATTCACTAAAATCAAAGAAAAAAACTTGAAATAATTAATATAAATTATCAGCCAGTGGAAAAAGCAAAAGAAAACTAGATATTTTCATAATATTGAGTTTTTCCTCTATTACCCATAGAGGGAGACCAACACCACTGTTAAAACTCAGCTCCTGAAGCTGCTGAGGAAGTTTAATTTCTGCTTAAAACAAACATTTCTGTGGTAATTCATTCAGTTTTTATGCTCACAAGAAATAAAAAGCAGGAAATGTGATAATAGGTGGAGAGTGCAGTGTTTATTTTTCATGCAATAACTAAAAATCCCTCTTAAAACAGTGAATTATTGGTTCAAACCTCCCATGTCAGAGCCTCTCAGCTCAGAGATGGAGATTAATTCCCTAGAATTAAGCAGTGGATCAATTTCAAGCATGAACACACACCTGCACACACACACCTGCGCACACACACACACACACACACACACCTGTGATGGCTGCAGTCTGTGAGTCCTGCTCAGTGAGGATGGGGTAGCCGAGGTACCCGAGGTGCTCCAGGCAACGGTGGATGTCGAGGTATGCAGAAAGCCTGCATGTGAATATGGAAACTTGCTGTGAAGTGTCTTAAAATTAAATATTAGGGCTGGGACAATGAAATATATATATATATATATATATATATATATATATATATATATATATATATATATATATATATATATATATATATGGTTTTATTTGTCTGTAGTAGTTAAATCATTGTGGATATGATGAACTACAGCAAACAGAGCAAGGAAAAAACATTTAGTTTATTTATAGTGGATGTTTTTCAGTTCCGAATGAAACATGGAACTTGTAGACGGTCCCTAACATGGATCACCATTCATTTTTAATCTGAGCTTAAAATTAAGATCTAAAAAAAGAAAACTATTTTTTTTCATTTATTATTTTAGAATAATAAATAAATAAATAACCGAAAATAAACCTTTTCATTTTTTAAATTTTTAAATGGAAAGAACAGATTTTTGTCAATTAAAAGGAAGACGGTCCCTAACATGGACCACCATTCATTTTGATCTGAAAAACAGTAATTTTTATTATCTTTATATTATAATAATAATAAATGAATAAAAAACTAAAAAATAAACCAGTCACCTTTTAATTTTTTTAATTTTTTAAAAGACAATTGAAAATGGAAATATTTTTTTGGGATTTTTGTCAATTAAAAGGAAGACGGTCCCTAACATGGACCACCATTCACTCAAATTTCGATCTAAAAAAAAAAAAAAAAACAGTAATTTTTTTCATTTTTTTATCTGAGAATAATAAACAAATAAAATAAAATAACCTTTTTATTTTTTAAAACTTTTAAATGACAATTGAAAATGGAAATAAGCAGATATTTGTCAATTAAAAAGAAGACGGTCCCTAACATGGACCTTAAAATTAAGAAAATAAAATAAATTTTATTATCTTTATCTTCAAACAATAAAAAAATAAAATAACAGAAAAAACATATTTTTGTCAATTAAAAGGAAAACGGTCCCTAACATGGACCACCATTCATTTTTGATCTGAGCCTAAAATTAAGATCTAAAAAAAAAAAACAGTAATTTTTTTCATTTATTATCTTAGAATAATAAATAAATAAAGTAACTGAAAATAAACCTTTTAATTTTTTTTTAATTTTTAAATGACAATTGAAAATGGAAAACAGATTTTTGTCAATTAAAAGGCAGACGGTCCCTAACATGGATCACCATTCATTTTGATCTGAGCTTAAAATTAAGATCTAAAACACAAATTTTTATTATCTTTATCTTCAAACAATAAAAGAATAAAATAACTGAAAATAAACCTTTTATTTTTTAAAAATTTTTAGATGACAATTGAAAATGGAAAGAACAAACATATTTTTGTCAATTAAAAGGAAGACGGTCCCTAACGTGGACCATCATAAATTTTTTATCTGAGCCTAAAATTAAGATCTAAAAAAAAAAATATTTATTAATTTATTATCTTAGAATAATAAAAAAATAAAATAACTAAAAATAAACCTTTTCATTTTTTAAATGTTTAAATGGAAACAACAGATTTTTGTCAATTAAAAGGCAGACGGTCCCTAACGTGGACCACCATTCACTTTGATCTGAGCCTAAAATTGAATTCTAAAAAAACTTTATCAACTTTGCAGCAATGTTACAGGATTCATTTGTATTATTTATATTTCAGATAGGTAAATCAACATGTATGAATCCTGTATAATCTAATTAAACTGAAGAAATGCATTGAAAACTATTCTTTAAAGAATAAACGTTTGTCCCAGCCCTAGTGGTGTAAATGCAGAGCATGCTGAGCACAAAGAGGCCGACTCACGTCCACTGACAGAGGAATCCTCGGTTGGAGATGAAGCCTTCGTCTGTGACGGGAACAGTCATGTGGACGTCTGCTCCCCACGGCATGTAGGGACAAACGCAGAACAGGTTCCTCAGCTCCGCTGGAGACAGAGCCGAGTCCTTGTCCTAAACACAGATGAAGTAAAAAATTCATGTTGAAGAGGGAAAAATAAAGGACACGACTTAAAACCAGGAAACACTCAACTATTACAAAAGAGACAGGGCAGATTCCTTGTCCTGGAGAAGAATTAAAGGACAATTACAACCAGGAAACACTCAAATATTACAATAAATAAATAGAATAAACCATTTTTAAAAGAAAAAACAGTGTTTTTTGAGTCTCAAACACATTCTTGCATTGATTTCTTTTTATTGATAGCAACCTTTTTTTTTCTGATTGAATAATAAAGACAGAATTTTAATCTAACCCAACACGTATGACACATAATCATATTTCCTGAACCACTTATCCAATAGAGTCCGGCAGCTTGTTTCTCTACTCACTTCATCGTATTTGTCAAACAGACGCTGCAGGAACTGTTGACCTAGATGATTGAGTTCTGTGGTGCAGCCGACAGGAACCCGCAGTCTGGGAATAGAAACCGACAATAAGATGCTGGACGAGTGTTTGAGAAGCTCTGAAGTAATAGTTTATAGAACTAATAGTAATAGAAGCTCTGAAGTAATAGTTTATAGAACTAATAGTAATAGAAGCTCTGAAGTAATAGTTTATAGAACTAATAGTAATAGAAGCTCTGAAGTAATAGTTTATAGAACTAATAGTAATAGAAGCTCTGAAGTAATAGTTTATAGAACTAATAGTAATAGAAGCTCTGAAGTAATAGTTTATAGAACTAATAGTAATAGAAGCTCTGAAGTAATAGTTTATAGAACTAATAGTAATAGAAGCTCTGAAGTAATAGTTTATAGAACTAATAGTAATAGAAGCTCTGAAGTAATAGTTTATAGAACTAATAGTAATAGAAGCTCTGAAGTAATAGTTTATAGAACTAATAGTAATAGAAGCTCTGAAGTAATAGTTTATAGAACTAATAGTAATAGAAGCTCTGAAGTAATAGTTTATAGAACTAATAGTAATAGAAGCTCTGAAGTAATAGTTTATAGAACTAATAGTAATAGAAGCTCTGAAGTAATAGTTTATAGAACTAATAGTAATAGAAGCTCTGAAGTAATAGTTTATAGAACTAATAGTAATAGAAGCTCTGAAGTAATAGTTTATAGAACTAATAGTAATAGAAGCTCTGAAGTAATAGTTTATAGAACTAACAGTAATAGAAGCTCTGAAGTAATAGTTTATAGAACTAATAGTAATAGAAGCTCTGAAGTAATAGTTTATAGAACTAATAGTAATAGAAGCTCTGAAGTAATAGTTTATAGAACTAATAGTAATAGAAGCTCTGAAGTAATAGTTTATAGAACTAACAGTAATAGAAGCTCTGAAGTAATAGTTTATAGAACTAATAGTAATAGAAGCTCTGAAGTAATAGTTTATAGAACTAATAGTAATAGAAGCTCTGAAGTAATATTTTAGTGGAGTAGAGGAGTTAAAGAGACGTTTTACTGCAAGTTAAAGAGACACAAACGTCTAAAAGGAGTTTAGGATTAGAGGAATAAATTCATTTAAAGAGACAAGTCAGATTATATTTGTTTCACATATATACACATTTTATAAAAGCTGCTTTTTCTGCTTTAATTATAACAAGAAAATTGGTTTGTAACTGGACATTATTAAGATTAAAGAATGCAAATAAATAATAATAAATAAAAATAGACTAAAATACTTTGGATTTCTTTGATTAAAACTAGAATAAAATACTTTGGATTTTCTTTAAATACAACTAAAATAATTTATACTTTATTTATTTTATTAGAATAATACTTAAGATTTTCTTTGACTCAACTAAAATAATTTGGATTTTTTATTTATTTATTTTTGTATGAAAACCAGACTAAAATACTTACGTTTTTTTTTTTTTACTAAAAATTTACTAAAATAATTTGAATTTTTTATTTATTTTAATTTTTTTTTTACTAAAACTAGACTAAAATACTTTGGAGTTTCTTTAAATAAAACTAAAATACTTTATTTATACACACACACACACACACACACACACACACATATATATATATATATATATATATATATATATATATACACATTTATTTTATTTGTTTTACTAAAAATCAACTAAAATAATTAGAATTTTTTATTTATTTAAATTTTTTTTTAAATACTTTTAAATACTTTTTAAATTTTTTCTAAAATACTTTTGGATTTTCTTTAAATAAAACTAAAATACTTTGGATTTTCTTTAAATAAAACTAAAATAATTTGAATTTTCTTTAAATAAAACTAAAATAATTTGGATTTTCTTTAAATAAAACTAAAATAATTTGAATTTTCTTTAAATAAAACTAAAATACATTGAATTTCTTTAAATAAAACTAAAATACTTTGGATTTTCTTTAAATAAAACTAAAATACTTTGAATTTTCTTTAAATAAAACTAAAATAATTTGAATTTTCTTTAAATAAAACTAGACTAAAATACTTGAGATTTTCTTTAAATAAAACTTATACTTTATTTTATTAGAATAATACTTTTCTTTTCTTTGATTCATAACCTACTAAAATAATTTGGCTTTTTTATTTATTTATTTTTTATTTAATTTTAATTTAATTTAATTATTTATTTATTATTTACTAAAACCAGACTAAAATACTTTGGATTTTTTTTTTTACTAAAAATCAACTAAAATAATTTGAATTTATTTTATTTACTAAAACAAGACTAAAATATATATATATATTTTTTTTTAAATAAAAATAGACTTAAATACTTTTGGATTTTCTTTAAATAAAACTAGATTAAAATACTTTGAATTCTCTTCATCGACTAAACTAAACAGATTACAACTTGACTAGATATAACTAAAACTAATACGAGCATTTACCTTTTACACCAAAGCAGACATTTATGTCAGAAACTGCAGTAAAACCCATTTTTGTCCCTTTCCCTCCTCTACTGTGTCATTATCAGCGATATAAACCAGACTTGAACATACTCTGGATAGAGGTAATCATCCGTCAGCTCAAGGTTGTCGTCATAGCCGAACTTCCTGAGGATGGTCCATGTGGTTTCATGTCGGCCCCTCTGGATAAATAATGTATTAAGGAACAAGAAGCCTGGAAAAGAAGAGAGAGACTTGATACGTGGCTGATGCAGCCAAGCGGTTTTAGTTTCAGCTTCACGGCTGTTCCTACCGTTCAGGGTCAGGCCGTTGTCCTGGACGCCGTCGCTGGTGTTCTTCCACACCACCGTCTTCACGTCTTCTAAGGCCTGAGGAGCCAGAGGATTCCCAAAGCAGGATTTCTAGGAAGAGACGAGTTTATTTACGTCAAACGGTGGTAATTTGTGTTGTATTGTGTGTGTGTGTGTCCATCAGAGCTGTCGGCACTAAATGCGGCGACGTCTGTTCGTCTGTTCTCTGCTTCTGTTTTAACCTGCTGGTTATTAAGCTTTATTCAACTTTTATCACGTAGGGAACATTCAGCTCGGTCCGGTAACTCTGGTGGTGTCACTTCAAAACATGTCCCCGTGTCACACTGAACCAAACAAAGGTTCCTACCAATAATTCCTGCTGTTACGGATTCATTTAGATCAACGTTACTATCAACCTGCTGTCAAAGACGACAAAGAATAATGAAACTAATACTAAACTAATAAAACTAGACTAAAGTCCTTTGGATTTTTTTTTTTTTACTAAAAATCATCTGAAATATGTTGGATATTAGTCGATTAAAATTAGACAAATACTTCAACTAAAACAATTCATCATTTATTTATTTTTTACTACAACTAGACTAAAATACTTTGTTTTGTTGTTTTTTTTTACTAAAAATCATCTGAAATATGTTGGATATTATTCGATTAAAAATAGACTAAAATACTCAAGATTTTCTTTGACTAAAAATCAACTAAAATAATTTTGATATTTTTATTTATTTATATTTTTTACTAAAAATCAACTAAAATAATTTTGATATTTTTATTTATTTATATTTTTTACTAAAAATCAACTAAAATAATTTTGATATTTTTATTTATTTATATTTTTTACTAAAAATCAACTAAAATAATTTTGATATTTTTATTTATTTATATTTTTTTTACTAAAAATCAACTAAAATCATTTTGATATTTTTATTTATTTATATTTTTTAACTAAAAATCAACTAAAAATAATTTTTATTTTTATTTATTTTTTTTTACTAAAATACTTTTTTTTCCACTAAAAATCGACTCAAATACGTTGGATATTAGTCGACTACTAATTAGACAAATACTTTAGATTTTCTTTGACTAAAAATCAACTAAAATAATTTTGATTTTGTTATTTATATATATATATATATATATATATATATATATATATATATATATATATATATATATATAACATAAAAATACGTTGGATTTTTTTTTTTTACTAAAAATCAACTAAAATAATTTTGATTTTGTTATTTATATATATATATATATATATATATATATATATATTTATTTTTTTACAAATAAAAATACGTTGGATTTTTTTATTTTTTTTTTTTTACTAAAAATCAACTAAAATAATTTAGATCTTTTATTTATTTATTTATTTTTTTAAGTAAAAATATACTAAAATACGTTGGATATTAGTCAAATAAAACTAGACTAAAATACTTAAGATATTTTACTAAAACTCATCTAAAATACTTTGGATTTTTTTTTTTACTATCAACTAAAATAGTAAAAATCTACTAAAATACATTAGATATTAGTTGAATAAAACTAGACTAAAATACCTAAGATTTTTTTACTAAAAATCAAATAAAATACTTTGGAACTAGACTAAAATGCTGTGACTTTTCATTGACTTTCATTGATTAAAATGTGACTAAATGAGACTAAAACCAATAAGAACATTTGACACAAAACTACATTAAAAACAGCCGATAGAGTTAACACTGACGTTAATGAAACCTTTTTGGTTGAAACAGAGAAAACACAATGTTTTTGTACCTGGAAGCTGTTGAGTTCAGCGTCGCTGAGGATTCTGTCGTTGTCCTGGTCAGAGATGTAGAATATTCTGCTGAGAGCTCGGACACACAATGGTTTTAGCTGCGGAAAAACAGGAAAAAAACATATTCAGCTCGACATTTTATACATAAATCACTAAATGATGAGACCAGGTGGTGGATTAATCACTTCCTGCTCAGAAAAACTAGGAAAACATGGTAATTTACAGGATAACTCCCTTAAAAAGAGTTGGAAATTTAAAGAAAAACACACGCTATCAACTAGTTTTGTATTCTAGGTGGATTAAATATTTAAAAAATAGTATTTTTCAGCTCCACCTTTTGATATTTGGTGTAAAAAAAAAATCACATGTATGAAAAAAAGGTAGAAATGGACTTTAAAATGACTCAAATTCTTTTATTAAACCATTATAATTACTGTATATTTTAATGTCAATGGAAAGTTTATTTGATTGAATTTCTTTGATTAAAACTAGACTAAAATACTTTAAATAGATTTTCTTTAAATACAACTAAAATAATTTGGATTTTTTATTTATTTTAATTTTTTTTACTAAAATTAGACTAAAATACTTTTGGATTTACTTTAAATAAAACTAAAATACATTGATTTTCTTTAAATAAAACTAAAAATCTTTGGATTTTCTTTAAATAAAACTAAAATACTTTGGATTTTCTTTAAATAAAACTAAAAATCTTTGGATTTTCTTTAAATAAAACTAAAAATCTTTGGATTTTCTTTAAATAAAACTAAAAATCTTTGGATTTTCTTTAAATAAAACTAAAAATCTTTGGATTTTCTTTAAATAAAACTAAAATACATTGATTTTCTTTAAATAAAACTAAAAATCTTTGGATTTTCTTTAAATAAAACTAAAATACATTGATTTTCTTTAAATAAAACTAAAATACTTTGGATTTTCTTTAAATAAAACTAAAATACATTGGATTTTCTTTAAATAAAACTAAAATACATTGATTTTCTTTAAATAAAACTAAAATACATTGATTTTCTTTAAATAAAACTAAAAATCTTTGGATTTTCTTTAAATAAAACTAAAATACATTGATTTTCTTTAAATAAAACTAAAAATCTTTGGATTTTCTTTAAATAAAACTAAAATACATTGATTTTCTTTAAATAAAACTAAAATACTTTGGATTTTCTTTAAATAAAACTAAAATACTTTATTTATACATATATATATTATACATTTATACATATATATTTATTTATTTTATTTATTTATTTTATTTTTTCTTTCAAATGACATGAAACCAACTCAAATTCTTTCATTAAACCACTATAACTACTGTATATTTTAATGTCAATGGCACGTTTATTTATAGAGGATATTAGAAAAGATGGTGCTTCACCAGATATAACAAGCATAAACAATAAAATACATTTATATATAAGAAAAGCCCAATAAACGTGAGTAAAATCTACTATATTTGAGTATGAAAAGAAGGCAATCAGCAGTAAAGTCTTCTTTTTTAATGAATTAAACTCTGTTTATTTAGAATATACTCCTGCACCTGCATTTTAATGAAACCTGGGCTTTTATTTTGAAATGTTCTGTCCTGAAGCGTCCCACCTGTTTGTCCTCGGGGTCATAAAGTGGAGCCGTGGGGTGGAGAACGGCCTTCTGAGCGTAGTAGAACAGCTCGGAAATGTTCTTCAGGTTCTTTGCAGAACACTTGGAGGGGAATAAGAAAACACAGATAAGAAGCGGCTCAGTAAATATTAAGGTGTTAAACTCATCGGCTTTACCTCGACACACGTTTCTATCTCGGAGAACTGGTTCATGATGGGAAGGATGGTTTCCATGGAGCTGCCGCAGCGCAGATCAGACTTGTTTCCAACGAGAATGATGGGAATTCTATGAGATATGGTGATAATACAGGAGATTTAAACGCTTTAAATGCATTAAATGCCCTCCAGGGTGACTTTACAGTGTCGCCACATTGGCACAGAATGGGAATTCCAAGATATATGAGCAAATATGAGAAGCAAACAGAAGGAAGGAGGGTAAAGGTCAACAGTGAAGGAGTAAAATGAAAGTGGTTAAAACACCTACTTGTTGCCTTTCTCTGCGTCTCCGTTCACCAACGGGATCCATTTAGTTCTGATCTGAGAACAAGAAGCAGCATTTCAGTGTAAATGTATTAATTAAATGTGGTTTAGATCCTGTAGAATGTGGAGTGGGTGTGAATCAGGGTTCCTGCAGGTTTATTCTCTCTTTTTAACACATTTTATATATAATTTAATACTTATTTCACAGTCTGAGTGGCAAAAAAACTGACTTAAACAATAATAAACTAAATTATTGATCATTTTCAGGTATATCCCACAGTTTTCACTGAATATTTTCATGTATATCCCACATGTTTAAGCTAATATTTTCATATATATCCCACATGTTTAAGCTAATATTTTCATATATATATCCCACATGTTTAAGCTAATATTTTCATATATATATCCCACATGTTTAAGCTAATATTTTCATATATATCCCACATGTTTAAGCTAATATTTTCATATATATCCCACATGTTTAAGCTTATATTTTCCGGGTATATCCCACAATTTTGTGTCAATATTTTCATATATATATATCACAGTTTTTATCTAATATTTTCATGTATATCCCACAGTTTTTATCTAATATTTTCATGTATATCCCACAGTTTTTATCTAATATTTCCATGTATATCACACAGTTTTTATCTAATATTTCCATGTATATCCCACAGTTTTTATCTAATATTTTCATGTATATCCCACAGTTTTTATCTAATATTTCCATGTATATCCCACAGTTTTTATCTAATATTTCCATGTATATCACACAGTTTGTATCTAATATTTCCATGTATATCACACAGTTTGTATCTAATATTTTCATGTATATATTACAGTTTTTATTGAATATTTCCAGGTATATCTCACATTTTTATTGAATATTTCCAGGTATATCTCACATTTTTATTGAATATTTCCAGGTATATCACACAGTTTTCACTGAATATTTCCAGGTATATCCCACAGGTTTAAACTTATATTTTCATGTATATCACACAGTTTGTATCTAATATTTTCATGTATATCCCACAGTTTGTATCTAATATTTTCATGTATATCCCACAGTTTGTATCTAATATTTCCATGTATATCCCACAGTTTGTATCTAATATTTCCATGTATATCCCACAGTTTTTATCTAATATTTTCATGTATATCCCACAGTTTGTATCTAATATTTCCATGTATATCCCACAGTTTTTATCTAATATTTCCATGTATATCACACAGTTTGTATCTAATATTTCCATGTATATCCCACAGTTTTTATCTAATATTTCCATGTATATCACACAGTTTGTATCTAATATTTCCATGTATATCCCACAGTTTGTATCTAATATTTCCATGTATATCCCACAGTTTGTATCTAATATTTTCATGTATATCCCACAGTTTGTATCTAATATTTTCATGTATATCCCACAGTTTGTATCTAATATTTTCATGTATATCCCACAGTTTTTATCTAATATTTTCATGTATATCCCACAGTTTGTATCTAATATTTCCATGTATATCACACAGTTTTTATCTAATATTTTCATGTATATCCCACAGTTTGTATCTAATATTTTCATGTATATCCCACAGTTTGTATCTAATATTTTCATGTATATCCCACAGTTTGTATCTAATATTTTCATGTATATCCCACAGTTTGTATCTAATATTTTCATGTATATCACACAGTTTGTATCTAATATTTTCATGTATATCCCACAGTTTGTATCTAATATTTCCATGTATATCACACAGTTTGTATCTAATATTTTCATGTATATCCCACAGTTTTTATCTAATATTTCCATGTATATCCCACAGTTTGTATCTAATATTTCCATGTATATCACACAGTTTGTATCTAATATTTTCATGTATATCCCACAGTTTGTATCTAATATTTTCATGTATATCACACAGTTTGTATCTAATATTTTCATGTATATCCCACAGTTTTTATCTAATATTTTCATGTATATCACACAGTTTGTATCTAATATTTTCATGTATATCCCACAGTTTTTATCTAATATTTCCATGTATATCACACAGTTTTTATCTAATATTTCCATGTATATCCCACAGTTTTTATCTAATATTTCCATGTATATCACACAGTTTTTATCTAATATTTCCATGTATATCACACAGTTTTTATCTAATATTTCCATGTATATCACACAGTTTTTATCTAATATTTCCATGTATATCCCACAGTTTTTATCTAATATTTCCATGTATATCACACAGTTTTTATCTAATATTTCCATGTATATCACACAGTTTTTATCTAATATTTCCATGTATATCCCACAGTTTTTATCTAATATTTCCAGGTATATCCCACAGTTTTTAGTGAATATTTTCATGTATATCCAACAGTTTTCAGTGAATATTTCCAGGTATTAAATACATACTAACTCCATATAAAATATGTTTTTTCACTAAAACCTCACCTGTAGTAGTTAAATCATTATGAATATGATTTACTACAGCAACAAGAATCATAAAAAGTCTATTATTACTTATTGATTATATGATTTTATTTATATAAAAGCCCAAACGTCAAGAAAACATCCAATAATTCCGTACGTTCTGCACAACATTTAAGCTCCAGATATAAAAATTCCAAGTCTGTTTGAGGTTTTATTTGTAAATTAATAAATTCCCTGTATTAAGCAGGAGGTGGAAGACAATAAAAACCGTTTCCTACCTTTTCTATCGTGTCCTCGTTGGTGACGTCGTACACGACACACACCACGTTAGCCTGCAACAACAGCAGCAGCAGGTAGATAAACTACATTTCTACTTATTCATGATACATGCAGGGCTGTATTTAAACAGAATGTAATGATATAAGCTTTGAAAGTGAAGGTAAATAAAAAGCAGGAGAGTGAGCGGCTGATTTATCACATGCACCTGTTCACGTTTCTATTTTTATCTGCTCGACAGAAGCCAGAAAAGAAAAAGAAATGATCAGGCTCAGGAAGTTTGTCCTGAAATCCTTAAATAGAAACGTCTCATCAAAGTGTGTTATATTCAAGGACTGGTAGAACTTCACAAGGTGATTTATTTTCCTCCAGTGGATGTGGATTACACTGATATTCTACTGCATTTACAGTAGGACTCATATTACTCAGGAAATGTTCAATTCAACTGGTTCGGTTTGTGAAAAACGTGTTTTTTTGAGCATTTTTAAAGCAGAACGGAGGTAATTTAGACTATTTCTCATTGTTCCAATCATCATAAACAGATACGTCGCTGAACTCACATGTTAAGAGAGTTAAAAACTAGAAAAATATCCCTTTTATGGGATTAATTAGTGATTAATGAGTAACTCAATCTGAACACATAAGGATATTTGTCCACTCACATGTTACATGGAATAAAATTAAACCTTAACAGGTGAAAATATCTTGTTTTTGGTTCAATTAGTCTAATATCTGTTTCCACTGGCAGATAATTTAGATTATTTTAAGGGTTTTTACTTTATTTTAGTCAATTTAATCTTTTTTTAAAGAAAATATTAGTCTTATTTTCTTAAAAAAAAGACAAAAAATGACCTAAATCAGAAGAAAAAGTTGAAATATTTTACATTAATATTGATTATTGATAGTCTATAACTGATATTATACATTAATAGTGATTATTCTAATTTCGTCTAGGAGGGAGAGTTCCTGCATTAAACTGAAACGACTGATTTCCAGTAAATTCATTAGTGTTGTGTGTTGTACTCACCTTGATGATCTCATCTTTCAGGATTTCATCACTCTGCTCTTTTTCTGTGGGGATTAGAGGCAGGTAGGAACTAGTGAAAGTCACGCCAGGCATCATCGCTGCTGTGTTATTGTGCAACAAGCATCCAGACTATATCGAGACTTTATATTACCTGAGTAGTCCACTATATGTGTGGGAACCTTCTCTGGAGTCACGTCAGCAGGGATGGTGATCTCTTCAGCTCGAGACGGAACCTGACAACCATCGAAAAATCACAGGTTAACTCTCATATTTTATATTTTGCACCATTTGAATTTATATAAACTATAGCAGAAGTATGTATTCCTACAGAAAAGTGGAAGTTTAAGTAGATTTTTCTGTTGATCTATTCCATAGTGTTAATAGACAAATTGTACATTAGGTAAAACATGGACATACATTTAGATAAGAAGAGACATGCAAATACAGTTATTGTAATAAAAATGCAATAATTTATGTTGAATGTAGTGTTATAATAAATATAAAGCACTTCCTTCATATTTTGTCCTGTATAGTGTATGTTACTGTTATGTGTGTTTATAAATAAATGATTTTAGGCCCAGATTCTGTTCTGTGAGGTGATAGTGCTGGGATTTCCTGAGGGTCTGTGAACGCATCGTGGAGTAAAATGAGCCACAGACACAGTCTCTTTACCAGCAAGTGCATGGAAATGAATAGAAACCGTAATGAAAAATGACCAAAATAATCGTGATAATGATTTTTTTCCTATTGGAAAGGAAACTGCTTTACACTCAGGGAAGGATTTAACACTAAAGTGCTAAAGTGCTGTTTCTTAACAGCTCATAAGGCTGAGTAATGACTACTTTAGACTAACTGTGGCCATAATTAGCAAAGAGGGGTCAACACCAGCTATAAGGAGCAGGTGGTCAGAGACTTAAACACCCAGCCCACCCTCTTTCAGGGGCTTCTTCCAATGAAAGTGAAGCTGTGGAGTAAAGTCGAAGCGACACTTACCTCTTCTGGGAACTCTTCTCCAACTAAGGACATGATGAGTGACGTCTTCCCCACTTTGGCTGTTAGAGACAAGAAGATAATGAGAAAAGACTGAAAGACTCAATGATCCAATTTGTATGATAATCAGTTAAATGTACTTAAAACTAATATGATGTGATGGCGTGTGCAACACAAACACTGTCTATTCTGTGTTAAAGCATCAAATATGCCACTTAGAGCTCTAAACTGAAATATATACTAAAATATATAAGATAATAGAGAAATATTTAAATTCTCAAGAAACTAAGGTGTCGTAAATAACTTTAGCAAGTGATGGAAAGTAACAAAATTAGTGATTAATTAATGATAATCTAATGGCTTTATATATAATAATAATATATCAGAGGCAGAAAAGTACTACTTTTTCTGCAATACTCATGCAGAATTTTTACTTGTAATGGAGTATTTTAATTGTTGTATGGGTACTTTTGTTTAATAAAGGATCTGAATAATTTTAAATTAATGGGAAAAACATTAGCATCAATAGTTTTAACGTTGATTAACTATAATATAATTTGTGTAATGTTATATAAACATGACTCCAGGCTGCTAGCTACTCAATAACCATTCACAACTTAACAGCAAAGTTACTCGAAGCTAACCATGCTAGCACGGCGCAAATGTACTCAAAGCGACCCCTTTATATAAAATACATATTTGTGTATGTAATATAAACTTTTAATTATAAATACACGTTTCTATTTTAATGTTATCCTAGGTGAAGTAACGTCAGGTTGCCGCTGCCATGTCAGCAGGAGTTATCAGTGAAATCCATTTAGCCGCAACGGCTAATGTTTGCTAATAAGTTAGCTTGTTAGCTCTCGCTTCGAGTGTTTGTTTTAACTCACGTTCCCCCAACAGAAGAATCCTCACGTCCTGCTTCATGTTTCCGCTCTGGGTGAAGAACAGTTAGACGCGCCGCGGTTCTACAGTGACATTTATCTTTCATTTGAATGTCAAATTTCCAGCTTCAACCAAATGTGTGCCACCGCCTCTCCGATGCGATGTGGAACCAAGGTTGAGCAGCGTATGGTTCCGGTTCACACGACCGTTGTCAAAACGCGCCCCCTGGCGGACATATTTAATTACTGCACAGTGTACCGGCGCTGGTAAAGGGCGTCCCTCAGCGGCGGCCATATTGGGACGGTCCATCTCTAACCGCAATAAAATGAGATCTGCACACACAAAAATACTAATAACTCGATGGAATTTTGACCGATTTCCAAACGGTTTGGTTTGTTCTACATGTTATAAGCGTAGCTACGATACAGGGTGATTGAATATTTTTAAATTTCAGCTTTTCATTCTCATTCTTCTATTGTGATCGTATATAACCATAACTTTAACTAATTATTCCAATTATTCGCAATTATAAATATCTAGTGTCATAACATTTTTGCCAAGTCGTTTAAAATTCGTTTGAAAATTGAGGAAGTTATGGTGATTTTAATAGTTTATCCACCATATGTTTAACGCACTAAAGGAGCGAGAGGCCCGACACAAGATGGCGGCTGTGTAGGGACGCGGCTCATTATAATCTAGTATTCTATAGATATCTATGATGGTTGATGCTTTATTTAAAAGGAGACATGGCGGGGAAAAACAATTTTTGCTTCAATATAATGTCTTCTTTCAGAATAGCGAACAAATATATTTAAAATACACATTTAAGTGCTTATTTTGTCCTTATTTCTGTAGATTTATCGTAAAGTCTTCACTCTATTCCAGTATATAATTCCAACCTAATTATATACTGAAGGTTTTTACACATAGATTTATTCATATATCATTTATAGAAATGTATACCTCCTGTATGTGAGCATTAGCATAGCAGTGTTTTGACTCTAACATCAAAGAACTCTGAATAAAATACAAAATAAATAGGGAAACATCAGAATCAATAGATCCAATGAAAAGAAATCTGTATTTCATGAACAACATTTTTTTAAAAAGCAGCAAAAAGTTTGGCTATTTCCATAAAAACTATTTGATAAAAACATTTACAAAAGAATAAAATTACATAAGGACAATGCATAAAGTAAGGCAATAAACCTACAAGGTTCAAGGTTCAAAACAAGACCTCAGAGACCCCCAGAGACCCTCAGAGACCCTCAGAGACCCTCAGAGACCCTCAGAGACCCCGGACCTCCCACAGCAGGATCTCATTATAAGCCACAGTGAAAAGAAGAGTCCCAGAAGGAGAGAAATGACACGACTGTAGTGAATCACTGTGCTGCAGGAAATCCTGGAAACTGCCACTGGTGGATTTGATCAACTTCAACACTCGCTCTGATGAGAGATTTAAACATAAGAGATCAAAACAAACTCTCTATTACATGAAATATTACTTAGACATGGTAAAATGTTTTTAAATGGCCTAATTAATAGATATAGTAATAAAATATGTAAGTCTCAGGATAGTTTCATGGACTCCATTAGGTTGTATACACTAGGAATTTATCATATTTGCATATTGTTGCCATTGGCAACAAATGTTTTTTAGCATATAAGAAAAAAGAACTTAAAACATCAAACAAATAAATAATAATAATAAGAATAAAGTTCACTTACCATAGGTAGTCAATTTTTATTTGGTGAACATTTTTCATTATATCCTGGTCATGTGATCTCATAAATTCTATGTCCTTTCAAAATAAAAGCCCCCTTTTCTTGCCTTTATGATGAAATAAAAGCTTGAATTTCATGTTAAAAAGACCAGATTTTACCTTTCGACCCCACAGCAATGAGTTGGCTCTTAGAGGAGAGGCTGAAGCATGTAGCCCAGTGAGGGAGGGCGATCTTTTTTATTATCTGGAGTAAAAAGAAAAAAACATATGAGATTACACATACAAACACACACGTAGAGGATTAAATCAGGGAGAAAACAGCGGAGTGTCACCTGTTTTTTAGTCAGGCTGTAGAAGGACAGCTCTTTCTCTACTCCGTAGCCCGTGTAGACGACCAGACTCGGGTCTGACGGGCAAAAAGCGGCGAGGGTTGGAGGCGGCGTGTCGTTCTGCAGCAGAAATATAAAGAATATGGACTTAAATAAACATAGAAATGTAACAGCAGGTGCATGTGTAGCAGAATAGTCCAGATCAGATGAGTCAAACTCATTTTGTTTATAATATAATATATATTTTTTAAATATTTAAATGCTCCCATATCATAGAAAGTGAGATTTTAATATCTTTTTTGATTATAAGCTCTAAGTCTAGGGTGTAAAATTCATTTTAGTTGATAAAAATCACCTATAAACATTTATACAATTAAATAAACTTCATTTTACAAAAGAGAAGAAAAGTGGATTTTCTAAAATATGATTAATATCTTGTATTTAGTACAATTAGTTGAATAATGAGTTGAATTATCTTATTCTATTGGAGGACAATTTTACTAAAGAATTGATAAAAAGTCAGAATTACGAGCTAAAAAGTCCAAAAAATGAGCTGAAAAGACAAAATGAAGATAAAAAGTTAAACAAAATAAAATACAGAATGAAATAAACCAATGGAATAAGATATTTCAAGATAAATCTATTAAATATTGGATTACTGCACCAGAAGCTGCAGTGCAGTGACCCAGTGGGCCAGAGTGGACCCTATAGCGGGCTGGTTCTGGCCCCCGGGCCACATGTTTGACCCCCCTGGTGTAATATAGATGGTACCTCGTAGTATCCTGGAGCAGGAAACGTCAGCCAGTCCAGCAGATCACACTTGTCCTTCCACCAATCAGCAGCCCACACACTGATACGTCTGTCAGAGCTGGCGACCAAAAACATCTGGTTTCCCTCCAGTCCAAAAGTCTTACACTGGGGATCAGAGGACGGAACCTGGTTAAACAGCAAACTGAGTATCTGTAAAACCGTGTGTTCTGTAGCTGTGATATTAATGTATAATATCAGTTATAGATGATCAATAATCACTATTAATGTATAATATCAGTTATAGATGATCAATAATCACTATTAATGTATAATATCAGTTATAGATGATCAATAATCACTATTAATGTATAATATCAGTTATAGATGATCAATAATCACTATTAATGTATAATATCAGTTATAGATGATCAATAATCACTATTAATGTATAATATCAGTTATAGATGATCAATAATCACTATTAATGTATAATATCAGTTATAGATTATCAATAATCACTATTAATGTATAATATCAGTTATAGATTATCAATAATCACTATTAATGTATAATATCAGTTATAGATGATCAATAATCACTATTAATGTATATCAGTTATAGATTATCAATAATCACTATTAATGTATAATATCAGTTATAGATGATCAATAATCACTATTAATGTATAATATCAGTTATAGATTATCAATAATCACTATTAATGTATAATATCAGTTATAGATGATCAATAATCACTATTAATGTATAATATCAGTTATAGATTATCAATAATCACTATTAATGTATAATATCAGTTATAGATGATCAATAATCACTATTAATGTATAATATCAGTTATAGATGATCAATAATCACTATTAATGTATAATATCAGTTATAGATTATCAATAATCACTAATTAATCTCATTTTTATCTGTTCTAAATATAAATTAAAGGGATATTTTATATTTTTCTAGTTTTTAACATCTTAACATGTTAGTGGATGAATCTGCTTCAGTCAAGTGTCTGATTATTGATTATTGATCAATGAGAAATAGTCTCAATAACTAAAAAAAACCTCAGTTCTGCTTTAAAAATGATCAAAAAAGTAGATTTAACTAAAAAATCCCGTCTCATTTTTATCACACAGAAACAGCTCATCGGTTGTTTTGTTGGTGTCACATCAGTGTAAAGCTGCTCATCTTCTCTGTGTGTTTCCTTCTGCCGGGTCCGGTTCTGTTAGATTCTGCTGGTTCTGACCTGTTCAGTCACACACTGGATGCTGGTGACTGCAGCTCCTTTGTGGTCTCTGATGACACGGAGAGTGGCTCCATTCACGGGGCTGCTGACGGCCACCAGACCATTCTTCCCCGCTGAAAGGATCACATGACCTGCAGCCGAGGGACGGGGGGGGAGTTGATGATAACCTTTTACACCAAATGAAAGTTTCCTGTTGTTTTTTTTCCCCTCACCGTCGGTAGAGAACTGCACGGCAGTGACAGAAACCTGATGAGGATGCAGCTTCATCTCCATTTCTGAAGAGGAAAGCCGGAAGATCCTCAGGGTCCCGTCGCTGTATCCTGCTGCTACACATGCAGCTTCCTGATCCGAGGCTGGACTCCAGCACACGCAGCTGCACGACTGACCAATAGAGACATAAACCAATCATTTATTATTTAGAATATTATGATATAGGTGATACTGACATGTGAAATATATTGCAAGACACTGGTTTCACTCGTTAGGATTTAATCATCATTGGGCCAGATTGGAGCTTTTAGCGGGCTGGTTCTGGTCCCCAGGCCTCATGTTTGACACCCTGACTCTAAGTGTTTCACAATGATCAGTCCATAGAGAAGCATTTGTTAGTAAAACAGAAAATATAATGTATATATTGTGTATTTTATTTCCTTCCTTGTCATTTCTTCTCTGTATCTGGAGCTGTGTTAACGCACCGATGTGGGATCAATAAAGTTTTTATTGTAATCTATTTCTAAACGTCAGAACTTCCTGACCTGGGTTAGAACCTGGAACTGAACCAGCAGCTCGTTGCTGGGCGTCGACCAAACCCTCACGCTGCCGTCCTCACTGCAGGTGGCGAAATGAGCCTCATCACAGCTGAAAACCACATCATTAACCTGGAGGACAGAGGAGCACACACACACACACACACACACACACACACACACGCACACACACGCACACACACGCACACACACACACACACACACACACACACACACACACACAGAACACACACACACAGAACACACACACACAGAACACACACACACACACACACACACACACACACACACACACACACACACACACACACACACACACACACACACACACACACACACACACACACACACAGAACACAGAACACAGAACACACACACACGATAAGGCTGTTTTTATTCCAGATAGATTAGATTAGATTGGATAAAATAGATAAAATTAGATTAGAGTGGATAAAATAAACAAGATTAGATTGGATACAATAGATACTATTAGATTGGATTAAAATTAGATCAGATGTATAAAATTATATTAAATAAAATGGATAAAATTAGATTAGATGGATATGATTAGATCAGATAAAATAGATAAGATTAGATTATATAAAATTGATAATATTAGATTGTATAAAATAGATAAAATTAGATTATATAAAATAGACAAAATTAGATTAGATGGATAAAATTAGATTATATAAAATAGATAAAATTAGATTAGATGGATAAAATTAGATTATATAAAATAGATAAAATTAGATTAGATGGATAAAATTAGATTATATAAAATAGATAAAATTAGATTAGATGGATAAAATTAAATTAGATAAAATAGATAAGATTAAGTTGTATACAATGGATAATATTAGACTGGATAAAATAGATAAAATTAGATTAGATGGATATGATTAGATCAGATAAAATAAATAAGATTAGATTAGATCAAATAGATAAAATTAGATTTGATACCATAGATAATATCAGATTGGATAAAATAAAATTAGATTAGATGGATAAAATTAAATTAGATAAAATAGATAAAATTAAATTAGATAAAATAGATAAGAGTAGATTGGATACAACAGATAATATTAGATTGGATAAAATAGATAAAATTCGATTAGATGGATAAAATTAGATTAGATAAAATAGATAAAATTAAATTAGATAAAATAGATAAGATTAAATTGTATACAATAGATAATATTAGACTGGATAAAATAGATAAAATTAGATTAGATGGATATGATTAGATTATATAAAATAGATAATATTAGATTGGATACAATAGATAATATTAGAATAGATAAAATTAGATTAGATGGATAAAATTAGATTAGATAAAATAGATAAGATTAGATTTGATACGATAGATAATATTAGATTGGATGAAATGGATACAATTAGATTATATGAATAAGATTAGATTAAATAGAATAGATAAGTTTAGATTGTTAAATAATAAATAGATATTAATGCAGGGTTTCTGTTGTCTTTCCTGCTGAAAACATAAAACTTTTAGTTTTTTTTAATTATGATGAACCTTTCATCAATAATTTGCTTTCCTGCTATTTCTGTTCATTAATTTTCTCTGAAATGTCAAACGCTCAAACAGAAAACACCATTTAACTATAAAAAATACACCTCCGACCTTTGATGTGTGACATTTCATATTAAGCAGGAAAAATCAAACGTGGCTCATCACATTAATGAAGTCTCTGTGTCATTATAGACATAGACCCCAATTACACATATCTATTATTGATTATTTTATTTATAATGTGTCAGATCCAGCGCCCACACCTTGGTCCTGTGGCCGCTGACCAGCCTGATGCTGCTGCTGTCGGACCAGTTGATGTACCACAGGGTTCCTGCTGTGGTGCCGACGATGCCCATGTCCGCCGTGTTATCAAAAGCTGCACTGACCGTCGTCCCGTCCAGCATCATCTCCTGCTGCAACACCACCACTGACCCACTGGAGGACAGAGACATTTTTATTGAAGTTTAATCAGTTTAATCCCAATGAATACCTTTTAGAGCCCTATATATATTTGACTGAGTGTATTAATACTGTCCCATGTTTATTGGATTGTTTGTGGGCTGTATTCAGAAACTGAGCCTTAAAACAAGCAGTTATGATTTACGTGAAGTTGTGATGTCACTACTATACACAGCCATTTAAAGAGGAGGAAGAGAGGCTTAGAAAGAAGCTGGAGAAATGATCTTTGCTGCTTCAAATCTTGTTAGAGATGAAAAATTCACAATAAAAAACAGGAAAGTGTAGAATATGAGACATTTAAATGGTACAAAAATAGTTAAATTGAATAAGATATTTCAAGACACTTATATTCAATATTGAATTAATTGTACCAAAAACACCAAATTAACAGATCAGGTCACGACTTCTTCCTTGATTTTTTTCGTTTTAATTAATTAGACTGCGTTTATTTGGAACCAGCGGTTATTTATTTAGTTTATTTGAGTTTATTTATTTACAGTGCATCCCAAAAGTATTCACAGCGCTTCACTTTTTCCACATTTCGACGCTGCAATTGCTGCCAAAGGTGCATTAAACAAAGTATTGAGCAAAGGCTGTGAAGACTTATGTACATGTGATCTATTAGTTCTTTATTCGCAGTAAATTTCTCATTATGGGGTGTATGGTGTGGGGTGAATTTTGAGTAAAAAATGAATTGAATCCATTTAGGGATAAGGCTGTGACATAACAAAATGTGGAAGAAGTGAAGCGCTGTGAATACTTTATGGTATAACACTGTAAAACAGGGACAATGCATGTTAATGAACATATATTTGTAAATATGCAAGATTATAGCCAAAGGCTAGTTTCCATCCTTAGTCCCTATTGGCAGGTCGATGTCACCAACATCAGAATCAGAAAAATACAGGAAAATAATTAGAAACAGAAGAAGATCATTAGGATTACAGCATTAGAAAAGAAAATAATTGCTAAATGTTAAAATGTTCTACAGTTTTAGCATGGTGGTGCTAACAGTGTTGTTCTTCCAGTAGCTAAGATTTGAGATTATTTGTTACAGAGGTCAGAGTTCAAGCATTGTGAGACATAAACTAAGTGTGGGTTGACATCGGGGGTGTTAACATAAATGCCAGAATCTGTTGAGACATTTCCACACCAACCTGTCCTCTCCAGCGGAGAGTTTATCCTGAGGCTTCATCCTCTGAACAGCTTCGACCTCCCACAGTCGCAGCCAGCGGGAGTTGCTGCCTGTCACCAGACGGTTCCCTCGACACAGCAGCACTCCTACACCAGGAAATAAACATTAATCATGTGACAGATGATGATCTGGATGTGGATTATGTTGCTGTAGGATGAACTCCTGACTAACCAGGTCTAGATCATGGGGTTCTGCTGAGCTCTAGAGCTCTAGTCCTAGAAAAGACCCAGACATCAGGCTTCATCCATGCTGATATACAGACGGGGGTTAATTAACCAGAGAATCTTGGTTTATTTGAGTCCATTACTGCAGAAAAGCTGGATGTCGAACTATTACTTGATTCCTGAAAATTGATATCTCTCTTTTTTGTTAACTGCTTATTTTTCTACCATTTAAATGTCCCATATTCTACACTTTCCTGTTTTTTATTTGGATTTTTGACAACCCGAGCTTCTAAGCCTCTCCTCCTCCTCTTTAAATGGCTGTGAAAGGGAGGTGATTGTATTTATCATGTAAATGACATAAAAAATACAATAATGTATAGTTTATCTTCATTAAATTGAACATGAATATGTTTATACCTTAATAGAGAAACATTTCCTGAGAGATACAACTCATTAAAAGCCATAAATATTAAGAATAAATATTTTTTTTAATGTGGAAATATTTTTCCAAGGGGCCAAAGAGATGAGTGTTAAGTTTCTCCAGCTTCTTTCTAAGCCTCTCCTCCTCCTCCTCTTTAAATGGCTGTGTATAGTAGTGACATCACAACTTCACCTAAGTCATGACTGCTTGTTTTAAGGCTCAGTTTCTGAATACAGGCTGTGTATGTTTCTCTGTGGATTGAGTGTTTTTTAAACATGGGACAGTATTAATACACTCTATAGGACTCTAATAAATCTATGAGGTTTTCATTGGAATTAAACTGATTAAATGTCAATAAAAACTGGTGTACATGCAGGTCACATGACCTAAAATGCAGTGTAAAAGTAGCCAGGAAGTGAATCTATACCGATCTCTCCCTCGTCAGCCTCCCAGGTCATGAAGCAGCGCTGCGTCTCGATGTTCCAGACGCAGACGTGTCCTCGGTTGGTGGCGGTGAACAGCAGAGAGTCGGTGTGGTGGCAGAGAGACGTCAGCTCCACGTCGCCGACCTCAGCTGGAGCACTGACCCTCTGGACCTGCAACAGAGGAGGAGGAGTCGAATAGTCGAGAGAATACATCTTAAATCTCCATCAGGCCTCAAATATGAAGAAAGTATAAATAAAACCTCCATCAATCATAAAGAAAATGCACCTTCAGCCTAGTTTATACTTCTGCGTATTGTGATTTCTATGATTTTATGGACAAATAATTGATCTTTGAACTCTTATCTTATTAATTATTGAATTTTACATTGCAGATAATTTAGTTTTGGTCGTGTTTTAAGTTTTAAAAAACACAATTTTAGATTTAATGATTATTTTTTGCAATATTCTAACTATATTTTCTCTATAACAGCAGCATAAATAGATTCTGACTCTTCTGTAGTCACCTCACATGTTGTAGATTTAATTTAATACCAGGTTTAAGTCCAATAACCTTTGTGGTTGTAGAGATATTTAATATTTATTATCATTTATAGCAGGAAAACTAAAAAATAAGTCTGGGGTTTAAATGGTTAAAACAATCAATAATCATTCCTAAAATTCCTGATTTTTTTAACCAACACCATTAAATGGCAAAATTCTCTCTCTCCGTAAATGACCCTTCAAAATAAAAGCCTTAAAGCAGCCGTGTGCCTCATTTTCTGCTGTTGATGTCAGGTTCTCTGTAGATTTATTTAGATTCCAGGTTTAATTCAATAACCTTTATGGTTGTAGAGATATTCCACATTTATTACCATTTAGAGGATAAAATTAAAACATAAGCCTGGGGATTAGAACCATTTCCTTTATACACAATGAATATTTATGTGTGGTTAAGTGTGTATTTAAAGCCCTGCAGCGTTTAGTCACAGCGGTGCATCGAGCTAAATGCTAATGACAACCTTCACATGCTGGTAGTGTTTATCATGTTTACAATCATAGTTTAGCATGTAAATATTTACTAGTCAGCAATGAAGAGAAAGTTTTCTAATGATTCAATTATCAAAATAGCTGCTAATTAGTTTGCGGTCAATCAGTTAAACGATCAACACCAACAAAAACATAGAGGAAAATAAAAAAGGTAAAAAAAAAGGACATAATACGACCATTTAACATCTAGAGAGCAGGAAGATGTTCACTCATATCAATATGCAAATAATGTAATACTTTATCATACCAATAATAATAATATCAATTATAGTCTAGATATAATAGCCACAGTTTCAGCAGTAACACAAATGTAAATTTTAATATCTTAATGTTGTCTTTTTCTCTTTTTACACCACTTTTAATTTGAAATAAGTAGAATTGTCTGCCAATGAAATGAGATAATTCAAGATATTGGACTAATTCTACTGAATACAAGATATTGTACAGTAACAGAGTAAATTGACCTGGAGCTGAAGCTGCTTTGTGGTGTTTTTCCTCTGGTCATTTTTTTACCTTGAGGTCCACCTCGTGTCCGTGGTTCTCCATGAGGCAGAAGTAAAGCCCTCGGCTGCCGACCCAGGCCAGCTGGCTGGCTGCTGAGGGGCTGAACGCTGCATCGTGGATCGGACCAGACGGACGCACACTGGACAACATCTGGAAGGTCTTGGTGCTCCACAGCGCCACCTCTGGGTCAGAGAAGTCTCCTACAGGGTGGAAACAGCGGTCAGCGGCTGCAGAAATTATATATATAGACATTTAACTGTAGAAAAGACCATCTCAGTATAGTTTTCCACTTCTTTTCTCAATGGCTGTGGGGGTGTTGGTGGTGATTGTATAGTAGTGACATCACAACTTCACGTAAGTCATGATTGCTTGTTTTAAGGCTCAGTTTCTGAACACAGGCTGTGTATGATTCTCTGTGGATTGAGTGAACATTTCCAGAAAGTTTCCATGGGAAGTTAAACTGTGGAATTTCTGAGATATTTATATTTTTAATTATCTGGCTCTGATATATAAGATTTTTCCCCACATATTTGCATGTTTTTGATTTTTTTTCTCACCAACAGAGAGAAAGAAGCGGTCGTCCCTGGAGAAAGTGAGACTCTGCACCGCCCCCCTGTGGTAGGACAGAGTTTTACGACAAACTCCAGTCTGGACGTCCCAGATGCAAACGAGACTCCTACTGCTGCTGCTGCTGCTGCTGCTGCTGCCTCCTGCTGCTGATGCCGATGATGCTGATGCCACAGTCTGGACAAGAGATAACACACAGACACAGGATTTATGTTTCCATCAGAACTAAAAAGAACTACTAGCATTGGGACAAGAACGTTCATTTAAATGGAAGCAGTTGATAAAGCACACTTGTGAATTTCCTCTAAGTGGTTTATACGTCTTACTGCTGATTTTCTACAAGTGCCCTCAAAGCCTCTCACATTAACTTCTGCTCTATGATAAGACTGGGGGCCACGAAGCACAAAGCCCTCAAGTCAAGTCATCCAATCAAGTGTGAAAGACTCAGGCTCCCTGCACTTCTCTCGGCTCAGAATGGACTTAAAGGTATTAAATTGCCTCCTGCTCCTCTCTGCAAAATAATAGAATTGAGTTCATTTTCTCAAAGAGGCAGCGATCCCCTGGAGAGACAATCAGCTGGAATACAGGAGCTGAACTGAGAGGCTGAAACCACTTTGTATGGTAGGATTTAGTTATATATATATTAGTGGACACGGTAAAAATTGCACACACTTCCCATGGTGTTAAATATGCATGATATCATTTATTTTAGAACATGAACACTACACAGGAACACTGAAGGAGTTTGCCTCATTTTGGTGAGCTCAAAAGTATCAGGAAAACACAACCTGAGTAGAAAAATAAAAAGAACGACATGAAATTCCAATTTTCTGTGGTAAAATATGCAGAGGAAACCTCCAGAGAAGCAGCTGCACGATGTTTAACTAGTATTACTGCAGTCATACTGGTTTAATAAAAGAAATGGAGTAAATTAACATATTTTTTCCAGTTTTGCTGAGCAAGATTTGCTGCTATTTGGTCATTTACGGTAATAGTGGACATGGAAAAAATTGCATATTGTCATTTCTCTTGGTGCTAAATATGCATAATATAATTTATTAGGTTTTTTTTTAGCTCTTTATGCCTTTATTGATAACAGACAGTGTAGAGAGAAAGGAAGAGAGACTCTTCGTCGTTACTGTCCTACACACTGTTTTAATTAGTTATATAAGTGTAAATCTAGAGGTGAGACAGGTACCTGTGCATCATTAGTGACAGCAAGACAGGAGATCTCCTCACTGTGTCCCTGCAGGTGTCTCTGATGTCCTGAATGAAGGAACTCCACCACCACCACGCTGCCACACGAGTACGCAAATAAACCTGAAACACATAAAGGTCGCGGTCAGCGTTCAGAGTTAATTCATTTCAATCATTGCTCAGATCTAAATGTCTTTAAATTCAAATTAAACACTTAACCCACAGGTTTATTTTTCAGTTTTCCTGCTATAAATGATAATAAATGTGGAATATTTCTACAACCACAAAGGTTATTGGACTTAAACCTGGAATCTAAATAAATCTACAACATGTGAGGTGACTACAGAAGAGTCAGAATCAATTCATGTTGCTCTTATAGAGCAAATATAGTTAGAATATTGCAAAATAAATGAATAAATCTAAAATTGTGTTTTACTACAGATATAAATACTTTATTTTAAACTTAAAACAAGACCAAAGCTAAATTATCTGCAATGTAAAATTCAATAATTAATAATAGAACATGAATATATTCTGTAAGATGTTTAAAAATGAGATTATAAAGGAATAATCACACAAACAGCTGAAATCTACATTAAATATCTAAATAGTCTCTACTACTGATATTCTATTAAACTATTGTCTTATTGTATTGATGATGTGGATATTGATGATATATATTGATGCTGGAACAGTAACATTGGGTTTTATTACAGATAAAATACTTTATTTAATGTTGGAGCTGAGGTTTTTTCATATAATATATGAATAGAACTCAATGATGAACCTTTATCAGGGTTCTTTATATTATATATTACAATGGTTCTTAAATTATGGTCCAGAATAATTTATATTCACTATAATTCCACAATAACACAATTTAAAATCATTTGTATAGAGGACTGTCAATATATAAAATAAATAAATAGATTTATTTAATTTATTTCCTATTATTTTTGTATTATTTTCCCTTTGCACATGATTTTATTTAATTTCTAATTTTATTTTCCATGTTATATATTGAAGTGAAATTGAGTTTAATAAATAAATATGTTTTAAAATTAATAAATAAAATGGATAATAAAATAAATGTGAAAATAAACCACAGTGTTATCGTATTATATGATATGATATTATATTGATGATGTGGATATTGATGATATATATTGATGCTGTAACAGTAACATTGGGTTTAATACAGATAAAATACTTTATTTATTGTTGGAGCTGAGGTTTAATACTGGGATTTATAAGTAAAACTCAGTTTTGTATCAGGGAGTTTTGGACTTTAACAGGCTAAAGAAGAGCGACTACAGCAGCTGTAAATTATTTTGCAAATGTCATAGAGGCCTCTTCTCTATTCATTGTATCCCCTCTTTTTATTTGTGCACACTTTGTAAATGTAATTCTACTTCTAAAAACTTTTCAATTTTCAATAGTGAATCAGACAATCACAAAAACACTGACAGACTAAATTATATACCTAAAGTGTTCCTAAGCAATGCCTTTATACAATTTTCAGTTTGCATGTACTTATTACTTATGATTATAATAATTAATGATAACCTTGGTCAGGGCTCCACACCATGTTGCCACGCCCATTTCCATTATAGCCAATCACTGCTTTCAGCTTGACGCCCTCTTCTCCTGATTGTGGAGCCACAGCAGCCTGAATCAGGAAAAAAAAATACTGAAACTGAACAGCAAAGACACTAAAAACTAACGTGGCTACACGTTCCTTACCTTATCAAGAGTAGAGGTCTTAAAACGAGGGGAAAAGTGCTTGTAACAGTCTGGACGTACTAGTGGCTTTCCTTTAAATTCTACTGAATAACACAGATTACACAATGAGCAAATTATGAATTAAACTCCAGCACCAGAAGGTCAGTTCGTTAGTGACGCAGCAGGTGACTTGCCGGTGTCCAGGTGACCGGTCGTCAGTGGAGAGTTATCGACCAGCTCCGTGACTTTAAGGAAGGAGACAGCAGGGCTGGGGTTGGAGGAGTAAACCGGAGCCGAGGCTGGAACAGAGGGGTCGTCCTCACAAAGAGACAAAGACCCCAGAGCTGAAGGAGGGAGAAAGGAGATAAAATACAAGTTTTTCTCTAAATTGTCCTAGTTTAATGTGTCATGTGACAGATGATGATCTGGATGTGGATTATGTTGCTCCTGACTAACTAGGTCTAGATCATGGGGTTCTGCTTAGCTCTAGAGCTCTAGTCCTAGAAAAGACCCAGACATCAGGCTTCATCCATGCTGATATACAGACGGAGGTTAATTAACCAGAGAAACTTGGTTTATTTAAGTCCATTACTGCAGAAAAGCTGGATGTCTAAGTTGTTAACTATTACTGGATTCATGAACATTGATATCTGTCTTTTTTGGGTCGTTGGGTAGTTAACTGATTATTTAAATGTCCCATATTCTACAATTTCCTGTTTCTATTGTGAATTTTTAATCCCTAACAAGATTTGAAGCAGCAAAGATCATCTCAGTATAGTTTTCCTTCTTTTCTCCAGCTTCTTTCTAAGCCTCTCCTCCTCCTCTTTAAATGGCTGTGGGAGGTGTTGGTGGTGACTGTATAGTAGTGACATCACAACTTCACATAAGCCATAACTGCTTGTTTTAAGGCACAGTTTCTGATATTGTGGATTGAGTGACATGGGACAGTATTAATCCACTCTCTCCTGTCATATATATATATATAGGGCTCTAATAAATCTATAAGATATTCATTGGAATTAAACTGATTAAATTTCAATAAAAATGTAAAAATGTGTGTTCTAAACTGTTGAACTGTAGTGTAAACAGAGTGTGAGCGTTAGGGATGTGCCGAAATGAAAATTTGTGGCCTAAGCTGAAAAATATAAAAACGTTTTGGCCAAATATTAAATGGGGTTGTTGAGTTTTTCACTTTTTAAATAATAGGATAAATTTTAGACGTGTTTTTCAAAGAAACATCTCTGGTAAAAGGAGCCAACAAGCCACAAAATGCTGCAAACTGCTGCAAACACAGAAATGATGCAAAAGCAAAAACACACAATGCAACAAAAAATGCTGCATCATAGAAACAAACCCACAACAACCGAACCTGCAAATTCACTCCACATTACACTCCAGTTGCATTAAAAACAGTTGAAAAATCATGGTCAGTTTCCATGAAAAACGCACTTTTCTACTCTTACCGTTCTGCTCAGTTTGGTCCATGGTGCTGACGTTCAGCCGTGGTGGAGGTGAGGAGGGGAGGGGCGCCGTCTGTCGAGGCATCCCATTGGACAAATGAACTCTATTCATCTCAGCATCTGGTAGAGCGGTTTAGTTAAAATATGCACACACACCTTCTCATTCAATGCATTTTCTTTATTTTCATGACTATTTCCATTGTAGATTCTCACTGAAGGCATCAACACTATGAATGAACACATGTTTATGGTGTTATGTAACTGAAAACATGTTTTATATTCTAGTTTCTTCACCCTTTGCTCTGATTACTGCTTTGCACATCATTCTCTTGATGAGCTTCAAGAGGTCTTTGCTGAGTGTTTACTACCATTTGCATTTTGATTAGTTTACTATTTTTGATGTTGTTTATCAGTTGATTGTAGACGTATTAAAGCCATGTTTTACCTGCAATAAACACAAAAAACACATCTATACGCTGACGATACCCTGATATATATCACTAAACCCAATATTACATAAATACAAAATGCCCTTCAGGGGTAATTAATGGAATTTCTTGCTTTATCAATCAGATCAAAGGGTGGCTATTTTGAAGAAACTAGAATATAAAACATGTTTTTAGTTATTTCACCTTTTTTTGTTAACTACATAACACCATAAACATGTGTTCATTCATAGCTTTGATGCCTTCAGTGAGAATCTACAATGTAAATAGTCATGAAACTAAAGAAAACACATTGAATGTGTCAAACTTATGGTCTGTACTGTATATTTGAAGTTGGTAATAATAAAACAATATTCTATTGAGACCATTGTATTTACCTGGTTTGGCGGCAGAGATGTGGCTCATTCTGAGAGGTGAACTGTGAGTAAAGACAGAAAATATCACACATTTACTTATAGTGTAACACACATATATTAATGATAAGATTCAATCATTCATCAGGGTTTATTAGTACCGGCTCTGAGTTAAAGAGTCTGCAGGATTCGCCAGGAAGTCCCAGAGGAAGATGGCGTCGCCCACTGAGATCACACCTAGCTGGTCAGGGGTGAAGCTCACCTGGTGGATGGGCTGACTGTGGCCTATAAACATCTGGTACAAAAAACACACAATCACTATATAAGCTGCAATATAAACTCCTATAAAACAAACAGCTAGATGTTTCTATGATTGATTCTGTGATTACGATTGAACTCACCTGTGAGTTAATACCCAGCTGCATGTTGTAATCCCAGACTTTAACAGCATTGTGTCCTGCCGTCAACAGGAACCGACTGTCCTCACTCACAGCCAGAGACGAGCACTGGTGTTTGTGCACGTTGGAAACCTGTCAGGAAGATAGGACAAAAAAAACATTGAAAAGAAAAAACACTTTAAATCTGTGGCATGGACATCAGTACATCAGCTAAACAGTTTTTTCTGTTAGTTAATGAGTTAGTTAGGTAGTTACACTCATTTTATTTGTGATATCAAAGTGCTTTACATAACAATAAAAGCATGTAACACAATTGAAAGAAGTATATCAAATAAAAACCCAATAAAACTCCACCAAAAGCTAATGTGAACATGTGCGTAGTTTAAAAAGTGAAGAGGCTGTTCACAATGCGAATGATGTGATTCAAAGAAATCTATGACATGTATCACAAGTTAAACGAGTGTTAAATTCACAAAAAATGCATTATGCATATGTATATGTCAAATATCTAATATCAAACCAATTCAACAACACACGAACCCTCAAAACAACTGCAAGAGAGAAAAGCTGCAAATTCACTGCACAAGTACTAGTCTGTTTCCGTCGCCATGGAAACACAATGCTTTGCTCGGTGTGCTCAAAACACTTGCAATACATTTTTTTTTATTGTCCTTATGCAGGTAATTAACTTAAAAAGGTAAAAAATGTTACTCTATTCACATGGGGGGAAAAAAATTCATATCCAAATGAATGGGATTTATTTTCTAAATCCTCTTTTTTGTGGCATGACATTTGTTAGAGTTTCATCAGCGTTACCTCCCGCAGCAGACGGCCGGTCTTGGTGCTGATCCAGAGGATTTTGTTTGCAGATGTGGCGACTAACAGATGTTCAGTGGAGGCCGGGGAGAAGCAGACTTTCAGGGCGGAGTCCAGACGGGGGCTCTCCACGTCTAAAATACTCACATCTACATGGAGCAACTGCACAGAGAGAGAAGGAGTTTGGTTTAATGGTGGTTTAATCATGGTTTAATCATCTGACAGTTAATGATGTGACAGCCCAGAGGTCTGATGTGGATTATCTCCTGACTAACCAGGTCTAGATCATGGGGTTCTGCTTAGCTCTAGAGCTCTAGTCCTAGAAAAGACCCAGACATCAGGCTTCATCCATGCTGATATACAGACGGGGGTTAATTAATTAATTAATTAATTGATTGATTAATTAATTAATCCTTAAACATGCACCAGGAGATACACGCACCAAAAATCTTGTCATTTTTTTGTCTCTTTTCTATGAGATTGTTTTGTTATGAGATTGATAAAAATGAATAAAAGCACATTTAAAAGTGTTATTTGTCATGTAAATGACAAAAAAATACAACAATGTATAGTTTACCTTCATCTAATTAAACATTAATGTATTTATACCTTAATAGGGAGCATATCCTGAGAGATACAACTCATTAAAAGCCAAAATATTAAGAATATATATATATTTTTTAATGTGGAAATATTTTTCCTAGGGACCAAAGAGATGAATGTTAACATAAAATCTAATAAAAATAAATAAAAATAAACATGTATTAAACATGGGACAGTATTAATACACTCTCTGCTGTCATATATACAGTAAATAAGGTATTCATTGGAATTAATTTGATTAAATTTCAATAAAAATGTAAAACCGTGTGTTCTAAAACTTCTGAACTGTAGTGTATATATTTGAATTGGTGGGAATATTACAAGCATTTTGTTTGGTCTAACATACTGTATGGAATATAAAGAGAACACCGCTTATAACCAGAGGATGACGCTGCCTCTAGCTGCTGCTGAAAGGTGAGAGATTGATGAAATAAAAACCTTGTCGAGAGTCCGGGCGTCAGCGATGGAGACGATGAACTCAGACGGTCCCACAAAAGCCAAACGACGACTGTCGCTGCTCACATTAAGAGCATCAGGAGCCCGATCGGTGCCTCTGGCCACCACGTTACCTGGAGTAGAAAACCAGGTGTTGAAGGAGCCAGAATCCAAATATAATTAGAATATAGCAAACATAAATTAAATTGTGTTTTCCTACAGGAAAAAAAGTGTTGTAGCTGAGGTTTTCTCATGCATAAAACTCAATTGTGCCTAAGTATCAGGGGGTTTTGGATTTTAATACATATCATACTGTTTGTGGGTGAGTTTATGTGTCTACATACACACAACTTTGATCACACTGTGCTCTTCCTCAGACGAGTTGTAGAGAGCTAGAGATCCATGGGAGCCAGCGCTGTACATGAAGTCTCCATCCGGAGAAAAGGCCAGACCCACCACTTCACCTCTGTGCTGCCTTTAACATGCATGAAAATAAAAAAAAGATGAAAAAACACAAATAGACGACCCAAAAGCTTAAAACAGCAAATATGATGTTATTTGTTCACACCAACTCACTGCAAAACTGGGAAAAATACATTTTAGAATTTCAAAATTGTCACAGTTTTGCCATTTTCAGTTAAAAAGCAGTCATACCTGCATGTGATATTTATATATGTATTTTAGAATAATATTGGGTGTACACACCTAATTATTATTATTATTATTATTATTATTATTGTGTCTAGCTTTGTTTTTCCAGTAATTACACACAGCTTGATATATCATACTGTGTTAGGGGAAATAAAAAGGTTATATCATCAGAAAACAACAACAACTGCAGCCACTATTGGCTGATTCCTGTTTGTGTGTTTACTTGTGTTCAGCCAGCAGCTTGGAACTGGAGATGTCAAAGACTCTGACGATGCCGGAGCTGAAGCCACAGGAGAAGACCTGCTCGCTGGGATGGAAGGCCACTGAGCAGGGGCTGTCTTCTGACACAAAGTCATACAACTAAACACAGGAGATGAGGAGACAAACATTCAGTTACATAGGAAGTAGTAGGGTTTAATCCAGGGACCTGGGATTCCCGGGAAATCGGTAATACAAGTTCACTATATTCACCTGCAGGCTACGACCTAATATACAGTAATACAGGCTCACTATATTCACCTGCAGGCTACTACCTATTATACGGTAATACAGGCTCACTATATTCACCTGCAGGCTACTACCTATTATACGGTAATACAGGCTCACTATAGTCACCTGCAGGCTACTACCTATTATACGGTAATACAGGCTCACTATATTCACCTGCAGGCTACTACTTATTTTACGGTAATACAGGTTCACTATATTCAGTAGCAGGCTACTACCTATTTTATGGTAATGCAGGTTCACTATATTCACCTGCAGGCTACTACCTATTATACGGTAATACAGGCTCACTATATTCACCTGCAGGCTACTACCTATTATACGGTAATACAGGCTCACTATATTCAGTAGCAGGCTACTACCTATCATACGGTAATACAGGCTCACTATATTCAGTAGCAGGCTACTACCTATTATATGGTAATACAGGCTCACTATATTCAGTAGCAGGCTACTACCTATTATATGGTAATACAGGCTCACTATATTCAGTAGCAGGCTACTACCTATTATACGGTAATGCAGGCTCACTATATTCACCTGCAGGCTACTACCTATTATATGGTAATACAGGCTCACTATATTCAGCAGCAGGCTTCTACCTATTATACGGTAATGCAGGTTCACTATATTCACCTGCAGGCTACTACCTATTATACGGTAATACAGGCTCACTATATTCAGTAGCAGGCTACTACCTATTATACGGTAATACAGGCTCACTATATTCAGTAGCAGGCTACTACCTATTATACGGTAATGCAGGTTCACTATATTCACCTGCAGGCTACTACCTATTATACGGTAATACAGGCTCACTATATTCAGTAGCAGGCTACTACCTATTATATGGTAATGCAGGTTCACTATATTCACCTGCAGGCTACTACCTATTATACGGTAATACAGGCTCACTATATTCAGTAGCAGGCTACTACCTATTATACGGTAATACAGGCTCACTATATTCACCTGCAGGCTACTACCTATTATACGGTAATACAGGCTCACTATATTCAGCAGCAGGCTACTACCTATTATATGTTAATACATGGTTACTATATTCAGCTGCAGATTACTACCTATATGGTAATACAGGCTATATTCAGCAGCCTGTTGCTATAAAAACATGCTATTTCCCGTGATTCCTGCTATTTGCAATAACGTTTGCTGGAAATCTGGTTCTGATTGACCTGATGCAACGAATCCATATTCCAGATGCGGACTGTTCCGTCAGAGGAAGCCGTGGTGAGATGCCTGCGGATGCCGTCCACGCTGAAGCCGAGCACGGTGTGCGTGTGTGACCTCATCAGCGTGTGGTAACCACGGCTACTCACATCCAGGTAGCCCAGGTTACCTGTAGAGGTGGCTGCCAGCACCTGGAGGCTGTCTGAGGAGACTGAAACCAGGCTCACAGGTCCTTCATGCTCTGGAAAACGGCGACACGTGTCAGAGTGTTTCTCTGGATAGATTTGTAGTGATATGAAAAGAAGCAACTGCCCAAAAACATGAGCAAATAAATACCCAAACTTCTTCCAACTTTCAGCCCCTGTTCATTCACCACAGATAAATATTATGCAACTTACCAGCCTCAAGAAAAACAGCAGAAAAATCATGAGGCCAGAGCCGCAGGAAGCCGTCGTCAGAGCCGGTGGCACAGAAAGATGAGGACACACTGAGGCTGTTGATGGCGATGCCTGGACCTGGAACACACACACACACACACCAAAACACACACACACACCAACACACACGATTCAATCTCCTCCCAGGCTAAGTGTTTTTCTCTGCACACCCCCCCATGCTTTGAAATACTGACTAACAAACACTTTGACTCTCTCAGAGTGATTTCAGACCCACCTGTGTTAAAAGTCAGTTTCTCCCTGCGGTCCAGATGTTGCTGTTGTGCCGGCAGCAGCTTCCTGATGTTTCTAATAATAACTCGACTGTAGTCGATCTCAAAGATATGGCCGCTCCGGCTGCTGGCAAATCTGTGATTTAATTTAAATAAAAAAAGACCTTTTGATTATTAAGATTGCAGTTAGATCCAGAACATATTTCTACCGATGCTGGTTGTCAAAGAGAGATGCCAGGGGGTATTTTCACTATAATTAAACAATGGACCATTTATATAGAGCTGCCATATTTTTTTAATTTCCTATTATTTGTGTTATTTTCCCTTTTGTACATGAATATATTTAATTTTAAATTTTATTTTCCATTTTATATACTGAGGTGAAAACAAATGGGGTGAGTGAATAAAGAAATATATAAAAACAATGTATAAATAAAATGGAAACTTAAATAAATGGACATTTACTGGTATATTTATATACTGGGTCATTATTTATTTATTTATTCTTGATTATGGCAGTTTCAGTTTCCATAACTTTGGTCTTGGGTTTCTCACATTTTGTTTTATAAAACTAAAATCTTATAAGATGGGGTCCGCGGCAGGTTTTTATAAGTTTAAGATGACTGGATTTGGTTTGTTCACTCACAGTATTCGATCCTCCTGATGTTGATGGGAAGAGTTTCCCTCCTCAAACGCCACATCGGTGAAGTCCATTGAATGATATTCACCCAGGTTGACTGGACACGAGCGGAGGGTCCCGTTCCTCACTCGCCACAGACGGATGTTGTCACGACCACACGACACCATCCTGAAGACAAAAACACACACATGGAAAAACAGAAACTTTACACTTAACCACTTAAAACCCAGGTCTTTTATCAGTTCTCCTGCTATAAATGATAATAAATCTGGAATATCTCAAAGGAAATCTGTTTTAAACTGAATCATGACAGAGTTTTAGCTCCAAATAAGGAATATTTCACTGTTTAACTCCTGCAACTAGTAAAGGTATTCATTTATAGTGCTATATGGAACAGGTTTATCTGCTATAAATGATAATAAATGTGGAATATCTCTACAACCACAAAGGTTATTGGGTTGTAGAGATATTCTGTTGTTTCCTTTATTGTCAAATTATGACCTTGGACTAACCTAACCATAACTTTTAGATGTTCCATGTTCTGTATGTTGTATCTTTCGTTCCTCTGTTTCCTCTTTTAGTTTCTCTACCTTTTGAAAAATAAAATGCCTACAAATAATAATTATCCACTTAAGCCTCAGGCTTATTGTTCAGTTTTCCTGCTGTAAATGATAATAAATGTGGAATATCTCTACAAGCACAAAGGTTATTGGACTTAAACCTGGAATTAAAATAAATCTACAACATGTGAGGTGACTATAGAAGAGTCAGAATCTATTTATGCTGCTGTTATAGAGAAAATATAGTTAGAATATTGAAAAAAAAAAATCCAACATTGTGTTTTAGTACAGATAATAATAAATAAATAATAAATAAATAAAAAATAATTAAATAAAAAATTGAACAACTAAATTATGTAAAATTAAATAGATTAAAAATAAAAAATGAAATAAAAAACAAGAAAAAAACATTGATTAAAAGTGGTAAAATAAAAAAATAAAATAAAAAAAGTTAAACTGCTTTATTTAAAACTGAAAACAAGAACAAACTGACCCAAATCAGGAAAAAAATGAAATAATCTAAATTATCTGCAATGCAAAATGTAATTATTAATAAAATAAGAGCTGAAAGATCAATTATTTGTCCATAAAATCATATAAATCACACTGAGGATCATTATAGAACATTATATTCTGTAAGATGTTTAAAAAGGCTAAATATCTAAATAGTCTCTACTACTGATATTCTATTAAACTATTGTCTTATTGTATTGATGATGTGGATATTGATGATATATATTGATACTGTAACAGTAACATTGGGTTTAATACAGATAAAATACTTTATTTAGTGTTGGAGCTGAGGGGACCTGTATCAGGGGATTTCAACAGGTTAATAATAATAAATTTAATTTTAAAGCACCTCTCAGGACACACAAGGTCATCGGGGTATTAGAACAGATAAAAATAAGAGTATGCGATTCTGAACTTTTTGTGGATTTGGTGCCAATTTGTAAGAATTCAGACACTTCCACACCTTCATGTGTTAAGAGTGTGCAGAAATAAAACCGGTATACAGTGAGGCTTATCCTCTCGCTGCATTAAAAGCTAAAAACCCCCTGAGTAATGGAAAGAAAACTATAGAAAGGTGGTACCTTGTGTCATCGAAGAAGGCGACCTTCATGGTGTGGATGTCTACGTCTGTGTGAGCTTTGGCTAAAACGGTCACCTCTCCACCTCTGCTCACGTCCACGTTCCACACAGCCACCATCTATAAAAGGTTCAATCACAGCTGGTTTGCAGCTTATAGTGCAGTTCAGAGGTTTTTCATGCGTTTCTGAGCAAAATGTGCATTTGTGGCGCTTACGGTTTTACTGTGGCTGTCTTTACCCACTCCACAGAGAATGTTGCCGCTGTACGAGAAGCTGTGAGACGAAAAAAAGACAAAATGAATGAGAAAAAAGCAGCGTTCAGTGTCTTATTTCCTTGCGTGTGTGTGTTTAGGTCACCTGAGAGAGGATAATGAATGAGCATGAGTCCTGAGCATGGCCAGGCAGTTTCCTTTCTGGTAGTTCCACACTCGGACTACACTGTGGCTGCCGGTTTGTGCCGAGGCGAGAACCGTGGTGCTGCCGTTGAACGCCAGCGCAGACACCTACAGAGAAAACACACACACATGGACAGAGGTTGCAGGACATATGGAAAATGAAGGGGAAAAAAAGACCAAATGTCCTGGAAAATGATGGCAGTGAAAACCTAAAACTCATTTAAACAGCTGCAATTTTATTCCCACTTTTATTAGCATAAATAAATGGGATTTAATGTGGCTAAATTAGCACATTAGCAATAAGACACAGATTAAAGGGGAATGTATTAGTGTAGCAGCTGAAAATGTCCTGGGAAATAATGTCAAGTTAGAAGTGGGAACCTGAATAGAGAATTCTGTGTTTCCTGAAAACATGGAGCTGTTGAATTCACCTATTTATCGCAGCTCGTTTACCTTATCAGTGTGACCGATGAAGAACCTCTGCTTGTTAGAGGATATCTTCATAGAGACGATGATTGCATGACAGGGATACACCACCGCATCTCCAGATCTGGTCCATATGGCCTGGAGAGTAAGGAAGTACAGCACGACTCTAGAAGACTGTGATGTATTTGATTCAGAAGTCAAAATGCATAAAAGCCAGGACGTACACATTTAGTGGTTGCTCCTCCAAAGCCGATGATTTGATTCAGCCTGAGAATCGGGTCTGGAAGCAGCTTCTAACAATAAGAGCGGAAAGAAAATCTGTTGTTATTGAATCTTTTCCATCTTCTCCACTGTTTTCAGCTCCTCAAATCAACCTGCTGTCAAAGAATAAAGAAAGACCATTGAATAAAACTAGAATAAAATAATATTTTCTTTGAAGGAAACTAGACTAAAATACTTTGAATTTATTTTTTACTAAAACTAGTCTAACATCCTTTGAATGTTTTTTATACAAAAACTAGAATAAAATACTTTGGATTTTTATTTTACTAAAACTAGAATAAAATACTTTGGATTTTTATTTTACTAAAACTAGAATAAAATACGTTGGATTTTTATTTTACTAAAACTAGAATAAAATACCTTAATTTTTTTTAAATACTTTGGATTTTTTTTTACTAAAACTAGAATAAAATACCTTAATTTTTTTTAAATACTTTGGATTTTTTTTTACTAGAACTAGAATAAAATACCTTGATTTTTTTTTTTTTAAATACTTTGGATTTTTTTTTTTTTTTTACTAAAACTAGAATAAAATACCTTGGATTCTTTTTTTTTAAAGACTTTGGATTTATTTTTTATTAAAATACTTTGATTTCTACAATTAGACTAAAATACTTTGAATTAATTTTTTTTACTAAAACTAGAATAAAATACCTTGGATTTTTTTTTTAAATAATTTGTGTTTTTTTTACTAAAATACTTTGATTTTTTTTTTCTTTTTTCTAGAATTTGACTAAAATACTTTGAATTCATTTTTTACTAAAACTAGAATAAAATGCTTTGGATTTTTTTTAATAATTTGAATTTTTTTTTTACTAAAATACTTTGATTTTTTTTCTTTTTTCTAGAATTAGACTAAAATACTTTGGAATTTTTTTTTTTTTTTTTTTAGTAAAATGCTTTGAATTTCTTTTTTTTTCTAAAACTAGACTAAAATACCAGAACTTTTTGTCGACTAAACAAAATAATAATACAAGTTGACTAAATATGACTAAAACTCATAAGGACATTTGACCAAAAGTAAGACTAAAATTGAATAAAAGCTAAAAAATAAAAATAACACTGGCTTGCCACTTAAATTATAACTAGATTGTCAGTTTACTGTGTTTTTCTCAGCATCTATTTTCAGCTCTTACCTGCTGTTTGTTGCTTTTGGTTGATGATACACAGGCCAGACGTGGAACAGGAGAGTAAACAAGCTGGAATATAACAAGATCCAAAGTGGTTTTATGGAACTGTGAAAGCTGTTTTGGACTAAAAGACGAATAATGAAGAGAAGAGGATGTAGAGGGATAATAATGTGGTACACAACGACTGTTCTTTTGCTTTTTAAGTTTGATTTGAGTGTAGAATATTCACCTCCTCTTCACTTTCCTCCCCTGGTTTGCTGAGGTCGTCTTCAGGATTCACAAACACATGAACGCCACCACCACCATCATCATCATCATCATCATCATCATCATCATCATCACACAGGGACCTGGACGTGAGTCGGCGTGAACTGGAGCGCGTGGATTCCCACTGATGTTCGTCGTGGGGTTCAGGTCGGTCGTCCGTCTGGAGCGTGGAGACCAAACCCAGCTCAGGAACGCTGCTCACCACAGGACGTCGATCCCTCAGGAGCTGAGGAACACAGACGAGAAGGAAACGTCTATTTTTATCGCACATTTCAACCTTTCTCTAAGGGGATAACTGGAGCGACTTGTGGATCACTGGTAACTCTGAAGGATGTATGGATGATGCAAATAATTCATGTATATGGACCTTATTGTGGATGATAACAGCTTTAATTGTTGTAGTTCTGAACATAATAAAAAACAAGGGAATTCAAAGTGCTTTACATGGAATATTATATAAATTAGGTTTTTGTTTATGGGTGTATCTGTGCAACTATAATAGCCAATAAAATGGTATTTTTTGCAAAGAAAATAATTAAAAATTTAAAAAATATATATTAAAAAAGTAAAAAATGATTGTTAGTGACACAACTGATGAAATCTTTTTAAAAAATGTAGGTTTAAATGGGTTAACAGCATTCAGAGGCAATTTAAAAACAGTTGGTTGAAAGGGGGAAAATCAATAATTTAAAATAAAAAAGAAAAATGAATTAAAATTAAATAAGATTAAAAATAAAAAAAATGTTAATTTAAAACAAAAACAAGAACAAAGTTATATAATTTAAAACAGTTGATTAAAAAGGGAAAAAAAACTATAATTAAAAATAAAAAAGAAATATTGAAATTAAATAAGATTAAATATTTAAAAAATTTAATTAAAAATAAAAACATGAAGTTATATAAATAAAACAGTTATTTAAAAGGGGACAGATAAATAATTTAAAATAAAAAAGAAAGAAATATTACAATTAAATATATAATATATTAAAATTAATTAATAAAAGTAAAATAAAAATTAATAAAAAATAAATTACAAATTCAAAAAATGTAAAATTAAAAAGAAAAATAAGAACAAAGTTATAGGATTTAAAAACAGTTGATTAAAAGGGGAAAAAATCAATAATTTAAAATAAAAAAGAAATATTACAATTAAATAAGATTACAAATTTAAAATATTTAATTAAAAATAAAAACATGAACAAAGTTATATAATTTAAAAACAGTTATTTAAAAGGGGAAAGATAAATAATTAAAAAAAGAAAGAAATGTTACAATTAAATAAAAAAAATAATAAAAATTAATTAAAAATTCAAAAAATGTTAAATTAAAATTAATTAATTAATTAAAAATATATATAATATATATTTAAATTAAATAGGATGAATAATAAAAAAATAAATTAAAAAGAAAAATAAGAACAAAGTTATAGGATTTAAAAACAGTTGATTAAAAGTGGAAAAATCAATCATTTAAAATTAAAAAAGAAATATTAAAATGAAATAAGATTAAATAAAAAAAATAAATTAAAAAGAAAAACAAGAACAAAGTTAAACAAAAGAGTTGATTAAAAGGGGCAAAATCAATAATTTAAAATAAAAAAGAAATATTAAAATTAAATAAGATTAAACATCAGAACAATGACAGTGCAGTGAAACTAATGAATAAATGACCTCAGCAATAGGCAGCAGCAACAGAAAAGTCTCCAGAGCTGCAGTTCTCTGGGAGTTTGTGAAGGAGGAGAAACATAAAATAAAATAAAACAACCATCTGCCACATCCTTAGAGACGTGTTGGAGCTGACTGGAATCACTGTGGCGTGACCTAAAGCTGCCAAACGTTATCAGTCTTACTGGTTTTGGTGCCGTGATCTGCTCCATGAGGGAAATACGATCCTGAACCGGTTTGCTGAGACTGACCGAGCGGGTCTCTGCACTAATGGGGCTTCGATGGGTGGAGGCAAGTCCTGGGAGACAGAGAGAAACATAGAACGGAGTCATTTAGGATTAAAGAGTGTATGTTTAACCTGTTAAGACCCAAAACTCTGCAGTTTTATTCATAAATCACACTATAAAACCTCAGCTCCAACACTAAAAGTATTTTATCTGTAGTAAAACCCAATGTTACTGTTACAGCATCAATATATATCATCATTATCCACATTATTATCATTACAATAAGAAAATTCTTTATTATAATATCAGTAGTAGGGCTTCAGCTATTTAGATTTGAGCTGTTTGTGTGTAATCTCCTTTTTAAACATCTTACAGAATATATTCTTCATGTTCTAGAATGATCCTCAGTGTGATTTCTAGGATTTTATGGACAAATAATTGACCTTTGAACTCTTATCTTATTAATCATTGCCATTATTAAACTTTACAATGCTGATAATTTAGCTTATTTCAAGTTTTTCCTGATTAGGGTCAGTTTGTTTGAAGTTTTAAATGAAGTATTTTTACCTGTAGTAAAACACAATATTACATTTTCTTGCATTATTCTAACTATATTTTCTCTATAACAGCAACATAAATAGATTCTGACTCTTCTGTAGTCACCTCACATGTTGTAGATTTATTTTAATACCAGGTTTAAGTCAATAACCTTCATGGTTGTAGAGATATTTAATATTTATTATCTTGGCTTTTAAGTAGTTAATTGATTAACAGGTAAGAAATAATATATGAGTGGGTGGAAAATAATAAATAAATCAGCATAGCCTGTTCCTCATGCAGATCTAATTAAAGTCTGGAATAAAATCTGAAAGATATATCAGAATAAAACATATAAAATGCTTTAAATACTTACTGGGGTTGCCTTTCTGAATGGAGTCAAAGGGCAACTTTGTTCCTTCGGAGGGAAATCTGTTGGATGAGACACTGATAAAACCCTTGCTAATAATATTAAGTCCTTAGTGTTACAACAGCAAACAAATAAGGTCTTGCAGCATGTGTATTGGGTTTAAAGTGACTGTACCTGATACAGTCATACAGGTCATGCCAGGAGTTTCCTTTGGGCACAGGAAAGGCCATGTCCCTGGGTATAGGACCTGTACCCTGAGAACTGGACAGACCCAGCAGCTTGGCTTCACTGAAGGAAACTCCTGTTGGAAGAGGAAAAGATTTATATTCCAAGAAATCTGACACTGAATCGTCGATATGTGAAGGACATATTCTGGTCTTGTTGAGTCTTTTCTCAATATTTCTCAATATCTTTCTGATCATTCTAGTGTGATTTTATTCAACTTTAAACCTGGTTTAAACTGTCCTTTCATTCCATAGATAAACTCTAAACTTACATTAACCTGGAGTTAAATTAAACTAATGTCAGCTCCTTTTTCATCACTTTTCCAGCTCTTCTTGTTGTTTTTATTCAACATAATTCATCTCCAACGTCCAGTTTTGACGACTTTTTGAATTCTGAGATGTGGTGAATTTTCAATGAAGTGAACTTCCTTTATTTCTTTATATTTGGCTGCAGATTTATTGCATTTATTGATGCACTAGACACAAGTATAACTTGTTAAATTTAGACTAAAGCCTTTATCACTCACCAGTAGAAATGGATTCTAGAATCATGTTTAGAATCATGAAAAGTCCTATTTAACTCAGGATTAAGGTGATTTTACCAGATGTAGCAGCATCATTAAGAGACAATTTAGGACAAAAACTCACTCTTAAATGACTTCAACCATTATTTTAGTAATGTAATGATATATTCTTGAGGTCTTCTACAATGACAGATGTTTGGTTTGAACAATCAGAGCTTTATAACTGAGAGGATTTATTCAATGCTTCCTGTAAAAAGCTGTATTTTCCTCATCTGTGATGCTAATGATGATGATTATAATGATGATAATGCTAATGATGATGATTATAATGATGATAATGCTAATGATGATGATTATAATGAGAGTCTCACCAGGATCTAATAGCAGGTCACTAGTAAACATGTTTTTCACCGCCATGTTGGCACAAAGCTTGATGCTCTTCAGGTGAGTGTAGCAGCGGTTCAGGTAGACAGAGAGCGTGTACTGCAGATCCAGCATCAGACACGTCCACCGCACTTTAGCTGGAGCCGGACCCACCAAACCTGAACCACACAAATAAATACTGTCACAACTCTGGCAACACATACAATGATGCACACAAGCTATGAATACACTTTCTGCCATCCAACAAATATGAGAAGAAGGCTGAGTTCAGGATAATTGCAAAAAAACTAAATCATTTCACATAAATATAACTTGGCATATTTTCCCTCTGTTGTTTCCTTTATTGTCAAATTATGACCTTGGACTAACTTAACCATAACTTTTAGATGTTCCATGTTCTGTATGTTGTATCTTTCGTTCCTCTGTTGTTTCCTTTTTTGGTTTCTCTACCTTTTGACAAATAAAATGGCTTATTGTTCAGTTTTCCTGCTGTAAATGATAATAAATATTAAATATCTCTACAAACACAAAGGTTATTGGACTTAAACCTGGAATCTAAATAAATCTACATGTGAGGTGACTAACAGGTTGCTGTTACAGAGCAAATATAGTTAGAATATTGGGAAAAAAATCCAATATTGTGTTTTACTACAGATAAAAATATTTCATTTAAAACTTAAAACAAGACCAAACTGACCCAAACCAGGAAAATAATGAAACAAGCTAAATTATCTGCAATGCAAAATGTAATGATTAATAAAATAAAAGCTGAAAGATCAATTATTTGTCCATAAAATCGTATAAATCCCACTGAGGATCATTATAGAACATGAAGAATATATTCTGTAAGATGTTTATTATAAAGGAGCCAATTAAATAATCACACAAACAGCTCCAATCTAAATTAAATATCTAAATAGTCTCTATTACTGATATTATATTAAACTATGTTCTTATTGTATTGATGATGTGGATATTGATGATATATATTGATTCTGTAACAGTAACATTGGGTTTTACTACAGATAAAATACTTTAGTTAGTGTTGGAGCTGAGGTTTTTTCATATAATATATGAATAAAAATCAATGCTTTTTTTTATTTAAACAGGTTAATACATACAGGTTTGTGTGTTTTTTTTATTTAAACAGGTTAATACATACAGGTTTGTGTGTTTTTTTACCGTGTCTTGCAGACTTAGCCGTGCTTTCATAGACTGAATCCTTGGCAGCTCCACACAGAAAAGGAAATTGAAGTGACGTCGGTGTAGACTTGAACTCTTTAAACATGTTGGAGAAGGAGATCCGGATCACCTGGCCCTCCTTCACACCACAGCACAGATAGAAGGAAAGAAAACATCAAATTAGCAGCACTAACTACATATCTCTCTGTGTTTGAGCTTATGTGATGATAAGAGGCTTTAGATGAATCCAGGGAATATTAATCATGATTTAAATGTATAAATTATTAAGAAGGAAATCCAAAAAGTGTGAAGAGAGGAAGGTGATAATGTATAATTGGATGGTTTTTAATAGGAGAACATGGGAGGAGATCATTCAATAATATCTGGATCAATACCTCTGCAGCAACATCCAGGTGGACCACGAAGTATTTTCCAGGCGTGGGTCTGAAGAGGAGGTAGAAATATCGTCCCGTCAGCCCCAGAGACTGGTGGCTGTGTTTGGGTACCAGGATGTAGCTGTTGGCAGGAACAGGAGCCCGGATCCGGAAAACTGAACACTTCAGTGTCTTGTCCTGATGGGAATTTAATGGAGAGACGCAAATACAAAGTAAAAAGAACTGTGTTAAATTAAAAAAAATTAAGATTTCCAATTCGAACTTTTTCTCAAGTAAAGAATGAGAGTACTTTGTCTACCACTGCATATATGTCCTTTTAGGGGACAATGGGCTGAGGCAAAATACAATTGTCATGGTGTGTTTGATATTGTCGTCCTATTAAAATAATAGCCTAACTCATTTCTTGATTAAAGTGAGTTTTTGTCCTAAATCATCTCTTGGTGATGCTGCCAAATCTGGTAAAATCACCATAATCCTGAGTTGAAAGGCTCAGACTCTATATGTCCTAGAGGATAACGTTTATTTTACTTTTTTGCTCAAGTCAAAGGGGTTTTTTGCCCAAATCAGGAGTTTTCTTAATGGAAGCTGCTTCAAGAATCAAGAAGAAACTCTAAAAATGATTCTAGAATCAATTTCTACTGGTGAGTGATAAACGCTATAATGTTTAATAGTTATTTAGTCTAAATTTCACAAGTTATACTCTAATAATAATTTAATATAAAGTGCTGTGCACATCAAAAAATGTAATAAATACGCAGCCAAATATAAAGGATCTTCAGTCCATTAACACTTCATTGAAAATTTACCACATTTCAAGGTTTCAAAAAGTCAAAACTGGACATTGGAGATGAGATAAGTTCAATAAAAACTAGAAGAAGAGCTGGGAAAGTGATGAAAAAGGAGCTGATATTAGTTTAATTAACTCCAGGTTAATGTAAGTTTAGAGTTTCACTATGGAATGAAAGGAGAGTTTAAACCAGGTTGGTTAAAGTCACACTAGAATGTTCAGAAATTGGCCTAAAGTCACTTTATTCCTTAATGTTAAATAAGTGACATGTCAGTCATCCACTGTCAATATGATTCATGGTTGTGTTTCCCCCAAAAAACTTGACTTAGGCCATTATTTTAATAGAGTAACGACACATGTAAAGATAGATAATGAGGAGGACTATACATTTAACAACCAGTTATAACATGCATCACTAAAGTTACCGTATATGTTGACACATCCCCTTCTTTTATCGACTTTTTCCAGTCTTCAACTCGGACATGTTTGAATATGTTGACATAAGGATGCTGCCAACCTGTGAGGTTAAAAACAGGGTTCAACAGTAATAATTACAGCAATACTATGTCATATAATTCTATTAATAGCAACTTTAATTAACGACTTTAATTCAGTTTTACCTTTGGAGGCCATTGATCGCGAATATCACAAGTGGGGAAAAAATCCACCTGTCGATTCAGTTTCGCTGCAATTTAGCAAACCGCAGCACACCCCTAGCAGCTAATTTAACTGGTGTAACGTGTTTTTTAGAGGTGTTAGCCTACAACAGACGGATAGAGAAGCGATAAAAGAGATAAAAACGACACAAACGCTTTAGTTTTACATCATAAACGGACGTGAGGGCTGTTCCCGTTCTCCCGGGTACCGAGTAAACATCTACCGCTGCTGTGGTCGTAGCTTCCCGCGCCAGGATCCGCCGGTTGCCAACGACAGCACGACGCCGATGACGTCACCGCGTCGTGGTGTTCGCGCTGGGGCTTCTGGGTAATGAAGTTCACAGAGCTGAAGTAGTTCTCTTGAATAATAAGGTGCCTATTTGATTGATTGGACTAAAATAAAAAGTTCATAGAGCAATTATTATACTATTATATTATATTTTATATATGATATATAATATATTCTATATATGTATAATATTATAATCTTTCTATTTAATATCTTGACCCAAACCTTATATCTATTATATTTGTACTATAATATTTATATAGTTCACAATAATGTATATAATAATGTACACAGAATAGGCAACCATGTGTAATTTATTTCTATTTTTTCCAATAATTCCATGGGCAATTATCTACTCACCTGCACTTTACAATAACCATGTAGTAATAGGCATTTACTTTTATTTTTTCTATCTATTTATTTTCTCTGTTGGTGTGTGTTTCTCTGGTGATGTGTTGGAACTTCATTTTCCCTGAGGGAACCTTCCAAAGGGATCAATAAAGTCCTATCTAATCTAATCTATTATTATTATTATTACCATCAGTATTATCATTTTGTGGCTTGTGTTTTTAAGTCTCCTTGTTATTATTAATAATAAGTTTATTTATCAAGGGTCCATGTGCAATAAAAAACATAAATGTTCTCATTTTAACATTATACCAGACTTTGCTTAGAGCTAACTTACATCTACAAGTCAGACATTTGTTAAAAAGACATCACAGAGAAATAGCAGTAAGACAGTAAACAGATCACAGAAAAATGGCAATAAGACAATAACACAAAACTGCAGAGTTAAACCTTCCACGCATACAAACATATTCACATACACAAACAAGGCCAAAGTCATATTTAAAATTGTATTAAAAAAGTAAATTAAAAAAAAACATGCTGTATTTTTATTTATATTCTATTTTTATACCATTGTGTTGTTATTGTATTTAAATGTACTGGACTGCTGCTATGAGCCACTTTACATCTTATGCACCACTTCAACCAAATATTAAATGATTCCATATCTACACATATTTTCACTTTTATACTACATTTGTGTTATTTATTTATTTAAAAATGTATTCTTAAATGATCACAGTAGCTTATTCACATATTCACAATCTTATACCTTTGTACTACAATTTTACATATTCACAGCAAACCATGTACATTTATAAAATGCAAAATCCAAAATGTATTCAGTCTGAATTTAATGTATATGTACAACATTAGGGAGTAAATCCGCAGGGTCTTGATCATGTACCAGGATGGACACCTGCACCGCTGCAGATGGTTGTCCAGCCTCGTCTTGGTCCTCACATAGCAGGTTGTTGTCTCTGTTGACCGCTGATGGACCCTGCAGGAAAGGTTGTGGAGAAGTTGGTCGAACCTGATGTCTGAAAATCAGTAAACTGTCAGGAGTGAGAGTTCCGTCGGGCATCGCCCTCGTCATTTTGGCGGAGGATCTGTTGCGTTCCGGCACCATGGCGATGGATAAAGTTTCCACTCGAGAGTCAAAGATGTCCAGGTACTGTCCACAGCAAACAGCCTCTGTCCTCCAGGTGTGCAACTTCCTCTTGAGCTCTGTCCTCACCTGTAGCCAGAGAGGAGTTGAGACGTTTCAGAATTAATGTGTTATTTGTGTGACATTTTCTAGAAATTCATCAAATCTATCAACAGCAAATTCAGATTTGGCAACTCAGACCACCTGAGATAAATAAAATGAATGTCTCTGATACTATAACTGGTTCATATGATTCTGTGGAGCCCCTCTGGTGACCTGGGGAAAAGAATAACGTGAGATACTAAGGCATTGCCGTGAGTTAATTAATGCGTGGCCACGAGATAATTATTGTTTTCATTTCCACAGAGATGGAAATGTTTCACTTTGCTGAGGCTTTACTACCTTTTGTATTTTGATTAGATCACTATTTTTGATGCAGTATATCAGTTGATTGTAGACGTATTAAAGGGATAGTTCGGTATTTTTGACATGAATCTGTATAGCATGTATTGAAAAAGTAGGACCAAGTGATTAGGACTACTTTCGTTTTGACCAGAACCGGACCAGAACTCGGGTCACAGGACACTGTTGAGGGTAATTCAGTGTGAGTGTACGACACTGATGATAGGGATGCTATACAGATTCATGTCAAAAATACCGAACTATCCCTTTAACGCCATGTTTTACCTGCAATAAACACAAAAAAACATAGCTACGTCTATACGCTGACGATACCCTGGTCAATATCTCTAAACCCAATATTACACAAATACATCCTTGGTCTTCTTGACGTTGATGCAGAGGTCGTTTTCTCCAATGGTGATGATGCCTTCTGTGCGACATCCAGTTGCAAATGGTGGGAATCAGTGATTTTCTGAACCGGAGTCTGTGGTCTGACTGTGTTGAAGGCAGATGTGAAATCCACAAAGAGTCCTTCAGCTCTAAGTGGGTGAGTGCTGTGTGGCTCTTCCTATACGCTTCCTATTTGTGCGGGTCCACAGCGACATCAATGCGGTCTTTGATGTGGGCTACTAGTCTCTCAAAGGCCTTCATGACTATAGGGGTGAGGGCTACCGTCACTGTCACTGTGGAGGTTTTGGGGATGGGGATCCTACCCCTGGCTTGGCCATTTTACCATAGAGATGTGCTCATTTAGTATTTGTTGTTGTTACTGTTTTTGTTTTTCACCGTTCTATATCTGTAGATTGTGTTTTAGCTCATTTGAAATTCCTCTCGAGGGGTTTATCCCACTCAATGAATGTTTTGAAGCCAGCGAGTCAGTCCTTTATTAGCCCTTAACAGCAATTTATTATGTTTTTGAATAGTCCCTGCACCATATTTACCGCAATTAACAACACTATCTCCATGGAAACTAACTAAATAACAATCTTGTGGCCACGCATTAATTATAGTATTGCATTATTTATTTTTTTTATTCAGGAAAATGAGGATATAAGATGAAAATGTCAAACCTCTTCATTGGCGTAGCAGTAGAGAACAGACACCAGAAAGCCCTGCACATATCAGATTGAAACATAGCAGATTGTAAAGTCTAAAAAGTTCATTTTATTAGAGACAAACCAGCAGAAAAAAGCAGTCAAACGTACCTGAAATGAGTTGAGAAAAAGGCTGAAGAAGACTTTAGCGAAATGCAGAATCCCTGTGATCTGCTTATCATAAGCGAAGATGAAGATGACCTCATGAACCCCGAAAAGAGGAAGGAGGGTAAGAGTCGTCTTAGCGAGCCTAACAAGGAAAGACAATCATATTTACTTATTTAGTCCTTTATTTGGGGAGTTTTATGTTATTTTTTTGTGACTATATCTTTGTTGGTTGTTTAAAACATTATAGAGGGAGTTAAACAAATATATTTAATCATCATTAACCTGTTAAAATCCTCCTGATACAGATCCAGCATTGAGTTTTACTCATAAATCCCAGTATTAAACCTCAGCTCCAACAATAAATAAAGTATTTTATCTGTATTAAACCCAATGTTACTGTTCCAGCATCAATATATATCATCAATATCCACATCATCAATACAATAAGACAATAGTTTAATAGAATATCAGTAGTAGAGACTATTTACATATTATATTTAGATTTGAGCCTTCTTCATGTTCTATAATGATCCTCAGTGTGATTTATATGATTTTATGGACAAATAATTGATCTTTCAGCTCTTATTTTATTAATAATTACATTTTGCATTGCAGATAATTTAGATTATTCATTCATTTTTTCCTGATTTGGGTAAGTTTATTCTTGTTTTCAGTTTTAAATAAAGCAGTTTAACTTTTTTTTTATTTTATTTTTTTATTTTTTCCACTTTTAATCAATGTTTTTTAAATTGTATAACTCTGTTCTTGTTTTTGTTTTTAATTTCATTTTTTTTATTTTTAATTTTTTAATTTTAATCTTAAATTTAATTTTAAATTAATTAATATTTTAATTAATTTTTTTCTAATTTTTCTATTTAAAATTTTAGATTTTTCCCCTTTTAATTAACTTAATTAATTAATTTACTTCACTTAATTATCTAATATATTTCCTCTCTAAAAGCAACATAAATTATATTCTAACACTTCTGTAGTCACCTCACATGTTGTAGATTTCCTTTAATAAGAGGTTTAATCCATATTTATTATCATTTATAGCAGGAAAAGTCGGTTTATTCAACTTGCCTCAGCTTATAATCAGGGTATCCACTCTGGTTACTGGCTCGCAATTTGGAGAAAATGACCTTTAGGATCTTCATGAAAATAAGAAAGTTGATCTGTTGATCAGAAAACACAAAAAAAAACAATATTAAATATGTTTTATATCACAAAAGTTAGTTTAATTGACTAGATTATTCTTACTAGTGAAGCAAAGATAATGGGGAAACGAATGATCCACCAGTAGTTCTCATTGATGGCCCAACACCTGGGATAAAACACAGATATTAATGATATTACTACTAATAATTTAATATTAATACCCCAGTGCTGTCTAACCTGGGTGGGTTGGTGCAGACACTCACTCTGTGTTTTCCTTCAGCAGCTTCATCACTCCCCATGGAACCACAAATAGAAGTGGCGTTCCTGTGACAAACATTGCTTCAATATGAATAAATGCTGCGTAAATATTTCCACTATCAGACTCAGGCTGTGTCTCTTTACATAAATATGGCTGCAATAACACTCGTCAGACACTGGCGACTGGAAATAATGTGTATTTAGGGTTTGAGAGAAGGTGATCGCCGCCCACAGGGAACGGGAACGAGTGGTGTCAAACTCAGTTTGTGGGTGGAAGCTGTTTGAATTGTGAATTTGTTGTTATCCTACAGAGTTACTGTACAACTGTCTGTTTATTTATGTGATTTATACTGATGCAAAACAAGTTATGTTATACATTCAACCATTCAACCATTTGACCATTTGACCATTTGACCATTTGACCTGTATAAGATACATTTGTTTTAACAATAAGTGCATGAGTTTATAAAAGAGTAATATGTGTCATGTGTCTCAGCATATATATATATATATATATATATATATATATATATATATATATATATATATATATATATATACACAGTATATATATATACAGTATATATATATATATATATATATATATATATACAGTATATATATATATATATATATATATATATATACAGTATATATATATATATATATATATATATACATAACATATACAATGTTAAAAGTCTGGTTTAAAGTGTTAATAGTGATTATTGATAATCTATAACTGATATTATACATTAATAGTGATTATTGATAATCTATAACTGATATTATACATTAATAGTGATTATTGATAATCTATAACTGATATTATACATTAATAGTGATTATTGATCATCTATAACTGATATTATACATTAATAGTGATTATTGATAGTCTATAACTGATATTATACGTTAATAGTGATTATTGATAGTCTATAACTGATATTATACATTAATAGTGATTATTGATAATCTATAACTGATATTATACATTAATAGTGATTATTGATAATCTATAACTGATATTATACATTAATAGTGATTATTGATAATCTATAACTGATATTATACATTAATAGTGATTATTGATCATCTATAACTGATATTATACATTAATACTGATTATTGATCATCTATAACTGATATTATACATTAATACTGATTATTGATAGTCTATAACTGATATTATACGTTAATAGTGATTATTGATAGTCTATAACTTCTTGATTTTGCACCAGATTTGCATTTAAGTTCACTATTTTCTACTGTTTCTAACCCTTATCCCTCTACAGAGGTTGACTTCCTGCCTTAACCTGAAAGGCCTCCTCTGAACTCACCCCAGCCCAGACAGATGTAGGGGAAGTTCTTGTTGCTGTCCATGAAAACCGACGTGATTAGCACGGTGTACAGGTAAAACGCTTCTCCAAAGAACCAGTAGTGATTGGCCAGGACACAGTACTGCATCAGCACCTGTGCTATCCTGCAGCCCAGAGCAGCCTGGACACATGGTTTCATTATTAGAGCTGCACCAACTAACAGGAGAAAACAGGAGTTTACTTTACACCCACCTGGTGACTGAGTATCTCCCTGACATCGGACAGCTGCAGGATTTCCCGCCCCCAGTGGCGTTCCAGCATGGAGTCTTTAACTATGACGGACACGGCTCTCAGGATGAAGGACAGGAAGAGGTTGGCGTGGATGTAGTTCCTGGTGCAGTGCAGCCTCCTGTCAGGGAACGTGCACATTTAATGAAGTCTGGGATTCATTTAAAACATGTATTTATAATGAGTAGCTGTTGTTGATTGTGTTGTTTTATTTCCTGTTATCCGACATGAAAAATCACATAATTTACTCCTGTTTTACTTTGATTTACAGGAAAATCATGTTGTAGTAAAGTGTAAAATGTTGCTGTAAAATCTAAAACACTATTGTTACTATAAATGATTATTATAGTAGATTGCTGTTTATTTTTACAATAAATCACAGTAGTCAAAGAAATACTGTATTATAATACACTTAATCAGCTAATACTGTAAATACAACTGAATTTACAGCATTTAATTGATTTTATTGTACCATTAATCAACTAATACTGTAATTACAACTAAAATCATAGTATTTAATTAATATTTATTTTGAAGTTAACAACTAATAATGTAAATACAACTGAATTTACAGCGTTAATTGATTATTATACCATTAATCACCTAATACCAAACAACTAATGTAAATACAACTGAATTTACAGCATTTAATTGATTTTATTGTACCATTAATCAACTAATACTGTAAATACAACTAAAATCATAGTATTTAATTAATATTTATTTTGAAGTTAACACCTAATAATGTAAATACAACTGAATTTACATAATTTAATTGATTTTATTGTACCATTAATCATCTAATACTGTAAATACAACTAAAATCACAGTATTTAATTCATTTTTATTTTGAAGATAACACCAAATACTGTAATTACAACTGAATTTACAACATTTAATAGATTTTATTGTACCATTAATCATGTAATACCTAACAACTAATGTAAATACACCTGAATTTACAGTATTTCATTAATTTTTATTTTGAAGTTAACACCAAATACTGTAAATACAACTGAAATCACAGTATTTAATTGTTTTATATCGTCCGATTAATCACTTAACATTGTAAATATGACATCATACTATTTAATTGTTGTTATTGTACAATAAAAGATAATAATTACAGTAACTTTGTGTATAATTGCTTCTGGTTAGTTACCATTTACGTCCATTCTAGGGTTTTACTGTGCAGCAAAATGTGACTCGTAAAAGCCAAATTAAATGTGTTGCTGCCTGATTCCATCCTCTCCTGCTGCTGATTGTTATTCAGCACTTGCAGAATATCTGATTTATATAAAAAGCTAATGTTGCAGAGTTTTGCAGCATTTGTCATGTTAGAAATGCCGGTCACTGATGTGATAACGGAACAACTCACCTGAAGCTCAGTAGAATGATAAGAGCCGTTATGAGGGAGAAGAGGGACAAGGAATATCCAACAGTGTACAGGATCTTAAAACTCACCATCAACTCTTTGAACCACAGCTGAAAGAGAATAAACACACATCCACACAAATAGAATAAACACTGTGTTATAGACTATATGTGTAATACATGTACGTGTTTGATTTGGTTTATTTAATAGATTTTAATGTGTAATTATGTTTTTAATTAATGCTAAAATGAACTAGCCTTTCTTAAAACAAGCTCATTTAACCTTTTGTGCATGTACAGTTTATTGTCTGAATGTTAAATTTATTATTTATTTGTACTAAATACAATATTTGCAGTTTTTATCAGTTCAAATATGACTTGTCTCTATTATATCCTGCACAAACCTGAGCTATGTTGATCTTTTAATATGTAATTTCATAATTGTCATTTAAATTCTGATTGATTTATCAATAAATATACATAATTAATTAATTACTAGTTAATTAATAAGCTTATTTACTTATGTATGTATGTAGGAGCTAAATAATTACATTTACTTACTTACATTTATTTATGATCATCATATAATCATTATCATTAATTAATTAATTAGCTAAAAATGCTATTTCATCATATGTAAAACTTTCAAATTCCTTTGAATTACTGCTTAACTTCTAGTGGAAAACATTAACTTTTTTATATTTAAGTTGAAATCCCTTGGATAATTAAAGTATATATCACCCAGAATAATTATTCTGCAAATACTGAAAAAATATAAGTTCAATCAACTAAAATATTTTCGCCTGGTGCCATATATAATGCCATATATGGTATTAACGGACACAGGAAGGCCTCATTTTTGCAGAAATAGCATAGTTTTTCTTTTATTTCTTATGTATTTTGCACAAAAGCATCCTAAACACACGTTATGCATGTGATTATCATGTGATCTTGTTAGCATCTGTTAGCGCAGTTAGCCATATATGGTATTAACGGACACAGGAAGGCCTCATTTTTGCAGAAATAGCATAGTTTTTCTTTTGTTTCTTGTGTATTTTGCATAAAAGCATCTGAAACACATGTTATGCATGTGATTATCATGTGATCTTGTTAGCATCTATTAGCATCTGTTAGCATCTGTTAGCGCAGTTAGCCATATATGGTATTTACGGATACAGGAAGGCCTCATTTTTGCAGAAATAGCATAGTTTTTCTTTTGTTTCTTGTGTATTTTGCATAAAAGCATCTGAAACACACGTTATGCATGTGATTAACATGTGATCTTGTTAGCATCAGTTAGCGCAGTTAGCCGTATATGGTATTTATGGATACAGGAAGGCCTCATTTTTGCAGAAATAGCAGTTTTTCTTTTTTTTCTTATGTATTTTGCACAAAAGCATCCTAAACACACGTTATGCATGTGATTAAGATGTGATTTTGTTAGCATCTGTTAGCGCAGTTAGCATGGCCTGAGCTGCAAGGAGTGTTTCTGCTGCAAATTAACCCTCCAAATCCCAGTTTTTCCAGCATTTTTAGCGACTTTACCTCCTGAGACGTGACCTCTTTTTCCTCCTCACACTGAGTCATGTCCCTCCAAACCTGACCACTGTCCTCCGTCTCCCAGAGTCCATCAGCTCCACAATGACGCCGCACAACACCCTGGGACACTGGATGGAAACATTCACACCTTTATTATCAGTGGTATTAGCTTTATTATTAGTCAGCTTCTAATGACGGACACTGGCTGTTAAAATAAATCACAGCATCAGGGGAGAAAGTCTCATTTCATTGGTATAAACAGTGAATTTTCAGAGAATAAACACTGGAGGGGAAATAAAATACTATACTATTATACCACCATAATAATATGGGCCTGTCTTCCTCTCTTATTATACTGATTTTCAGTGTTGGGAGTAACATTTACCACCAAGACATGAGGAAAAAAGGCTTTTTTTTGGTGAGAGTAATTTAAAAGTAATGCAATAGAAGTGTAATGCCTTACATTTTAAATACAGCAATATTGTAATATAATAAATTACTTTATAATGACAATAACAAGTAATAAATACTGGAGAAATGTAATATCCAACCAATGTCTGATTTGCTGTAATTTGCAAAAAAAGAATTTACAAAAGAAATAAAGTACCTTAAAGGGGTATTTTTTTTTAATTTTTAACATGTTAGTGGACAAATCCACTTCAGTCAAGTGTGGAACAATGAGAAATAGTCTCAATAACCAAAAAAAAACTCAGTTCTGCTTTTAAATATCTGCAAAAACACACGTTTTTCACATATTGATGTGTTAATTTTAACATTTCCTGAGTAATAAGAGTCCTACTCACACAACGTACAGCTCTTTCCCCTAAATTTGAATTAAAAATACTATAATTTTAGAGCATTTATTTGCAGAAATGACAAATCCCGGTTCCTCTTTAACCCGTTAAACTCCAGGGTCCTGACCCTGAGATTGCTCCACTAATCATGTACAAATATAGTGAAGCTATACATCAAATTAAACAGGAGAAACTCCACTACAAGCACATATAAGTCATATTTACACACACCAAACACAACTCCAACACCAAGCTAATTAATTAACAAATATGAAAATCGGTATATGATCATAAAGCCAACCCACTCGCCACATTTTGATGGCTAGCGCTCTGATACTACATGTTACACAAACAAATGACATCTCATATGAAAGCTGAGACTGTGACGAGTCCAACGGTACCATCAGTGTAGCTTTATGACAAAAGCTCAGTAAACTAGCAGCCAAAAAACACTACAGGAAAAAGTCGCTTGTTTGAAGCGACGGACAAAAAATGTGGGTTTTTTTGTTGCTGTTTTGGGATGAAAATGTTTATTTGAGATCAATAAATGGTCGTTTAGTGTCGACCAACATCTCTGTGTTTATTCCAGACATACCTACTGACTATGGGGATGTCCTAAACATAAAAAAGGGCTGGAGGTCAAGGGGTTAAGCAGAATGAGCTGTGCATGAGTTGGAATTCAACAGATGCTGGTACAGAATTACTGGAATACATGTAAAGATGCTGATTTCAGTAAAAGATGATGCAGTGGTGTCTTATTTCCAACTTGAAAATGTGAATAATGGTGAAATGTACCTTTAGAATACCAGGGCAGGTAGAAAGGGCAGGAGATGTTGATCACAGAACCGGCCGGCGTATCTGGCCAGCAGGCGTATCTGTCAAACGAGCGGTTACAGAACAACCCTCCTACAAAGGTGAACGATGAGAATGTAAAAAAAAACGTACAGAATTTTAAATGACAAATCCTCTTTTTTCCTGATAAATGATTCGTACCTTGAGGAAAAGGCTCATTTATGATCATTTTGATGCAGTCGTCTTTATACTGGACCCACTTCAGATATGTTTCCTCTAGAATTGTCCCAGCAGCAATCTCAGACTAAAAATTATAAAAAATATACATTAGAAATAAACGTCTTCATTTTTACATGGGAAGTTTACAGTATTATGTCTTTACTGTAAAATAACAATCAATTAACTACGGTGAATTCAGTTGAATTTACAGTTTTAAGTGATTAACTGTATTATAACTGACAAGTGTGATTTTACAGTAATAATTTGATTACTGTGATTTATTGTAAAATAAACATCAATCTACTGTAATAATCATTTACAGTAAATAACTGCAGATTTTACAGCAAATTTGTAGGTTAGATTATTATTATTTGTTTTTTTTATTATAAATAATCACCCAAAACTATAAATATACTAGAAATAACAGCATTTAATTGATTTTTAATTTTTATTATTATTTATTTTTATTACAGGTAATCACCCAAAAATTGAAATACAATAGAAATAACAGTATTTATTTGATTTTTAATTTTCATTATTATTTAATTTTTATTACAGGTAATCACCCAAAACTATAAATACAATAGAAATAACAGTATTTAATTGATTTTTTTTATTAATTTGTATTAATATTTATTTTTTTAATACAGACAATCGCCCAAAACTATAAATACAATAGAAAAAACAATATTTAATTGATTATTAATTTTTATTATTATTTCATTTTGAATACAGGTAATCAGCCAAAACTTTAAATACAATAGAAATAACAGTATTTAACTGATTTTTAATTTTTATTATTATTTAATTTTTATTACCGGTAATAACCCAAAAATTGAAATACAATAGAAAATAACATAATAATAATATTTAATTGATTTTTTTTTCATTTGTATTAATATTTTTTTTTTTTAATACAGGTAATCACCCAAAACTATAAATACAATAGAAATAACAGTATTTAATTGAAATAAATAAATATTTATTATTATTTATTTTTTAATACTATAATTTATAATACTATAGCACTATAATTTTTATTATTATTTAATTTTTATTACAGGTAATCACCCAAAACTGTATATACAATAGAAATAACAGTATTTAATTAAATTTGTATTATTTATTTTTAAATAAATTATTATTATAATTAATACCTAATTTTTTAATCACTGTATTTAATAGATTTTTTATTATAAAATAAAGTTTTGCAGTCGACTCCATCAATCAAATGTTTTATTCTGAAGAAATAAATAATGAAACTGACTGTTTGTAGATTGAGAAACAGCATAAACATCAAAATATCTTGTTTTCTGTCCATCGTTGGAGATTCTTCTTCAGCAGAACGTCTGAAAGCAGGAAAATAAAAAGAATGAGATGCTAAAAGATTGAAATTAACCAATTAAAGCTTCAAATATCATAAATTATCAAGTGGGACAATGTTAAAAATAAAAACTTGGTATTAAAAATCACACATTCCATAAAATTTATGTAAAAAAAATGGTACAAATGTACATTTTGAGATACCTGATTAATGCTTTTAGAACTGTATTATCACTTTAAGATGCTTTTTTTGTTTTGTAAATGTATTTATTAGCTATTTTGTTTGCCAAAAAACCAACAAATCAGACATTGGTTCCATATTACATACAAAAAAAACACCTGCTATCAACTAGTTTTATATTCTAGGTGAATTAAAGTTAGAATTTATCATTCTTCGATTACGCTATTTGACAAAAATGGTACAAACACATTTTGAGAGACTTGATAAATGCATAAAAAACTGGATTTCAAAAAGGTTTTACAGTCGCTGTCATGAAAAAACACCAAAAACTATTGTTGAATAGAAAACAGAGGCTGTTGTTCTGTGCTGTCAGTCATGTTCCTTCAAATAGAAATAAAGTGAAATGTTCTATTCATGTTATTCAGGTTACTTCAGGTATCACAGTCGATTTCAGAGCGTTTCTTACTGAGATAAACCCACTGAGCTCAGTGTGTACGGAACAACATTAGACTTCTTTTATGTTTATTGTTGTTTTTTTAAATAACTATGCAGGTGATCGTGCTGTGTCCCGTTCCCTTTCATGGGAAACAGCAGATATCTGACATTTAATTCTAAGTTATAGATTGATTATTAATAGATTTTCATGTGTTATTGATGCGTTTTTTACATTAATTCTAAAATATGCTATTAAACTGAGCTAATTTGACTTAATTAATTAGAAAAAAAAGGAATTTAATTCCATCTTCTACACATATGCAGACAAGTAAAATGATTGTTTTTTTAATTTAATGAAATGGATTTAACCCTCTATCACATGCTGTTGTCATATGGCAGCAGTATTTTATTTTTCTAAAAAGCTGGCATGAAAAGGGGGCTTTTATTTTGAAGGACACACAATTTATGAGGTCACATGACCAGGATATCCCTATTGCTCATGGACATTTGACATGTGAGCATCATTGTCTCATAATCAAAGGTTGTCTTTTATTCAGAATGTTCAACAAATATTTTACATTTAATTCAATTTTGATGTTATAAGTTTTTTCTAATATGCTAAAATATGCAAATTAAAATCGATTATTTATTTATTTTTAATACAGGTAATCACCCAAAACTATAAATAAAATAGAAATAACAGTGTTTAATTGATTTTTATTTTTATTATAATTTAATTTTTTTTAATACATGTAATCACCAAAAGCTATGAATACAATAGAAATAACAGTATTTAATAGATTGTTTTTTATTATTTATTTTTAATACATTATTATTATATTTAATACATTATTATTTGTAATCACAGCACCAAAAACTATAAATAAAATAGAAATAACAGCATTAAATTGATTTTTATTTAATATTTATTTTTTAAATACAGGTAATCACCCAAAACTATAAATAAAATTGAAATAATAGAATTTAATTAATTTTTATTTTTATTATTATTTAATTTTTATTACAGGGAATCACCCAAAACTATAAATAAAATAGAAATAACAGTATTTAATTGATTTATAATTTTTATTATTATTTAATTTTTATTACAGGGAATCACCCAAAACTATTAATACAATAGAAATAACAGTATTTAATTGATTTTTGGTAAAAAAAAAAACTAATAACCCAATACTGTAAATGCAACTGAAATAACAGTATTTAATTGTTTTTATTTATTTTTTAATACATTATTATTATATTTAATATATTATTATAGAAGAACAAAGACAGTATAAAGTAAAATACTTGTACTATAAAATAATGAGAGTAACCTTCTGGATAATTGCTGCTGTTAGTTTCTGCAAATATGAAATGAATCACACATGAGAGTGAGGAATTCCACCCAAAATAGAAATAAAGGAAGTGGGTTGTACAATACTTTTCATCATCATCATCATCATCATCATCATCATCATCATCATCATCATTCTTGTCTAAAAGAGATCGAACCATTTCTCCTGTTGGAAGTTTGGACTCAGATTTGTGAAATCATGAAGCTGCAGAGTTCCAAGGAGAAATATTTGTCAGGATAATTCATTAAATAAACATTTAATGCAGATTTTCTAACATGCAACTTGAACACCAGCCAAATACAGGGATATTTGACCAGTAAAAGATGAAGTGAAGCATATTTCAGCTGCTATTTTACATCAAGATGAACCATTTACCATTAAATAATGGACATAATCTTATTTCTTTGTTCCCTCCACATTAAAAGCTCAACCATATTATCATATATATTAAAGCCTGCAGGTGGTGAAGTGATTAGAATCAGTTAAATTAAAGACTTTCTATTATTTTTTATATACTAGTGAGTTACGCAGCTCTTAATGGAGTTTAATTCTAAGACACCTGCTGCTTTTATAACCACTTCAACACAGGTTTTCATCTATTTAACGTTATGAACATCATATGTTTGAATATATTAACCTACAATGTAATTTCTAATTTGATTAAATTGCGATAATTGCAGCTGTCACGTGCAAAAAATACGATAACGACTTATATTAATGTGTAAATGGGAAGTTAAAGCATCCAACAGTATAACAGCGACTTTCTGTGCGTCATTATATTATAACACGTCGATGTTGACGCTTCTCTCATATAAACTCAACCGATTCGGGACGTTTTAAATAGCAGGAAATAGAGGATTTAAAGGTTTAAAGACTTACAGATGGTGAATGGTTCTTCAGGAAGGTAGAAAAGCTGCTCTGGTGCTGGAGACGCTGCGTCCTGACGCTGCGCAACAGCAGCAGCTCTGACGCAAAGCTGCGCTAAACGCACAGCTGCTGCACATGTGGAGCAAATTATAACCTGATAAATAATAAAAAGAAGCTGATACAGGAGCAGCAGTGAGTTTTATTCATAAATCACAGCAGAAACGCTCTGCTCCAACACGAAATAAAGTATAAAACACAGTAAATATCTATATATATCATCAATACAATAAGAAAATATCAGTTTATATAGTATTATATTGTTATTATTAGTGCATTGCAGATCATTTTACTTATTTTATTTTTTTTTCCTTGATTTAGGTCAGTTTTGTCTTTTACGTTTTAAATATTATACTAATAAAATAAATTTAATATAATTTTTTCAATATTCTGACTATATTTGCTCAGTTCTAATTAATCTCTATTAATTTATATGATTTTATGGCCAAATAAATAAATAACACATTTCAGATTTATTTAGAAATTTAGCTTATTTCAGCTAAATTTAGCTTAATTTATTTTTATATATTTATTATTATCATTTAATATGATATAATATTATTATTATTAATTAATTAATTTAAATTTAATTTTTTTCCACTTATTTAGGTCAGTTTGGTCTTGTTTTAATTAATAATAATAATAATAATTAAAATAATTTAGTTTAATTTATTTATTTAGAACATGTAAAAACCAAAAGAAAAATCAAAAAAGAGAAAAAATTAAAACAATTTAAAAAAATGAAAATATATGAATAAATTCATAATCTCCTTATTATATATAATATAATATTATTTTGTAATTTTTAAATAAATTAGTTTAATTTATTTATTTTGAACATGTAAAAAAACAAAATAAAACATCAAGAAAGATAAAGAGAAACATTTTAAACAATTAAAAAAAAAGAAAAATAATAAATAAAATATATAAATAAATTCATAATCTCCTTGAGCTGATTGAATGATTATTTAATTGGATCTTCTATAATAATTATTATTTAATATTATATATAATATAATATTATATTGTATTTTTAAAATAATTTAGTTTAATTTATTTATTTTGAACATGTAAAAACCAAAAGAAAAATAAAAAAAAATTAAAACAATTAAAAAAAAATGAAAATATATAAATTCATAATCTCCTTATTATATATAATATAGTATTATATTGTAATTTTTAAATAAATTAGTTTAATTTATTTATTTTGAATATGTAAAAAACAAAAGAAAACATCAAGAAAGACAAAGAGAAAAATTTTAAACAATAAAAAAAAGAAAAATAATAAATAAAATATATAAATAAATTTACAATCTCCTTGAGTTGATAATTTAATTGGATCCTTTTTAATAATTATCATTTAATATAATATATATTATAATATGATATTTTAATTTTGAAATAATTTAGTTTAATTTATTTATTTGGAACATTTAAAAAACAATCAAGAAAAAACAATTTAAACAATTTAAAGAAAAGAAAAATAATAAAAAATATATAAATAAATTCATAATCTCCTTATTATATATAATATATTATATTGTAATTTTAAAATAAATTAGTTTAATTTATTTATTTTGAACATGTAAGAAACAAAAGAAAACGTCATGAAAAATAAAGAGAAAAATTTAAAACAATTAAAAAAAGAAAAGTAATAAATAAAATATATAAATAAATTCATAATCTCCTTGAGCTGCTCATTTAATTGGATCTTTTATAATAATTGTCATTATTATAATATATAATATAATATGATATTTACATTTTTAAATAATTAATTTTAATTAATTTATTTGGAACATGTAAAAAACAATCAAGAAAGACAAAGAGAAAAATCTTCAACAATTTAAAGAAAAGAAAAATAATAAAATATATAAATAATCTCTCTATATATATATATCTATATATATCTCCAGAACATGTGGTTCTTCTCTGTTCACTATAGAAACAGACTTGTTGACTTGTTGAATCAATATTCTCCTCCACTGATTCACTGGCTGCTGTTTATCACTCAGCCTTTAGATTTAAGACAGTGATGCATTGACTGCAGTCTCTTCTCTTTATTACAGCTACCGCCTCCTTATATAGAATATCTCGGCTTTGTTTGTTCCTTTGTGTTTTTTTCTTTTTCACTATAAAACCTGTTTTTTCTTTTTCACTATAAAACACCTTCAAACAAAACCAAACATAAGATATAAGCTTAATTATCTGCAATATAAACCTGTAAAATTACTGCATTACAGGTGTAAAAGTACTAATAAACCTGTAAAATTACTGCATTACAGATGTTAAAGTACTAATAAACCTATAAAATTACTGCATTACGGGTGTAAAATATTAATAAACCTGTAAAATTACTGCATTACAGGTGTAAAATACTAATAAACCTGTAAAATTACTGCATTACAGATGTTAAAGTACTAATAAACCTGTAAAATTACTGCATTACAGGTGTAAAATATTAATAAACCTGTAAAATTACTGCATTACAGGTGTAAAATACTAATAAACCTGTAAAATTACTGCATCACAGGTGTAAAATATTAATAAACCTGTAAAATTACTGCATTACAGGTGTAAAATACTAATAACCCTGTAAAATTACTGCATTACAGATGTTAAAGTACTAATAAACCTGTAAAATTACTGCATTACAGGTGTAAAATATTAATAAACCTGTAAAATTACTGCATTACAGGTGTAAAGTACTAATAAACCTGTAAAACTACTGCATTACAGGTGTAAAATACTAATAAACCTGTAAAATTACTGCATCACAGGTGTAAAATACTAATAACCCTGTAAAATTACTGCATTACAGATGTTAAAGTACTAATAAACCTGTAAAATTACTGCATTACAGGTGTAAAATATTAATAAACCTGTAAAATTACTGCATTACAGGTGTAAAGTACTAATAAACCTGTAAAACTACTGCATTACAGGTGTAAAATACTAATAAACCTGTAAAATTACTGCATCACAGGTGTAAAATATTAATAAACCTGTAAAATTACTGCATCACAGGTGTAAAATACTAATAAACCTGTAAAATATTATATACTGTGATTCATGAATTATCTATTTTTCTGTGTAATTAACCTTTAATAACATTCAGACAATGAATTTAACCAATTTTTTACTTTTAAAAAATATACACAACATACAAGAAATACAGAGTTTTTTCAAATGACTTATAATTAAGTTAAATTAGCTTCAAATTAGATTCAATAACATTAAAATCTGTTAAATAAACCAAATAAAAACATATAATATCCACCAGGCTGCAGAATACTTGATAGACTGACATTAAAATAATAATAAAATTGTCTATTTTCCACTTTTTTATATACATAAAGTCTAGTTATTTATTAATAATCCTGTATTTAATACATTTATATAATTTGCTGCCACAAACAGACTTTCCTGTTGTAATAAATACAGCAGTAGATAGTTATATAACACTTATATCAATATTTACAGTGATATTTATTTAATTCTATCACATATAGACAGGTCTGAGGTCACATGTCCACCACACAGCCCGGAGCGTTGGTTCTGATGGCGTCAGAAATGACTTTAGCTCCAGATTCACCGATGCCGTTTCCCTGTAAACTGCAGGAAAAAAGGAAATGTTCTTTAATTATTGCACGTTCAGTATTCTCTGCTGAAATCCTGGTTTCTGTGATAGAAATGCATCAAAATCAAGAACAGAATAGAAGTAGACAGCAGAAAGAGAAGGAGACAGTGGCATGCAGAGGCGTTTTTGAATGGAATTAGCAAAAAAGGAACAAAAGGGCACTGAAGAGGGCACTTTAGACATGTTTTATATGCAAAAAATGGCACATTATGTAGCCTTAAAACAGACGAACTCAACAGATACGGTTAGTTTTTGGAAGTTTTTAAATCATCATCATCAGCTGAGGGCAGTTGAGTGTTTTTGGTAACCAGAAGGGCACTTTAGCACATGGTTTGGCTCCTAGAGGGCACTTTAGCACATGGTTTTAGTGATTATAGGGCTTGTTTTGGCTCATATAGGGCACTTTAATGCACTCTTTTGCTCCTAGAGGGCATTTTAGCACACATTTTGGCTCCTAGAGGGCACTTTAGCACGTTTTTTGGTGTTGGAGGGCACTTTAACTCACATTTTGGCTTCAAGAGGGAATTTTAGCATGTATTTTAGCTCTGAGAGTGCACTTTACCACATGCCTTTGCTCCTAGAGGGCACTTTAGCACACATTTTTGCTTCTAGGGGGCACTTTAGCACATGTGTTGGTGATTATAGGCTTTGTTTTGGCTCCTAGAAGGCAATTTAGCACGTTTTTGGCTGTTAGAGGGCACTTTAGCGCACATCTTGGCTCCAAGAGAGCATTTTAGCATGTGTTTTAGCTCAGAGAGTGCACTTTAGCATGTGTTTCAACTCTTAGAGGGCACTTTAGCATGTGTTTGAGCACCCAGAGGGCGCTTAAACACACATTTGTCTGCTAGAAGGGGCACTTTAGTACACATTTTTGCTTCTAGAGGGCACTTTATCACACGCTTTTGGTGATTATAGGGCTTGTTTTCGGCTCCTAGAGGGCACTTTAGCATGTGTTTGGGCTCCTAGAGGGCACTTTAACACAAATGTCTCTCCTAGAGGGCAATTTACCACATGCTTTTGGCTGTTAGAGGGCACTTTAGCGCACATCTTGGCTCCAAGAGAGCATTTTAGCATGTGTTTTAGCTCAGAGAGTGCACTTTAGCATGTGTTTCAACTCTTAGAGGGCACTTTAGCATGTGTTTGAGCACCCAGAGGGCGCTTAAACACACATTTGTCTGCTAGAAGGGGCACTTTAGTACACATTTTTGCTTCTAGAGGGCACTTTATCACACGTTTTTGGTGATTATAGGGCTTGTTTTCAGCTCCTAGAGGGCACTTTAGCATGTGTTTGGGCTCCTAGAGGGCACTTCAACACAAATGTCTCTCCTAGAGGGCAATTTACCACATGCTTTTGGCTGTTAGAGGGCACTTTAGCGCACATCTTGGCTCCAAGAGAGCATTTTAGCATGTGTTTTAGCTCAGAGAGTGCACTTTAGCATGTGTTTCAACTCTTAGAGGGCACTTTAGCATGTGTTTGAGCACCCAGAGGGCACTTAAACACACATTTATCTGCTAGAAGGGGCACTTTAGTACACATTTTTGCTTCTAGAGGACACTTTATCACACGTTTTTGGTGATTATAGGGCTTGTTTTGGCTCCTAGAGGGCACTTTAGCATGTGTTTGGGCTCCTAGAGGGCACTTTAACGCAAATGTCTCTCCTAGAGGGCAATTTACCACATGCTTTTGGCTGTTAGAGGGCACTTTAGAGCACATCTTGGCTCCAAGAGAGCATTTTAGCATGTGTTTTAGCTCCGAGAGTGCACTTTAGCACACATTTTTGCTCCTACAGGGCATTTTGCACATGTTTTTGGTTCCTAGGGGGCACTTTAGCACATGTTTTAGAACAATTGGACAACAAGGGTGGTTCCACATCGGTGGTGTGCACATGGGGACATCTATGAGGAAAAGTGTGACGTATGCATGTAGTAAGCATTAATAATACTAACGTTTATTCTGGACCACAGTTGCAATTGTAAAAACCGTGACTTTAGAAATCCAGATTGTAGGTTTTGTTCAGCAAATTCAAGTGAAAACAGTCTTTAAGCATCGAGCTTTGCACAGATAATTCACAGTAGTGTCTGTGTGTTTGTCTGAAATCCTGCTTTCTGTGATAAAAACACATCCAGAGTCAAACAGAAGCAGCACAGGAAGGAAAAAACCTACTTTATATAAGTTAACTGGTGGTTTCCCTTCAGGGCTGTTGCTATGAATATGGCTCCATCCATACCCAGAGAGTTCTCCTGCAGACTGAGGACACACACACACACACACACATGCACGCACGCACACACACACACACACACACACACACACACACACACACACACACACACATGCACACACGCACGCACACACGCACACACACACACACACACACACACACACACACACACACACACACACACACACACACACACACACACACACACACACACACATGCATGCACGCACACACACACACATGCATGCACACACACACACATGCACGCACAATTATCTCTGTAATTAAATGTCCAGGGATATTTGTATAAAGCTTTATTGAGTTTTAACCAATGACAATCCAATAAACAATGTTTATTCAAGTATATTAATGCATTATGTGCTATAAGCTGCATTAGTGGGTTCTATTATTATTAGTAGTATTATAAATAAAACAAATATGTTAATGGTTTAATAACATGTCTTATATTACATTTAACTTGTTCTCTTGATATTTTACCTCAGTTTTTATAGTGTAACCTGTTCTGATCACAATTATTGAATAAACTGATATAAAATAAATTAGGAAAATATTAACTTTTGCTTTAAAATAAAATATTAAAATATATAGTTATATATAGTTTCTATTAATTATTTAAAAAAAAATAAAGAAAACAAAGACTAAATATGTGCTAATAAGCAAAAAAAATTGGTACAATTAGTCAATTAGTTTAATATTAAGTAGAATTTCTCAATTTAATCTAATTCCATTGCAGATAATTTATCTTATTTAATTTTGTTTAATGATTTTAGTCAATTTAATCTTTTTTTTTTAAGAAAATGAACCAAAATGAATGAAGCAAACACTTGAAATAAGTTATATGACATATATATGATGTATATATTGAGGAAAAGCAACTAAAAAGACTAAATATGTGCAATTAATGACTAAATAAAACTGCCAAGCTGATTAATTAACAAATGAGGAATAAATTTACCATATGTGACATATGTGACATCACAAATATCTGATACTGGGAGTTAGTATTGAATATTATTGGGTTAATTATGGGTTAATTCAGTTAATTTTGGGGGAATTTAATGCTTAAAAAATAGGGAAAAAATTATAAAATCAAGTTTTAGAAATTCAGCTTGAAATTCATACATAACAAAAATAAAAAATACATTTTTATGCTTTTTAATCAGGTCAAAACCACAAACTTCAGTTCTTATAGATCAATAGAATCTTTACTTACTTCAGGGATTTGAGGCTTCTGTTGGTTTTTAAGGCGTTAGCCAGAGCTTTAGCCCCCTCCATCCCTACCGCGTTTCCACGGAGACTGAAATACAACATCCGTGTTGTTATTAACATACATACATATACACATACATGTTAAAGGAATAGTCACCATGGTATAAAGCAGTGGTTCAGGGACCCAAAGGGCCTTGAAGAGGCACCAGGGGGTCCCCAGTAAAAAGGAGGACCGCCATCATTTAAAATAAATGTATATTTATTATTTCTTATTATTTGTGGATTATTTTCCATTTGCTTATGAATTTATTTAATTTTAAATTTTATTTCCCATTTTATATGTTGAGGGACCATTTGTATAGAGGACTGCCATAATTCATAATAAATAAATATTTATTTTTATTTAGTAGAATTTATTTCCTATTACTTGTGTATTATTTCCCTGTGCACATTTTTATAAATTTATTTAATTTAAAATTAAATTTCCCATTTTATATAATGAGGTGAAAATGAATGGGATAAGTGGATAAATAAATAAATTTATAAATAATTGGAAAATCAAATAAATGTGGAAATAATAGACAAATAAATTAATTTATGAATTAATTAAATGGAAAATTATATAAATATGGACATTTATTTATGAGTCACTATTTATTTATTCTTAATTATGGCAGGTTCGGTCCTCCATAATTTATGACACTTTCTTTTATAAAACACATTAAAGTACATTTTATGAGATCTAGTTTTCATTAAGTAAAGGTTCCTTGATGTGAAACATTTATTATAAAATATATAGGTAAATAAATACTATTAATAAGAATAATAATAATATATTATTAATGGAGAAACTGCATGAAACACAAAACAGGAACAAAGTGAAAAAGCTTAAAAACACTGATTTGTTCAATGGATCACAAACAGAAAATCCTGATGTTGGTGAACAATAATTTAAATTTATTATTATAAATTATAGTTTGAGCTTCGCTTTTATTCATAAACCAACAACAAGTGGTGGAACAAGAAGCACAAAACAAGACAAACTGATGCACTTTGTCTGGGATTAGACATATTTTATATACATATACATATATATATATATATATATATATATATATATATATATATATATACAGTGGGGGAAATAAGTATTTGATCCCCTGCTGAATTTGTAAGTTTGCCCACTTCCATAGAAATGATCAGACTCTAGTTTTTATGGTTGTTTACTGGTTATGGGTATAGACAGAATATCAATCGAAAATGCATAAAAAACACACAATCTAAAAGTTATAAATTGTTATGTATTTTATTAAGGGAAATAAGTATTTGATCCCCAACAACTCACTTAGAATTCAGGCTCCTACAGATTGGCTGGTGCGCATGTGGCACACAGCTCTGCTCAGTAACTAATTACCAATACTCCTGATCTTAACTCGTCATGTATATAAAGCACACCTGCTCTAAGAATCAGTTTCTTACATTCCAACTTCTACAGCACCATGGGCAAGACCAAAGAGCTGTCAAAAGATGTCAGGGACAAGATTATAGACCTGCACAAGCCTGGTATAGGTTACAAAACCATCAGCAAAAGGCTTGGTGAGAAGGTGATAACTACTGGTGCCATTATTCCCAAGTGGAAGACCCATAAAACGACTATCAACTGTCCTCGGTCTGGAGCTCCCCGCAAAATCTGGCCTCATGGAGTGAGGATGATGATGAGAAAGGTGAGGGAGCAGCCTAAAACAACACGGCAGGAGCTTGTTAATGATCTGGAAGCAGTTGGGACCTCCGTCACCAAGAAAACAGTTGGCAACACACTGCGCCGTTATGGATTGAACTCTTGCAGTGCCCGCAAGGTCCCCCTACTCAAGAAGGCACATGTACAGGCCGCCTTAAGTTTGCCAGTGAACATCTAAATGACTCAGAGAAGGCTTGGGAGAAAGTGCTGTGGTCTGACGAAACCAAAGTTGAGCTATTTGGCATTAACTCGACCCGCCGTGTTTGGAGGATGAAAAAACGTGAGTATGACCCAAAGAACACCATACCCACGGTTAAGCATGGAGGTGGAAACATCATGTTTTGGGGCTGTTTTTCAGCAAAGGGTACAGGACAACTTCACCGCATTATGGGGCCAATGAATGCAGCCATGTACTGTAACATCTTGGACAAAAACCTTCTTTCCTCAGCAAGAACACTGAAGATGCCTCGTGGGTGGGTTTTCCAACATGACAATGACCCAAAACATACTGCCAGGACAACAAAGGAGTGGCTCAAGAAGAAGCATATTAAGGTCATGGAGTGGCCTAGTCAGTCTCCAGACCTTAACCCGATCGAAAACCTGTGGAGGGAGCTGAAGCTCCGAGTTACCAAGAGGCAGCCAAGAAACTTGAAGGATTTAGAGACTGTCTGTAAAGATGAAGGGGCCAAAATCCCTCCTGCGCTGTGTGCAAACCTAGTGACCAACTACAAGAAACGTCTCATCGCTGTGCTTGCCAACAAAGGTTTCTCTACAAAGTACTGACTTGTGTTGTGCTTGGGGATCAAATACTTATTTCCCTTAATAAAATACATAACAATTTATAACTTTTAGATTGTGTGTTTTTTATGCATTTTCAACTGATATTCTGTCTATACCCATAACCAGTAAACAACCATAAAAACTAGAGTCTGATCATTTCTATGGAAGTGGGCAAACTTACAAATTCAGCAGGGGATCAAATACTTATTTCCCCCACTGTATATATACTGTATATATATTATAATAGCAGGTTCATACTCACTCCAGAGTGTGCAGGCTTTGGTTTGTCATTAAAGCTGCAGCCATTGCTACGGCTCCACTAGTTCCTGCTGAGACGCCCTGAAGACTAAACACAAGGAAATTACAGTTATAACAATAATTATACTATATATATATATATATATATATATATATATATATATATATATATATATATATTCAAAGCGTTTTACATAAAAAGGTAAAAGCATCAACATAAAACAGTTGATTTAAAGGGGGAAAATCTGAAATTTAACATTAAAAACAAGAAAAATGAGTTAAAACATCTAAAATCGTGTTTTAATATGGATAAAAGTGCCATATTTAAAACTTTAAACAAAACCAACCTGACCCAAATCATGAAAAAAATGAAATAAGTTATTATTTGCAATGCAAAGTTTAATAATTAATAAAATAAGAGTAGAAAGATCAATTATTTGTCCGTAAAATGCTATAAATCACACTGAGGATCATTATAGAACATGAAGAATATATTCTGTTGCAGCTCTGCTACTGATATTATATTAAATTATTATATATTATATTGATGATGTGGACATTGATGATATATATTGATGCTGTAACAGTAACATTGGGTTTAATACAGATAAAATACTTTATTTAGTGTTGGAGCTGAGGTTTAATACTGGGATTTATCAATAAAACTCAATGACGTATCAGGAGGATTTAACAGTTGATTAAAAGGTGAAATTAAAGTTTAATCAAAAGCAAAAAGTCCACTTCAACCACCACTGACCATAAAGTCTGCAGAGATTTGTTGGTTTTCAGGGATTCTGCCAGAAAAACGACTCCTTCGTTGCCGATGGCGTTTTCCTGCAGACTGAAAACACACAGACACACGGCTGAAAATAAAAATACAAGCGTGTTTTTTCACGTTCGGTGATAATGAAGCTTTAATCTCACTCCAGAAGCTGCATTGTGGCGTTGGAGCAGAGCGCCTGAGCCAGAGCTTTAGTAGCAGACGATTTGATGAAATTCCACTGAAGACTGAGGAAGAACAGAGAGAAGAACATGAGAAAGTCTATGTAGAGGTGTAATATTTTAAGGCTAAGACCACCTACCCCATCTAATAAGATCTGTGCTTTAACATGTTTTATTAAGTGTCAGAAACCCAATTTACAGAGGACTGAACCTGTCATAATAATATATAAATAAATAAATTAGTACATAAATAAATATACTGGAAAATGCACTTATTTATTTAATTTTCCATTTATTTTATTAAATAAATTAAAATATTTGTGTACCATTTTCACATTTATTTAATTTACCATTTATTTTATTAAATAAATTAAATTATTTATATATAATTTTCACATTTATATAACTTACCATTTATGTTCTTAAATAAATACAAATATTTTGTATTATTTTCACATTTATATAATTTACCATTTTTTTTAAATAAATTAAATTATTTGTGTATTATTTTCACATTTATTTAATTTACAATTTATTTTATTAAATAAATTAAATTATTTGTGTATCATTTTCATATTTATTTAATTTACTAATTATTTTATTAAATAAATTAAAGCATTTGTGTATTATTTTCACATTTATTTAATTTTCCAGTCATTTTATTAAATAAATTAAAGTATTTGTATATTATTTTCACATTTATTTAATTGAACATTTTTAATAAATAAATAAAATTATTTGTGTAGTATTTCCTACATTTATTTATTTGCCATTTATTTTATTAAATAAATTAAATTATTTGTGTATAATTTTCACATTTATTTAATTTCATATTCATTTTATTAAATTAAAGTATTTGTGTATTATTTTCACATTTATTTAATTTTCCAGTCATTTTATTAAATAAATTAAAGTATTTTTGTACATTTTTAATAAATAAATAAAATTATTTGTGTAGTATTTCCTACATTTATTTATTTGCCATTTATTTTAGTAAATAAATAAAATTATTTGTGTAGTATTTCTACATTTATTTAATTTACCATTTATTTTAGTAAATAAATAAAATTATGTGTGAATCATTTTCACATTTATTTAATTTACCATTTATTTTATTAAATAAATTAAAATATTTCTGTATTATTTTCACATTTATTTAACTAACCATCTATTTTATTGAATAAACTAAATAATTTGTGCATCTTTTTCACATTTATTTAATTTTCCATTTATTTTATTAAATAAATACAATTATTTTTAAATGATTATTTTTATTTATTAAATTTTTCCATTTTATGTATTAATATATTATTTTTATGCATTTATTTACAAATTGCAAAAAAATTAATTAATTAAAAATATTTGTATTTATATTATTATTTATATTTTTATATATTTGAGAACAATGTGACACCTACTGCAGGTTTTTGAAGTCGACAGCAACTTGAATAATAGTAATTTGTACTTTACCACAATTGGCTGTAAATTGTGATATTGAAAATCCTGATTGTAGGTTTTGTTCAGCAAATTCAAGTGATAATGCATCATTTTTTTAGTTTTCTTTTGTTACTAATGGTGCATCTTTGCATCTTTTTCTACGTAAAACACATCAATATGTCACAATCACACACAATCAGCAGGTTTTCTATGAGATGTTCAGCGAGTGAAGGGTAAATTCTCCTCTTTTGTTAAAGTAATCAACCATTATTGTACCGGTATTGATCTTTAACCAAACCAGTGACCCTGGAGATGCTTCATCACAATCATCTTGTATTTTTCTCACTTACTGCAGAGAAGTGAGGCCTCGATTAGACTTGATGGCTCCAGCTATGGCCTGAACCCCTTCATCATGCAGCAGGTTGGCTGTGAGACTGGAAAACACACACACATGAGGTGTTAGAGGAGATGAATTCAATATATTGGTGATATTGTAAAGTCTGCAGCCTAAGATTAAAATAATGTCCTAAGAAAGAATCATCTCTCTGGTAAAATCACCATAATCCTTAATTAAAGGATCAGACTCTTTACGTAAATCGTTAATTTAACAGTTTTCATGATGGCGTCTGCTTCAAGAATCAAAAATAAGCTCTAGAGTCAATTTCTACTGGTGACTGATAATAGGAATTTGGTCTAAATTGCACAAATTATACTTTAATATTAGAGTGAATGACAAATAATGTTTGGCAGGATGAGAAAATCAAAAATGGAGCATTCATTAGCTCATTAAAATGTACATTTTGTGCACAAAAATGACATGGATTATGTGTTTTTTTGACATGAAATGTCAAATTAACCCAATGATTTAATATAAAGGGCTGTGCATATCAATAAATTGCAGCCAAATATAAAGAAATAAAGGAAGTTCCAGGATGAACATGTGTCATCATAAAGTCTGAGATGAGTTAAAACAAAAGGCAAAGAACCATTTATAATTTGTACTAATATTCCTACTAATGCACCTTCTTTATTTCTTCTTTTTGTAGTTTTTTACCTTTATTTCCTTCTTATCTTATGATATTTACTGTATCTGACCAGATCAGAATCTGTATAATGGTGAGAATTTGGCTCCTTTTATATATATTCATATATATAATAGTACAATAGTCAATTAGTTTACCTGATTTTAATTAATCTCCTGTTTAATAACTTGTTAAATTATCTGGTAGCAAGTTTTTAGGGTTACATTTTTGACTTTATCCTAATAATTGAATATAAAATGCTGCGCATATCAATAAATATGCAGCCAAACGTGAAGAAATATAGTTACGTTCAATAAAAACCAACAGGGAATGGAGCAGGTTTCATGTTTTAACTGGAAATGTCATTCCGGGCTTCGGTGGAATGACATTTACTAAACAGTGGGATAATTTCACAGCTCAGCAATGAAGTGACTCACTCCAGGTTCTGCAGAGAGTTGTTCTCATGAAGAGCTTTGGCCATGTTCTTAGCTCCCTCCACCCCGATGGAGTTCTCCCTGAGACTGAACACAGGAAAAACATGAATTCACCCAAAGCAATTAGACTTTAATATTAACAAGAGTTAAATGAGGAGCCTGTGGTGTGAATACAGGTTAAAGCTGCTAATTATATTAGATTATATTAGATTATATTATATTATAATTATATTATATTAGATGAATGGAAACCCTTCATATGTTGAGTATAATAGGCACATTTTTAATTTATTTAGATTTTTATCTTTTGTGTGTGTTGTATTTTATATATTGAGTTGGTAAGTTATATATATATATATATATATATATATATATATATATATATATATATATATATACATATACATATACATATATATATATATACACATATATATATATATATATATATATATATAATTAAATATTTAAAAAATTACATAATTTAATAATTTCCCATTAATATTTTTATCTTTTGTGTCATTATTTTCCCTTTGCACATGAATTTATTTAATTTCTAATTTTATTTTCAATTTTATATATCGAGTTGGTAATTTTTATATATATATATACTGCCCCAATTAAATATAAATAAATTACATAATTTAATTTCCCATTAACATTTTTATCTTTTGTGTTATTATTTTCCCTTTGCATATTTACATCTGAATTTATTTAATTATAATTTTATTTTCTAATTTTATATATTGAGTTGGTAATTATATATATATATATATATATATATATATATATATATATATATATATATATATATATATATATATATATATATATATATATATGCCCCAATTAAATGTTAATAAATTACATAATTTTAATTAAAATGAATAATTTAATTTAATTTAATTTTGCATATTTTATATATTGAGTTGGTAATTTATATATATATATATATATATATATATATAAAATATATATGTATATATATATTATTAAATATCAAATATATATGGTAATTTATATATATATATATATATATATATATAAATATATATATATATATATATATATATATATGCCCCAATAATTAAATATACTTTACATATATAAAATATGTACATACTATACATATTTTAATTTAAATTAATAATTTAATTTAATTTTGTGCTTTTGTGTTATTATGTTCCCTTTGCACATGAATTTATTTAATTTCTAATTTTATTTTCATTTTTATATTGAGTTGGGGGACATATTTGAGTGAATAAAAAGGGGGTATATCCTGTAATTTCATTTAAAAATAACACAAATATATTAAATAAAACACTGGTTATTATTATTATTACTGGTACTTATTTATCTACTTTTGATCATAGCAGTTTTCAGTCCTTCGTGGGTTTCCTGTTAGAAATAAAACAACATTATTATAACTTATTATAACTTATTAAAGTTACTTTAAACTACTAAAACATCCCACATGTGTCCAAAACCACAATGATTAGTCCATTAATCAATTAGTTGTCAACTATTACATTAAACGCCAATTATTTTGATAATTAATTATTGGATTTGAGTCATTTTTTAATAAGAAAATGTCCAAATTCTCTGGTTCCAGCTTCTCTTCTCTGATTATTTCCTGGTTTCTTTAGTCTTCTATAAACACAGCTTATTGATTTTGCTCTGCACAGATAATACAACATTTTATTTATTTATTTATTTTTATTATTACGCCACAATCGAAACCAACCAGTTTCATATGAGATGTTCAGCAGGTGAAGTTCATTGCTTTTAATAATAAACATGTTCTTTATTCTATTCTTGTATCATTATTATAATTCTGTGATGATTTTTTTGATGATTTCTCTCTCAAACTACACCAGATTGCTGCATTTAAATGTACACTTTTCTACATTTTTATCAGCCTTACCCCACAGGAGGGAGAGTTCCTGCATTAAACTGAAATCACACCACTGAAAACTGGTTTCCTGACTGTGTCCAGAGGTAAAAAAAAACAGGAAAAACCGATCTAACAGCCTGAGTTTTAATACTCACTTCAATGAAACGAGTCCCCGGTTGAGCCTGAGTGCTTTGGTCAGAGCCGTCATCCCCCTGTTGCTGATGGAGTTACTCTGAAGTCTGCAGAAAAGCCAAACACAGCGTTAAAAGACAGCGTTTTACCCAGCGTGGGAAGCATTTATCTGGCAGCAAATTACTGACTGAAGGGAGAGCAGAGTGTGGTTGATGGCCAGAGCCTCGGCCAGAGCCACGCTGCCTTTGTCCCCGAGCTGGTTACTGCAGAGACTGGACACAATGGAAAGTCATTATCACACGTTAGGAAACGGAAATTAGAGGCATCAATCTGCAGGAACGGGACTGGATGTGGGTTAATAGCTGTAATCAGGTAGTTTTCTACACAAAAGAGCAAATTGTGAAAGTTTGACAGAAAATAAAGGCCCCTTATTCTATTTGATTTGCTTTTTTTTATTATAAGGAATGACTATTTGTTCTATGAGGTTTTAAAACTCTCAGAGAAATGGACACATATTCACAATCTGTGCCTTAACCAATTAAACCCCCGGGTTTATTTATCCGTTTTCCTGCTATAAATGATAATAAATGTGGAATATCTCTACAAACACGAAGGTTATTGGACTAAAACCTGGTATTAAAGTAAATCTACAACATGTGAGGTGACTACAGAAGAGTCAGAATCTATTTATGCTGGAAATAAAGTTAGAATATTACAAAAACATCTAATATTGTGTTGAATACAGATAAAATAACTTTATTTAAAACTTAAAACAAGACCAAACTGACCTAAATCAGGTAAAAAAAGTTGAAATAAAAGGTGAAAGGTCAATTATTTGTCCATAAAATCATATAAATCCCACTGAGAATCATTATAGAACATGGAGAATATATTCTGTAAAATGTTTAAAACGTCACGTTTCTGAGTCTCAAATATTTGTTTGCATTCAAAAAACGTTTTCCTATGATTTTTATAAATTTTATTACTTATTTTTAATTGAAGCAGCTTCTTATTTGATTAAATTATAAAGATATAAATGCTCATAATATATAATATATATAAAAAAATCAAATCAGGTAACAAACTTGAAATGAGCTAAATTACCTGCAATGCAAAGTTCAATGATTAATAAGATAAGAGTTCAAAGGTCAATTATTTATTATTATTGTGGGACCATTTATATAGAGGACTGTCACAATTAAAAATAAATAAATGACATTTAATTTCCAATTAAGATTTTTTTTAATCATTTGTGTTGTTGTTATTTTCCCTTTTGCACATGAATTTATTTAATTTCTAATTTTGTTTTCAATTTTATATTGAGTTGGTAATTTATATATATATATATATATATATATATATATATATATATATATATATATATATATATATATATATATATATATATATGCCCTAATTAAATATAAATAAATTACATAATTTTGATTTAAATTAATAATTTAATTTAATTTAGTGTTTTTATGTTATTATTTTCCCTTTGCTCATGAATTTATTTAATTTCTAATTTTATTTTCAATTATATATATATATATATATTACCAACTCAATATAAAATTGAAAACAAAATTAGAAATTAAATAAATTCATATATATATATATATATATGACTGCCCCTGACTGAAAATTGAATTTCCCATTAATATTTTTATCTTTTATGTTATTATTTTCCCTTTGCACATGAATTTATTTAATTTCTAAATTTATTTTCAATTTTATATATCGAGTTGGGGGACATATTTGAGGAAATATATATAAATATATATATATAAATATATATAAATATTACTGGTATTTATTTATCTACTTTTGATCATAGCAGTTTTCAGTCCTTCGTGGGTTTCCTGTTGGAAATAAAACACCTAAAAGCAGAAATCTTATCAGTTTTTGTGACTTTAAGGGTCATTGATATGAAAAAGTTAAATATACATCTTGTTGGAGATAATACAACTTCAACTAAAAGCCAGAAAAGGTTATATATGCATATGCATATATACATTTAAGCAACAACTTATTCTATATAGATAAATAAAAACAATATTTGGATTGTTTTTCCAACTAAACAGTGACATATTCAGTATAAACGTCAGGATTACATCAGTTTTGTGAGCGTTCGGTTCGTCTTCAGTGCTTCAGCGATGCGTTTGGCTCCATCTGCTCCGACTGTGTTCTTCCTCATACTGTAAATACAAAGAAAACGGCTCAGATTACTTCGAAATATACAAATACGCACAACAAACAAAAAGGAAGGAACTGACTTGAGTGACACCAGCTTGCGGTTACACTGCAGGACTTCAGCCAGGGCCTGAGCTCCTTCTGCCTCGATGGAGTTGTTCTGGAAACTGAAGGAGGGAATTTAATCGTTTCACCTGCGTTTTTTTCTGTAAATCATCATTTATACTTTTCATACTTGTTGTTCTTACTTGATTGACACCAGCGCTTGGTTCATTTTTAGAGATTCTCCCAGAAACCTGGCACCTTTGGAGCCGATGCTGTTGTTCCGGAGACTAAATCATATATAATTAGAACTGGCAATTAGAAATATGTACTGTAATGATAGGAATAGACTCCCCCCAAAAGATCAATAAAGTTGAATCTAATCTAATATAATCCAGCCGGGGGTAGGGGTATATTTTGATAAATATATTTTGATTTGATTTAATTAATTAATTTATTTAAAAAAAGGAGATGTGACCACTGATAATTTTCATGCTCCGATGACGTTAAAGAACATCTTCTCTGGTAAAATATGCAGCGAAAAAATCTAAATTACAACATAAAATTTAAACTTTTTGTGGTAAATTATGCAGAGAAAACTCTAGAGACGCAACCGCAAGACGTTTAACTACAGTATTTTAATCTGACTTTTGAAAAATTTAAGTTATACGACAGTGATACTGGTTTAATAAAAGAATTTGAGCATATTTTTCTTGTTTTTCTGAGCAACTTCTGCCTTAAATTGCAGCCTGGTCTCAATTAAACACCTGATCTGTTAAATCATATATAATAAATAAACACCCCGGCTGTTAATTGTTAATTTATGGTGGTTTAAAAAAATCTCAAAAAGATCTCACTTGAGAGAAGTTAATGTCCGGTTCACCAGAAGAGCTCGACTCAGCGCTTTGGCTCCTTTGTTGCCGATAGCATTATCCGCTAAACTGCAGGGGTGAATTACAATCATATAAAATATTAGAATTAGAATCAGAATCAGTTTATTATAGTATTCACAAGGAATATATATGGACATATATGTAGATATGTACATATAAAATATAAAATGTAGGAATAATCTCACCTGAGTTTCTTGATGTGACAGTCCTTTGCACTCAGGAGGCTTCCCAACAATTCCATCACATCATCTTTGAAATGATTGTTCTCTAATCTGTGGAGGAGACAAGATTTGTGTTTAACTGTTCAGGATTTTTAAATATTTCTTTTAGTAGAGGAGTTAGGACAAAGAATATGTTTGTACTGCAAGTTCTGACACAAATAGGATCATAGGAATAACTTTATCTAAAGAGGCAACTCAGACAAAATGTCCTTAAGCTCTTCTACTATTTGGGTAAATCTCACCTGAGATGGCTGCAGTACAGCAGCTGTGGTAGCAAACATTTGACCGTGGTGGAGTTCAGGGCAGCGCTGAGGTTGGTCTGCTCGCTGCATTCCGGAGAAACATGCAGCAAGTAGGCCAGAACAGCACAATGGGCCCGGGTCAGCTTCCCCGCCAGGCTGCCGAGCCGCAAATCCTCCTCCACGCCCCGCAACAGATCCGTGTGCTGCAGCTCCTGGAGACAATAGGCCACGTTGACCACCCGCAGGGACACCACAGCACCGGCGCTGACCAGGAGTCCTTGTAGAAACCCGGCTGCCCAACTCTTCTGGTTGCCGTCGTCTTTCCCGATGGACAGAAGCCCGGCGAGAGGCTTCGACGCCACGAGGCAAAGCAAGCCAGTCAGGAAACGCACAAAGACGTCCAGGTGGCCGTCCTCGGCTTGCTGCGAGTGCTGGAAGGCGCTCCTGAAGTGGTTCTGGTAACCGATCTTGGGCCAGGACATGGTGCTCTCTGAGAACAAGTCAAAGATGGCCCTCTTGGAAGAGACGTGGTAGAACGTGGCCGCGAGAAACTCCTGCAGAGTCAAATGGGTGAACCGGTACGTTGTGTAGATGACGGACTCCTCCCGGACGAGAACCCCGGCGCCAAGACTACTCTGAACAAGTACCAAGTCTATCCCATAGGCCCTGAGGTCCTGCTCGCTGAAGGTGTACTTGTGTTTGAGGAGCCCGTAAAACGCCAGTCGTCCAAGATTCCCCAGCAGTTTACGGTTACTCCCATGGAGCTGTTCCATTTTTACAGGCTCCCTGCCTCTTGGTTCGCCTACCTCTGCTTTCATGGCACAAAAATGGGCATAGAGCTCAGTACAAGTCCTGGGAAGGGTCTCCTGTGTCCCACTTTGCATGATGTACATCAGCGTATCGACTACTATCCAGCAAACACATGGTATGTAGCACATCACCATTAAGATCTTGTGGGACTCCAGGTGCGCCAATATCTTACCGGCAAAATCTCTATCAGAGAACTGGTGGTTTATGAAAGTCTGGATATCCTTGGGGCTGAATCCAGGGATCTCAGTCACTCGGTCCACCAACCCTCCAGGAATGAGCGAGGCCACTCCTGGTCTGGAAGTGACCCACACCGCTACATCAGGAAGAAGATTCCCTCGGATGATGTTGGTAATCAAGTCGTCGATGGGCACCTCTTTCTTCGGGTCATTACAGGGTGTCGCATCTGAGAAATTTAAAGCCCAGCGGAATTCATCCAAACCGTCCAGTATGAGCAGGGTCCGGCAGGAGCCGCTCAGGATCAGACTGGGTTCTGTAAGATGAGGAAATGCCATCTTCACCAGCCTCTCCGCAGAAAGCTTCTCCAGCAAGTTCAGCTCACAAAAGCTGAAGGGCAAGACGAAGCTCACATCCGTACAGATGGCCCCTTGGCTCCACTGTCTGATGAAGTGCCGGACCCAGGTGGTCTTGCCGATACCGGCCACCCCAACTGTGAGGGAGACCCTGGGAGGCAAACTGACCCGGGTGAGGGGCTCAAGGAGTTTAGCGAGTCCCAGCTGTCTGAGATGAATCCTTTTCCCTCCTCGAGTCGCCCCCACTTGCATCAGGTCGTGCTCCTTCTGCTGGAGGTCAGAAAGTCCATCGACCAGGAGTAACGTCCTGGAAGAGATGTTCAGCTTGGGGCAACTGCATGAATCTCGGTCTTTGAGCTGCTCATATCGCTGAAAAAGCACCTCTTTGTGCTCCTTCATCATAGAATCTGCAAAAAAAGGACAATTACCAAGAAGTTTGAAAAGACATTCATAGAGTATAGTCACCAATAATCATGTGTTGAACAATGACTGAACCAACCTCCAGAAATGCAAAAAGTCAACAAAAAAAGTAAACACAGTAACAGCATCATTGCAAAAAAACATGAACATTTATTATTAAAACTAGAAAAGCACTCTGGGAGCACAGACCTCTGACAAGAATATTGTGACTCCCACCCAAAATTGTTGTTTGGTATATTGTTCAAAGGAAACAAGGTATGCAGGTACCACCAGGTAGCTTCAAACGATGGTGCCTGTTTGAAGGTCCATTTACTGCAATGTTATCAAACAGCAGAGAAATTCAAAGAGATCCGGAAACCAGGATTTCTTCCCCATCACTACCAAAATTCAATCATCCATTCATGGGCCCATTCCTAATATTCTCTAAAAATTTAACGAAATTCCGACCAAATGTTTTTGAGATATTTTGCTAACAAACAGACGGACAAATGCAAGGTAAGACCTTGTTGGAGGAGGTCAAAAGGCAACAAACACACCAGGAAAGTTTGACTCAGGGCTTTGGCGCCTTCAGGAATCAAATCATGCCTCCTGTAACTCCTGGACACCCAAACATCCTATTTCTTACCATGGTTTATGATGAGCTGGGCCACCTGAGAATCTGAGCTCTCTATAAAGCCCTGCAGAGCTTCAGATCCTTGGGTCTCCTTGTTGGTAACGACGGTCGTGAGCATGTTGACCTGGTCCTGCAACCGACCCGCCGCCTTGACCTCGGACTCCTCGGCTGGACTCAGCACATCCGTCTTCCTCAGGTGGGCCAACATCTCCTCCAGGAAGGAGGCTGTGATGAAGCGCTGCAATTGGCCTTGATGCTTCTGGACCCAGCCGAGATCTGGACCAACACAGAGGACAGAGACATGATATTATATTGGAAAGATGTCCCAGACCCAGGACCCAAGGAGGTCTTGAACCTGCGACCTTCTTGCTGTGAGGCAAAAGAACCCCTAACCCCTGCGCCACCGTGTCTCCCAGTATGTACCATGTTCTTATATTATTATATTGGCTTTATGCATTTATTTATTGCATTATATTGTTCTGTTAACTATGGTTGAGAAATTTGGAAACTTTCCATGGGAATTAACTGGAATAAATCCAGATTTACAAATTGAAAATGGGCCTCTAACAGGGAACTTAACCCCTTGACCTCCAGCCCTTTTTTAGGTTTAGGACATACCCATAGTCAGTAGGGTATGTCTGGAATAAACACAGAGATGTTGGTCGACACTAAACGACCATTTATTGATCTCAAATAAACATTTTCATCCCAAAACAGCAACAAAAAAACACATTTTTTGTTAGTCGCTTCAAACAAGCGACTTTTTACTGTAGTGTTTTTTGGCTGCTAGTTTACTGAGTTTTTGTCATAAAGCTACACTGATGGTACCGTTGGACTCGTCACAGTCTCAGCTTTCATATGAGATGTCATTTGTTTGTATAACATGAAGTATCAGAGCGCTAGCCATCAAAATGTGGCGAGTGGGTTGGCTTTATGATCGTATAGCGATTTTCATATTTGTTAATTAATTAGCTTGGTGTTGGAGTTGTGTTTGGTGTGTGTAAATATGACTTATATGTGCTTGTAGTGGAGTTTCTCCTGTTTAATTTGATGTATAGCTTCACTATATTCGTACATGATTAGTGGAGCACACACAGGAGGAACCTGGAGTTTAACAGGTTAAATATAGTGGCTAAAGCAACCCAATTTAAAGGAATAGTTCAACATTTTTGAGGAATTTGCCCATATATTCATAGCAATATTTGCCTTTTGTTTTTGGTTGATACCATTTTCAGACCAGTGGAGCAGAGCTGGAAGTTTTGATAATATTATGGAGTAAATATACATGTAGTTAGGGGCTAAGTGTTGAATATTTCTCCCCAGCTTAACTTCTCATGGACATTTTCTGGAAATATACAGATAATTGAGATGGACTCTCTTAGTATTGTGCAGCAATTCTACCTTCGGTTATTATTAAAGTCAAATTGAAGCTTTATCTTCTTTTGTTCTGTTGTGTAAATTGCAGAGAAACAGTAAACGAGTAGAGAAAGTGAGGAGAAGCATAAAAAACACATGTCCTGCTGTTTAATTAAGGGACACATGCTGTTCATTCTTATTCTATGCACCACAGCAGGTGATATATTTAATATATCATTACAACAGCAGGGTTTATGCTGTACTCCATTGTTTCTCAAGGCAATTTTCCTATATATAGATTTTCCTGTTCCTCCCGTGTTTGTTATAGTTGCACAACTTCCTGTTTTTCCTTTTCTTGACTCTTTTCCTTCTCTATTCATCATCATCACAAAAACTTAGTAAATAAACTCTTTTTCCTGACACTTACCCATTCTCTTATAGTAAAACCATCACATTTACAGTAACTAACTTGCAGAAATGATCTAGAATGTTACTGGTATTATTATTATTATTTTACAGTAGAAGTACTGTACTTTTACAGCTGTAAGCTGCTGCTATTGGAGATTTTTTAACACATAAATGATAATAAATATGGAATATTTCTACATTTATGAAGGTTATTGGACTTAAATCTGGCATTAAAATAAATCTACAACATGTGTGGTGACTACAGAAGAGTTATAATCTATTTATGTTGCTGTTATAGAGAAAATTTAAGTAGAATATTATGGAAAAACATCTAATATTGTGTTTAATACAGATAAAATAACTTTATTTAAAACGTAGAACAAGAACAAACTGACCCAAAACAGGAAACAAACTTGAAATAAGGTAAATTATCTGCAATGTAAAGATAAGAGATCAATTATTTGTCCATAAAATCACAGAAATCACACTGAGGATCATTATAGAACATGAAGAATAGATGTTTAAACACCATTTAGAGAAAATAGAAAGATTCTACCCGTCTTACTTACAGTTTAATCCAATTAATTCTTGTATTTAATCTCATTAATGACATTAATCTCCTTGAAATATTCAGCAGAGTGACATTTTACATTTTAAAGCTCTTCTGACATCCAACATCACACATTTACAGGTAAATATTCTTATATTCATATCGTCATCATTTGTGATTTCTTGAGAATTCAGTGGGGTTGAACCACCGGAAGGAAACTAAAGTTCTGAAAAAAGCTCTGACGCCAACATGAAAAAACAAACTAACTCATAATAACTTCCACCTCAACACTCTCCACTTTATTATTTTATCACTTCTTGTTTTTTCTTTTGATTAAATCGCCTAAAAATCAAATGTCTGATTCAGTTGTTTGATGAATCACAGCTGCTGATAAAGACTCTAATCTCTGAGAAATCATGATAAGAATGAATCAAAGTGAACATGATGATAATGGCAATGAAGCAACTTCACTATATTAAATCAGAAATCTTGTTTTTTTTTCATATGGAGGTAGATTTGTCTTTTTCCAAAGGTTTTTGCAATAAAAAAGTTTATTTTTTAAAGTGTGTTTCTGTTAAAAATTTTAAATTTAGTTGTTTGTCTTTATTATTCAGTCAAAAAATAAGTTTCTTTAAACAAACTAAAATATTATCAATGAAATAAAACACTCAAAAAAATATTTGAGACAAAAAAAAGCACATTTTTGGATCAAAGATTTTGCATTTTGCATAAAACCACTTGTTTTTGATTGAAAAGGAAGATTTTTATTTATTTATAGATTGAAGCAACCGTTTTTATTGAATAATAAATACACAGCTAGAAGATAAATAGATGACTTTAATTATCCCAGAGGGGAAATTGAGTTGTCATAGCAACAGTCCAACGTTTAAATTGAATAAAATTGATATAAAACACTAAGGTGGATACAAATTAATTAGAAATAGAATATGAATAAAATAAGACTCCATGGATTTATACATTTTTAGTGTAATTAATAATAAACTAATGAAAACAGTGTTTCTTCTCATTCATTATTAAGAGTAGTAACCTAATTAAAAAAATTAAAAATAAATAAATTACATAATTTAATTTCCCATTAACATTTTTATCTTTTGTGTCTTTATTTTCCCTTTGCACATAAATTTATTTAATTTCTAATTTTATTTTCAATTTTTTATGAGATGGTAATTTATAATATATATATATATATATATATATATATATATATATATATATATATATATATATATATATATATATATATATATATATATATATATATATATATATATACACAGTATACTAATAGTATAACAGTATAACAGTATACTAATAGGCAGTAATATAATAGTAATAAAAATATAATAATAATAAATAAATAATATAATCTACCTCCAACCCCCTCATCATCTGGATGTGCTCAATTGATTTTTATTTATTTATTGCTCATAATCAACAATAAAATACAAAAAAGGAGGCAGGAGAAAAGAATATGGGAAATTATGTAAAATAGCAGATATTCCGTATAAATATGTACATATATATACGGAACCAGTAGTGTCTTTAACATACAAATACCATAATGTGCCCATATCTATATATTATTTATTATTATTTGTGCTACTTTTGAAATTAAAAGTCAAATGTTAATGTATTATTTACATTTAATTACATATATAATATAATAAATATATAATAACATACATTCATAGCCATCACAACCCCCTTATCATCATCATCCCTCTATTGCATCGGTGTCCAACTCAAGGCCCGCGGGCCAAATCTGGCCCAGCACCTCAGTTTCTGTGGCCCTTGACTTATTTATCGAGATATGGAAAAGCGAATAAAACAGGAACGTTTCATCCGTCATTACTTTCACTACAGTTTGTTAAACCATAGATTCCAATCTTTGAAAAATCCATCTAATAAATCTAATTGTTAATAATGGCTACCTGCGTATTCTTGCAGGAGTCTCTAGATGTCTGAGATATTTGCAGTTTTAATAATTATACAGACACTATTATGAGTGTGGAGGCAGTTATCTACTATAATAAGACATTTATATGATCTTTATGATTGGCCCTTTGAGAGAAACCGTACCACTGATGTGGCCCGGGAAAGGATTGAGTTTGATGCTCCTGCTCTGTTGGATGAGCTTAATTAGCAGCTGATGTGGAGACATTAGAACTCACCGTGCGCTGCAGCGTGTGATGAGGCCGTCGGCTGCAGGTCTACGTAGCAGTCGTCCTGCCATGTGACTCGTTTGCTTCTGTCTAAGATGGAATCGTAATTCCCCTCCATGAGCAGGGCTGATGCTGCCTGGTCCCACACACTGCTGTCTGCGTCAAATCAAACAGAAATAAATCGAGCTGAAGAATAATGGAATCAATCTGGGATAAAGTGAGAAGGACGTCGTGATGGGACTTATTTATTCCATCCATTTCACTAAAGTTTAATCCATTTTTTCTGTCTAAAAGCCAGAGTCACAATGTGTTTCTGTCAATGATTCACTTCATTCCAGGTTAAATTTAGCAGCGATTGTTGGTTTTATGCTTCGTAGAAGTCGTTCCAGCAGCAGCAGGAAGTGACCTTTAACTCAAAGATAACTTAAAGACTGGAGTTAATTATACATCTGAGAAATGAGGAGGAAACAGCAGGAGGATGTTCATGCTACACATTTAGACTCAAACTCACAAACCTGAGTTTTAGGATGAAAATAAGTCATTAAATGAGATAAAAGCTTGACCTTTTGAGTTTAACCGCTTCAACTACACGTCTATTTATCAGTTTTCCTGCTATAAATGATGATAAATGTGGAAAATCTCTACAAACACAAAGGTTGTTGGACTTAAACCTGGAATGTTTCAGTTATTCAAGGTTTAGCTTTTAAAATGAGTCAATGTATGTTTTATTACTGTTTAATTAATTAATTTAATTTAATTAATTTAATTAAAAAGTCATAAATATGAAGTAAAAAGTCATAAATATGAAGTAAAAAGTCATAAATGTGAAGTAAAAAGTCATAAATGTGAAGTAAAAAGTCATAAATATGAAGTAAAAAGTCATAAATGTGAAGTAAAAAGTCATAAATGTGAAGTAAAAAGTCATAAATATGAAGTAAAAAGTTATAAATGTGAAGTAAAAAGTCATAAATGTGAAGTAAACAGTCATAAATGTGAAGTAAAAAGTCATAAATATGAAGTAAAAAGTCATAAATGTGAAGTAAAAAGTTATAAATGTGAAGTAAAAAGTTATAAATGTGAAGTAAAAAGTCATAAATGTGAAGTAAACAGTCATAAATGTGAAGTAAAAAGTCATAAATATGAAGTAAAAAGTCATAAATGTGAAGTAAAAAGTTATAAATATGAAGTAAAAAGTTATAAATGTGAAGTAAAAAGTCATAAATGTGAAGTAAAAAGTCATAAATGTGAAGTAAAAAGTCATAAATATGAAGTAAAAAGTCATAAATGTGAAGTAAAAAGTCATAAATGTGAAGTAAAAAGTCATAAATGTGAAGTAAAAAGTCATAAATATTAAGTAAAAAGTCATAAATGTGAAGTAAAAAGTCATAAATGTGAAGTAAAAAGTCATAAATATGAAGTAAAAAGTCATAAATGTGAAGTAAAAAGTCATAAATGTGATGTAAAAAGTCATAAATGTGAAGTAAAAAGTCATAAATGTGAAGTAAAAAGTCATAAATGTGAAGTAAAAAGTTATAAATGTGAAGTAAAAAGTCATAAATATGAAGTAAAAAGTCATAAATGTGAAGTAAAAAGTCATAAATGTGAAGTAAAAAGTCATAAATGTGAAGTAAAAAGTCATAAATATGAAGTAAAAAGTCATAAATGTGAAGTAAAAAGTCATAAATATGAAGTAAAAAGTCATAAATGTGAAGTAAAAAGTCATAAATGTGAAGTAAAAAGTCATAAATGTGAAGTAAAAAGTGATAAATATGAAGTAAAAAGTCATAAATGTGAAGTAAAAAGTCATAAATGTGAAGTAAAAAGTCATAAATGTGAAGTAAAAAGTGATAAATATGAAGTAAAAAGTCATAAATGTGAAGTAAAAAGTCATAAATGTGAAGTAAAAAGTCATAAATGTGAAGTAAAAAGTCATAAATGTGAAGTAAAAAGTCATAAATGTGAAGTAAAAAGTGATAAATATGAAGTAAAAAGTCATAAATGTGAAGTAAAAAGTCATAAATATGAAGTAAAAAGTCATAAATGTGAAGTAAAAAGTGATAAATATGAAGTAAAAAGTCATAAATGTGAAGTAAAAAGTCATAAATGTGAAGTAAAAAGTGATAAATATGAAGTAAAAAGTCATAAATGTGAAGTAAAAAGTCATAAATGTGACTATGACTTGAATATGAATATGAATGAGTCATGAATATGACTTTTTACTTCACATTTATGACTTTTTACTTCACATTTATGACTTTTTACTTCATATTTATGACTTTTTACTTCACATTTATGACTTTTTACTTCACATTTATGACTTTTTACTTCATATTTATGACTTTTTACTTCATATTTATGACTTTTTACTTCATATTTATGACTTTTTACTTCACATTTATGACTTTTTACTTCACATTTATGACTTTTTACTTCACATTTATGACTTTTTACTTCATATTTATGACTTTTTACTTCACATTTATGACTTTTTACTTCAAATTTATGACTTTTTACTTCAAATTTATGACTTTTTACTTCACATTTATGACTTTTTACTTCACATTTATGACTTTTTACTTCATATTTATGACTTTTTACTTCACATTTATGACTTTTTACTTCACATTTATGACTTTTTACTTCATATTTATGACTTTTTACTTCACATTTATGACTTTTTACTTCACATTTATGACTTTTTACTTCACATTTATGACTTTTTACTTCACATTTATGACTTTTTACTTCATATTTATGACTTTTTACTTCACATTTATGACTTTTTACTTCAAATTTGACTTTTTACTTCAAATTTATGACTTTTTACTTCGTATTTATAACTTTTTACTTCACATTTATGACTTTTTACTTCACATTTATGACTTTTTACTTCATATTTATGACTTTTTACTTCATATTTATAACTTTTTAATTCACATTTATAACTTTTTACTTCCTATTTATGACTTTTTACTTCACATTTATAACTTTTTATTTCACATTTATGACTTTTTACTTCATATTTATGACTTTTTACTTCGTATTTATAACTTTTTACTTCACATTTATGACTTTTTACTTCACATTTATGACTTTTTACTTCACATTTATGACTTTTTACTTCACATTTATGACTTTTTACTTCACATTTATAACTTTTTACTTCATATTTATGACTTTTTACTTCGTATTTATAACTTTTTACTTCACATTTATGACTTTTTACTTCACATTTATGACTTTTTACTTCATATTTATAACTTTTTACTTCATATTTATAACTTTTTACTTCACATTTATGACTTTTTACTTCACATTTATGACTTTTTACTTCATATTTTTGACTTTTTACTTCATATTTATAACTTTTTACTTCACATTTATGACTTTTTACTTCATATTTATAACTTTTTACTTCACATTTATGACTTTTTACTTCACATTTATAACTTTTTACTTCACATTTCTGATTTTTTACTTCATATTTATGACTTTTTACTTCATATTTATAACTTTTTACTTCACATTTATGACTTTTTACTTCACATTTATAACTTTTTATTTCATATTTATAACTTTTTACTTCACATTTCTGATTTTTTACTTCATATTTATGACTTTCATCATTCCTGAACATGAAGAATATATTCTATAAGATGTTTAAACACCATTTAGAGAAAATAGAAAGCTTCTACCCGTGTTACTTACAGTTTAATCCAATTAATAAAACATTAATTAAACAAACCTCTTCATCTCTACGTCTATTTCCTCTTGAAAATTCCATATTTAATGCATGATTAGATTCATTATTCAAACATTTTTCCTGATTTGGGCCAGTTTGGTGTTGTTTTAAAGTTTTAAATAAAGTATTTTTATGTGTAGCAGCACACGTTTTCTGATTATTTTCCATTATTCTAACGATATTGTCTCTATAACAGCAACATTAATTGATTCTGACTGAAACATTTCAGGTTTAAGTGCACTAACCTTTGTGTTTGTAGAGATATTCCACATTTATCATCATTTATAGCAGGAAAACTGATAAATAGACGTGGATTTTAAGTGGTTAAACTCAGATAAAAGCTAAAGGTCAAGCTTTTATCTCATTTAATGAACTAGTTTGAGTCTAAATCTGCAGCATGAACATCCTCCTGCTGTTTTCTATGTATTTCACTGAACATCAAAGGTCACTGCTTCCTGTTGACTCACGACTTTATTAAACAGATCAACACAAATCATTGATTTAACCCAGAATCTGTTGCATCTTCACCCTCATGCAGGTTAATTAGGTGTTTTAGCAAAGTAAATTGTATTGTAACTGCACGTAGCACACAGTAAATCATCAGGATTTCATGCCGCGCTGCAAATTAGCAAAAGTGCCGTGAACCTAAGCGAGGTGTGAAGATCAGAGGGGAAACGCTGTAGAACTTCCTGTGTGGTTTGTTGCTTGATCACACAGGAAGTGAACTCTGAGCTCCGGAGTCTTTACAGCACAAAACCAGCGGTTAAAAGCAGAAAATTCAGTAAAAACGACGACGTTTTCTGCAGCAAAGAATAAGCAGCAGTTTTATTTGCAGGTGAAGTTTGTTGGAGGAAAAAATCCAGACAGTTTTAATGTTAATTCTTAAAGTTCCAGTAGATTTATACACAGCAAAGTCAGTTTATTTATAAGTAGATTTTTATTTTTAAAGCCACGTTTGAAATGTTAAACTCTGAGCTGGATTAGTTTAAACTTCCTTTATTTACTACAACTTATTTAATGATTTTTTTTAAGAATCCTGCAGAAATTGAGAGAAATTCCTGCAAAAAAAAATGTGAATTATTAAAAGATTTCTTTTATTTATGAATCATGCATCATTTTTTTAATTAAAAAAAGAGTCATGCAAGAATTTCTCATGCAAGATTTTTTTTATTTTTAAAAAGAATTCTGCAAGGAACTGGGAGAAATTGCTGCATGAAATATTCAGGATTTTTTCCAAGAATCATGCAGGAATTTTCTTTTATTTTTTTTATTTTTTTTTATTTTTTAAAAGAATCCTGCAAAGTATCGAGAGAAATATTCCTGCAAGACTCATGCAGCAATTTCTTTTTTTTTTTTTTTCTCAATTTCTTCCAATCATGCAGGAATTCCTCACGCAATATTTTTATTTATTTATTTACTTATTAATTTAAAGATTTTTTTAAAGAATCCTGCAAGAAATTGAGAGAAATTCCTGCATGATTCATAAAAAAAAAAATAATAATAATAATGAAATTAAATAAATATATAAAAAATGTTAAAAAGAATCAAGCAGTAATTTCTCTCAATTTCTTTTTTCTCTTTTTTAAAAAAAATATTTTTAAAAGAATCCTGCAAGAAATTGAGAGAAATTTCTGCATAATTCTTAAAAAAATGTAAAGAAAAATGTAAAATAAATAAATAAATCATGCAGGAATTTCTCTCACTTTATTTTTTTTTATTTTTTGTCATGTTTTTAAAAGAATCCTGCAAGAATTTGAGAGAAATTCCTGCATAATTATTTTAAAAAATAATTAAATGAAATAAAAAAATATATAATTTTGTTTAAAAGAAATTTCCTGCAAGAAATGGAGAGAAATTCCTGCATGATTCTTAAAAAAAAATAAAATAAAATAATTAAATTAAATAAATACATAAACATTTTTAAAAAATAATCATGCAGTAATTTCTCTCAATTTCTTTTCTCTATTTTTAAAAAAAAATATTTTTAAAAAAAATATGTAATTTTTTTTTAAAAGAACCCTACAAGAAATGGAGAGAAATTCCTGCATAATTCTTAAAAAAATAAATAAATAAATCATGCAGTAATTTCTCTCACTTTATTTTTTATTTTTTTATGTTTTTAAAAGAATCCTGCAAGAAATAATCCTGCATGATTCATTAAAAAATAATTTAATTAAATAAAAAATATATTAAAAAATTAAAAAGAATCAAGAAGTAATTTCTCTCAATTTCTTTTTTCTCTTTTTTTTATATTTTTAAAAGAATCCTGCAAGAAATGGAGAGAAATTCCTGCATAATTCTTAAAAAAACTAAAAATAAAATAACTCAATTAAATAAATACATAAATAATTTTAAAAAGAATCCTGCAGTAATTTCTCTCAATTTCTTTTCTCTCTTCTTGCAAATCCTGCAAGGAATTGAGAGAAATTCCTGCATGATTCATTACAAAAATAAAAGTAAATAAATAAATCATGCAGGAATTTCTCTCACTTTATTTTTTTCTTTTTTTAAAAGAATCCTGCAAAAATTCCTGCATAATTCATTAAAAAAATAATTAAATTAAATAAAAAAATATATTAAAAAATTAAAAAGAATCAAGCAGTAATTTCTCTCAATTTCCTTTTTCTCTTTTTAAAAAAAAATATTTTTAAAAGAATCCTGCAAGAAATTGAGAGAAATTCCTGCATGATTCATTAAAAAAATTAAAATAGAATAATTAAATTAAATAAATATCTAAAAAAATTAAAAAGAATCCTGCAGTAATTTCTCTCAATTTCTTTTTTCTCTCTTTTTTTTAAAATATTTTTGAAATTGAGAGAAATTCCTGCATAATTCTTCTTTTTTTAATTTAAATTGTAATTAAAGATCTTTCCAGCAATAGAACTTTGATACAAACACTTGTATTTTCAGTCTAATTATTCCTTTTATGATCTTATTTTGTTTTATTTTAACAACAAAGCATCAACCAGAGCATTTTATCATTTTTTTTTCTCACTCTTTTTGTTTTATTTTGTTGAATCTAAGTGTTTCTTTAATGCATTAACAGCTGAAACCTAAGGTGAAGCAGCAGGAATCCTCAGGTAACTCACCATGTGTTAGTTGGACGTTGGTCTTTGTCCCACAGTGAAACTCGTCGGTGTCGTAACCTTGGTGAAAGCGGCTGTGAAGCCTGGTTCCACGTGTGAATTATTGCAGGTTTTCTCTGCAGGACTAGATGTTTATGTGGAGAAGCAGCGAGTAGAATGAAGTGGGCATCAGTGTCATCGTTGCCTCATGTCTCCAACGCTGCATCTCCTTCCTGTCTCAACCAGCTTCCTGTGTTGTGGTTCACACGTCTCTGTTGTGACATGAAGGATTAAAAAACAAAGAGCATAGAAAGAAAGAAGCTGCTGCACATGATGTGATGTCAGGCCTCGGATCAGCAGAGGAAAATACAAACAGCTTCACTTTGCATGTGCATGAAGGAGAACAGATGATTCTATGGGGATAAAAATGTAAAATTCACGTCTTGAATGCAGCTCAGCGTGAAATGCAATGATTACAGAACACGGCTGCAGCGTGATTGTTGAAAAGCGGCTGAAAAAGAAGCGTGAGACTCCAGAGAACATGAGTTGTCCTCTATTTTCCCACACCAGCAAAAATAATTGGTGAAAAGAAAAGCTGTAAAATCCTGTTCTGAGGTGGCGGGGAGTCGTCTTTTCACCGTTTCACGTTATTCAGCGTGTGTTTTCTTGAATAATTGACCGTTCTCGTCTATAATTTTAGTCGCCAGGAAGAAGTTTTTATGAATTCCTGGTTTCTATCACAGAAAAATACATTGATATATATAAAAAACGGACAAAAAGTTGCTTAAATTCAGCTGTTATACTCATTCCTCTTGTTACTGACCATTAACACGTTTCTCTCATAATGCTAATGATTTTATTTTGTGCAAATCTTTTCAAAGTTAAAGTCTTTTTTTAGTAGAAAATGTATTTTTTGGTTATTATCATTTTACCGAGGCTCAAACAGGGAAAATCCTGTGAAACAGCAATATATCCCTCTTTAATATGTAATACTTGTCATTTATTAACATCTATTTTAATTATTCTATTGTATTGAAGCTGTGGGTCAAACTAATATCTCGTTATCCAGAATAATGACAATTAACTTTTTATCTCATAATTACTTTTTTATTTCAGAATTTCAACTTTTTTTATCTCATAATCATGATTTTTATCTCATAATTTTAACTTTTTATCTCATAATTTCAGGTATTTTATCTCATAATTACTTTATTTCAGAATTTTGACTTTTTATCTCATAATCATGATTTTTATCTCATGCTTATGTCATTTTTATCTCATAATTTCAAATATTTTATCTCATAATTACTTTTTTATTTCAGAATTTTTACTTTTTTATCTCATAATCATGATTATCTCATAATTTCAACTTTTTATCTCATAATTACTTTATTTCGGAATTTCTACTTTATTATCTCAACCATGATTTTTGTCATAATTATGCCATTTTTATTTCATAATTTCAACTTTTTATCTCAATTTTAATTTTTATCTCATAATTTCAATTTTTTTTATTTCATCATTTCAACTTTTTATCTCATAATTTCAATGTTTAGCTCATAATTTCAATTTTTTATCTCATAATCATGATTTTTATCTCATAATTAAATTTTTTAATTTCATAATTTCAATTTTTATCTCATAATTAAATTTTTTAATTTCATAATTTCAACTTTTTATCTCATAATTTCAACTTTTTATCTCATAATTTCAATTTTTATCTCATAATTAAATTTTTTAATTTCATAATTTCAACTTTTTATCTCATAATTTCAACTTTTTATCTCATTTCAATTTTTATCTCATAATTAAATTTTTTAATTTCATAATTTCAACTTTTTATCTCATAATTTCAACTTTTTATCTCGTAATTTCAATTTTTATCTCATAATTAAATTTTTTAATTTCATAATTTCAACTTTTTATCGCATAATTTCAACTTTTTATCTCATAATTTCAACTTTTTATCTCATAATTTCAATTTTTATCTCATAATTAAATTTTTTAATTTCATAATTTCAACTTTTTATCGCATAATTTCAACTTTTTATCTCATAATTTCAATTTCTATCTCATAATTAAATTTTTTAATTTCATAATTTCAACTTTTTATCTCATAATTTCAACTTTTTATCTTATAATTTCATTTTTTATCTCATAATAAAAAATTTTAATTTCATAATTTCAATTTTTTATCTCATAATAAAAATTTTTCATTTCATAATTTCAATTTTTTATCTCATAATTTCAACTTCTTATCTCATAATTTCAATTTTTATCTCATAATTTCAACTTTTTACCTCATAATTGTGATTTTCGGTGGAGATTTTTTAATTTTTTTTTTTTTATTCTACCTCTTTTATTGGCTTCCATACTCAGCACATTAAACAGCATTATAGCAGAGTAATAAATCAAACATTGTGTGTGAGGCGAACATTTCACGGCACTGTGTGTTAGTGAACTCACGGTTTTATTTGACATGAAATAAAATAAACTTCCCTTTTCTCTCAGTCATAACTCATCACTTCTTCAGAATAAAGGTGAAAAGTGTTTTTCCCCCCCTGAGAAAAAAAAACATATTTACATTTCAACTTTCCCTCAAACAAACGAGGAAGCAGCCGAGTGAAAAAAGCCACAAAAACACAAAAAGACAGAATAGAATCATTAAGGAACCTCGGACGTCTACGAACAATAGAAACAAATCTTCAGCTTCTCGTGTCCCTTTTTATAAATTCCAATCATTAAAATGTAAACAGTTTGCTTTAGGTACAGTAAACATAGAGAAGTGGTTACAGACACTCAGCACAGGTTAGCTAAGACATTCACATTAACAATTAAACATCAGCCCTTTCAGAGTCCAAACGTGACTATTACAGCAAACGGAGCAGGAAAACCAAGCAGGAGGAAACGGGTGTTAACGGTGAATATGGAGCCTGGTGGTGAATCACTGAGAGAAGGGGACCAGGCAGGAAACTCCTTATTATTTGCATGATTCTTTATTTTTATTTAAAAATCATGCAGGGATTTATCTCGATTTCTTGCAGGATTTTTTTTTAAATAATAATTTTATTTAAAACAATTTCGTGCATAAATAATCAGGCAAGAAATTCCTGCATGATTCTACATGAAATAGTTTTTAATAAAAACAGAATCATGCATTCATTTCTGTTTCTTGCATGAATTCTTTTTAAAAAAATTCAAGAAATTGAGAAAAATTCCTGCATGATCCCTTTTCTTTAAATAAAAATAAATTATGCAGGAATTTCTATCATATATTTTTTTATTTATTTATTTTTATTGAAGTTAAAAAAATAAAATAAACCAGAAAAAAAATGCAGGATTTAATTTTTTAAATTTCTTGCAAAAAAAAAAATCCTGCAAGAAATTTAAATAAATTCTAAAAAAAAAATATTACAAGAAAAAAAAATAAAAGAATTATGCAGGAACTAAAAAAAATGTATTAAAAGAAAAAAATCAAAAGAATCATGCAAGAATTTCTATCTTTTTATAAATCATGCAGGAATTTCTCTCAATTTCTTGCAGGATTTTTAATAATCAATTTAATAATCATGCAAGAAATGGAGAGAAATTCCTGCATGATCCTACATGAAGTTTTTAATAAAAACAGAATCATGCATTCATTTTTACCTGTTTCTTGCATGCATTCTTTAAAAAAAATGTATTTAAAATTTATTTAAATTTGTTTAAATTTCTTGCATGAAATCTTAAAAAAAAGAATCCTGCAAGAAATTTAAATAAATTCTAAAAAAAAAAATATATATTACAAGAAAAAAAAATAAGAAATGATGCAGGAACTAAAAAAATTTATTAAAAGAAAAAAATAAATGAAAAGAATCATGAAAGAATTTCTATCTTTTTAAAGAATTATGCAAAATGATTTTTTATTTAAAAATGAATCATGCAGGAATTTCTCTCAAGTTCTTGCATGACTTGTTTTTTAAGAATTCTGCAAGAAACAGAGTAAATCCTGCATCATTCTTAAAAAAAATAATTAAAAGAAAAAATGTAAATAAAAAAAATAAAAGAATGATATAGGAAAGAAAATCCTGTATAATTCTAAAAAAAAAATTAAAATCAAAAAATAAAAGAATCATGTAAGAATTTCTCTCAATTTCTTGCAGGATTCTTGCAGGAATTAATTAAAAGAAAAGAAATTAATAAAAAAAAAGAATCATGCAAGAATTTCTCTCTATTTAAAGAATCATGCAGGAATTTCTCTAAATTTATTATTTTTTTAATTAAAAATGCAGGAATTTCTCTCAGTTTCTTTATGCTGCAACAAACAGAGAGAAATTCCTGCAGGATTCTTATGTTTTTATTGTTTTTAATTTAAAAGCTTTCCCCACAGTTCCATCAAGGACTCAACAAAAAGAAACCATGTGGGACTTTGACTTTCCTCCGTCCCTTTCCTCATCCTTTCCCTTTAAAGAGTAGTAACCAGCACTGTTCACAGGCAAAAGGCTGCACGCTGACCTTTACAAAAATATCTCTCTTCTTTTTACATTTCTCATCCTTCCTGGACCAAACCTGATTCCATAAAGAGTCTCTGGTGCCGTGAAACATCCGGGGCCTGTTAACAGCTTATTTTCATCCGTGGCCTTTTTAAAAACACGCAGAAGGACACTTGTGGTGACATTCGTTTCAAAAACGGCCGCTCGACGCAGGAAATAACCTGCGATTATTCCTGCTGAATCCTCCCAGTCGCACCGACACTTCCAGGAGCCTGGATTATAGATCTGAGAGTCCCTCTGCATGTTCACTCAGCTCCATGGTGTAGTAGTCCAGAGGACGCCTGGGAGACATTTAAATACAGCATTAACCGGGGAAAACACTAAAAACACTCAAAAACTATAGTAGCATTCCTGCATGATCCCACATGAAGTGGTTTATATGAAAACAGAATCATGCAGGAAGTTTTACCAATTTATTTTAACAAACATGCAAGAATAAAAAGAAATCATGCAGGAGTTGCTATCAAGAATATCAAATATATATTTTTTTATTAAAGTAAAAAAAATAAAAATAAAAGAAAAAATAAAAGAAACCAAAAAAATGCAGGAAATGCAGGATTTTTTTAAAGAATTCTGCAAGAAATTGAGAAAAAAAAAATAAATTAAAAAATATATAAAAAATTAGAAAAAAATTAAATTAAAAAAAATGAATTATACAGAAATTCCTGCTTAATTCTAAAAAAAAAATTATAAATTTAATTTGGGAATAAAACAAAAAAAAGTTACTTCTAAACTATAGTAACATTCCTGCATAAACAGAATCATGCAGGAATTTCTATCAATTCTTGCATGAATTCTTAAAAAAAATCATGCAAGAATAAAAAGAAATCATGCAGGAGTTGCTATCAAGAATATAATTTTTTTTATTAATTAATGTTTTTTATTAAAGTAAAAAATACAAATAAAAAATAAAAGAAACCACGAAAAATGCAGGATTTTTTTAAAGAATTCTGCAAGAAATTGAGAGAAAATGCTGCATGTTTAAAAAAATTAAAATAAATAATTAAAATAAAAAATAAATAATAAAATAATAAAAATAATAATAATAATTAAATAATTAAAAATAAAATAATTAAAAATTAAATAAAAAAAATAATTCATACAGAAATTCCTGCTTAATTAAAAAAACATATAGTAACATACAACTATAGTAACATATTTACGCAAGTTTCTTTTTCTTTTTTTTAAAATTGAAAATAATGTAAATAAATGCATTAATACAATAAAAATAAATGTTTTTTTAGTATACATTGGACACAAATGTCTATATATATATATATATATATATATATATATATATATATATATATATATATATATATATATATATATATATATATATATATATATATATATATATATATATATATATATATATATATATATATATATATATATATATATATATATATATATATATATATATATATATATATATAATATAATAATAATTATATACAATTATAAATAAAATTTAATTAATGAAACATGAGAAAACATCCAGTGATTTACTGCGTTTGACTCATTTTACTGAGGAAATGTGAAATTTAACTCATTAATATGAATGAAGCTGCTTTAGTTTGAACGTTTTAAAGGTTTAACTGATGTTTTTTAGTTATTGATTCTATTTCTCATTGATCAATAATCAATAATCAGACACTTGACTGAAGCAGATTCATCCACTAACATGTTAAGATGTTAAAAACTAGAAAAATATAAAATATCCCTTTAATTTATATTTAGAACAGATAAAAATGAGATTAATTAGTGATTATTGATAATCTATAACTGATATTATACATTAATAGTGATTATTGATAATCTATAACTGATATTATACATTAATAGTGATTATTGATCATCTATAACTGATATTATACATTAATAGTGATTATTGATCATCTATAACTGATATTATACATTAATAGTGATTATTGATCATCTATAACTGATATTATACATTAATAGTGATTATTGATCATCTATAACTGATATTATACATTAATAGTGATTATTTATCATCTATAACTGATATTATACATTAATAGTGATTATTGATCATCTATAACTGATATTATACATTAATAGTGATTATTGATCATCTATAACTGATGTCATGTATCAATAGTGATTATTAATAGATCAATAATCAAGTGTTTTACCTCCTCCTGTAGAAATAAGTGAACACAGCAGCAACGAGTCCCAGCAGCAGCAGAACTCCTGCTACTATGAGTCCGATCTGGATTCCTATGGACGGAGCTGGAGACAATAAATCAAACCTCGGTCACATTTACTCAACATGAACATCGGTCAAACAGCTGATCCTGTGTTTTAGTGACAGATTCTGTGTGTTTCTTTGGTTCTGACCCATGTTGGTGTATCTGTCAGTGGTGGGAGCGGAGCATTCGTCTTCCTGATGATTCATGTGTGACGTCTGGAGGATCAGAGCCTTCTGATGGTCTGACAGAGCCTGGATGTTCCCCCAGACCCTCAACCAGCCCGACACACACGAGAAGTTGGCTCCTGAAGCAAGAACAGACAAGGAAAATTAGAAAACTGTTCATTAAAATGCATCAATCTGGTGAGATTTGAGAGCAAAATCAAGAATCTATAGACTATATCAATAATCAATATTAAGTCAAAAAGTTCTGGACAGATTTTTGTCAGATTTGCAGAGAATGTTGGGAATAGTTCCATGAACAGATGATTCAAATTTGGTAATGATCCGGGAGAAATCCTCATTTCTGGATTACTTTGAATTTCCAGGTTATTTTAACATTGTGGTAAATGGACGTTGAAACAGGCGCCACCTGGTGGTGAGACCTGGCAGCTGCAGAGAGTAAAACAACAGAAACCTATAGATTAATTACATTTTTATCTGTTCTTAAAGGGATAAATTCAAGTTGTTAATACTTTTATTGAGTCAATGATAAATAATCTTAATAATAACATCAAACTGCTTTAAAATGTGCAAAAAACAAACCCAACAAAGACTGTTTCAACCAAAAAAACTGATATTTTAAATAATAAATTCAATGAAAAAATATATTTTAATCCATTTTTTTTCTATTATTTTTATAAATGTTATAAATTTTCTTTTGATTGAAGTGATTTTAGTTGATAAAATGGTGTAAAATGTCAAATTACTGTTTCCTTAAAGCTGAAGATTCAACCTAAAATGTCTTTTTTTGTCCACAACCCAAAGATCATCAGTTTATTATTATAGAAGAATAAAGAAACCAGGAAATAATCAGAGAAGAGAAGCTGGAAACAGAGAATTTGGACGTTTTCTTCTTTAAAAACGACTCAAATCGACGAATCGATTGACAAATCAGCGATTAATGAGAAGTTTCTGTAGTTTTGGATGTTTTATCCTCATGTTTCCAAGCGTTAAAGCCGTTAAAATGAACTTTAAACGCTCTAATTCTAATTAAATGTGTCTGTTATAGTGAATGCAGCCTTTTAAAGGACTATAGTGGTTTTACCTCTGAGATACAACGCTGAGATCCCACAGTGACACTTCTGCTCCAGATAATCAGCCACTTCAATGATCCTCCTGCCCTGAATCACACCACTGCAGTCTGGAGGAGAAACAGACACACATATGACCTTTGACCTTTGGACACACAGGTCACAAAGGTTATTGGACTTAAATGTGGAATTAAAATAAATCTACAACATGTGAGGTGACGACAGAAGAGTCAGAATCTATTTATGTTGCTGTTATAGAGAAAATAGAGTTAGAATATTGATTAGTTTCTTTTTTATATAAAATATTGTGCATTATAAAACATTATTGTTGTATTATTAATGTATTTATTTACATTATTTTCAATAAAGAAAAGAAAAAACGTATGTAAATATGTTAATATAGTTTAGAAGGAAAGGTTTTATTTAAATTGTATTAATTTGTTTTTAGAATTAAGCAGAAATATCTGTATAATTCTTTTATTTTTTTTTATTTAAATTTTTTCTTTTAAATTTAGTTTAAAAAAAAAACTTCCTGCAAGAAATTGAAAGAATTTACTGCATTTTTCGTGGTTTCTTTTATTTTTTAATTTAATTTTTATTTTTTTACTTTAATAAAAAAATGAATTAATTTTAAAAAATTATATTCTTGCATGATTTCTTTTTATTTTACAGTAGAAAATACAGTTAAAATATTACAAAAACATCTCATATTGTGTTTAATACAGAGAAAATGAGTGAAATCAGGTTAAAAGTTGAAATAGTAATAGTTAGATAAGAGGTCAAAGGTCAATAAAATCCATAAAATCATAGAAATCACACTGAGGATCATTATAGAACATGAAGAATATATTCTGTAAAATGAAGATTATAATAGAATCAATTAGATTTTGGTCAATTTAATCTTGTTTTAAGATCAAATTGTCAATTTTTTTTTATCATTATGTGTTTTTACTTCACATTTATGACTTTTTTCTTCATATTTATGATTTTTTACTTCATATTTATGACTTTATTTCATATTTATGACTTTTTTATTCATATTTCAGCTTTTTTAATGATTTTTTTGGTCGTATTTTAACAGAACATGAAGAATATATCCTGTTTATACTTTATTTAGTGTTTTAGGAATAAAACTCAAAGCCGCCAACAGGAAATTTAGGATTTTAAAGCTTAAATTAAATATGGCAGCTACAGATGGACAGGAATGAAATGACTTTAGTCAAGATAAATAATAAAAAGGTTAATTATAACTTATTATACACACATTTTATTTAAGCATCAGTAATCTTGTCTTGAGGAAACATATTTAAATAAAGTTTTAATTCTATTTTTATTCGTTTTACCCGCCGCCTCCTGCCAGTCGCTGGACAGCGGCCCGAGGCAGAGGTCGATCTGACTGGAGAAGGTGGAGCTCGGACAGACGTTGGTGCCGCGCGGCGTGGGGGAGGAGCTTGTCCAGGAGGCGGAGCTTCTGACCTCACAGCAGGAACAACGGCTGAGCGACACCGGACCGTCCTCCACTGACCTGCGTGTGGACGCAAACCACAGGTTTGCACATCAAATCATACTTTTTGTGCATTTTAAAAGCAGAATTGAGGTTTTTTGGTTATTGAGACGATTTCTCATTGATCAATAATCATAAAAAGACACTTGACTGAAGCAGATTTGTCCACTAACATGTTAAAAAGGGGGTTAAAAATGTGAAAAATGTTAAATTAAGGTCCATTTTATTGAGGTAGATTGTCTCGTCTCGTAAAAAAAACAATCACTTCAATAAAAAAAGGGGTTTGAATGCAAAAATATATTTAATATTCCAAAAATAGATTTAAACACTGTTTTTACTAAAGTAATTCTGTGTTAATGTTCCTGTTCTTTAGATGCTTTATGACTCAATAAATAAATTTACATACTTATTTATTTTTTATTTAATTAATTAAATGTATTTAACGCACATTAATGCAGCATTTAGGATTTTCCACATTTATTTATTTATTTCTCTCTGCATTTCCACCCCAGTATATAAAATGGAATTATATAAAATTAAAATAATACACAAATAATAATAGGAAATAAATATGTTAATGGGATATAAATTAAATAATTTGATATTTATTTATTTGTTTTATTTGGACGTAATTATGGTGAAAATGAATGATTCTCCTTCTCTAATCTCACCAGGATCAATGCATTTAAACTAAATTTAATTAATTTATCTATTTATTATAAAGACAAAAAGATAAAATGAACTAAAATCAATAAAACAACTTGAAATAAGATGAATTGCACCAGTTTGCTGCAGTTAAAATGACAGTTTTCTCATTTTTCTGACCTTAACCCCTGGCAGGGACAGTTGAGATATAAGATAAAAGCCTTTACGTGTCATTTTCAACAATCAGATTAATTAGTTTAATGAGTTTAATGAGTTTAATTAGTCTTTATCCCTCATGTACCTGAGGGCTGGCAGCACCTGTCTCCCCCTGCTGGTGGACAGGGAGGACAGCAGCTGCTGGTTGTCACTGAACACCAGGACGTCTCTGAGGCTGGAGTTAGTCAGAGCGGAACCGGCCCGACACACGCTGAACAGGTCGCTGCACAGAACCACGGCGCCTCGGTCCGGAACCGCAGAACCCTCCGGAAACGTCTGGTCTACGACGGAGAGAAAGGAAGCGGGACAGGAAATATTCAGGCTCGTTGGAGAGGAACCGCAGGAAGGTCAAAAGTTCATTTTCTACATGAATCGGTTCAAAGTTCAGCTCATAAAATTCAAAATTAACTTGTTCATCCATAGTTTATAATCATTTATAGTTAACTCTCTATTAAATAGTATAACAACATTCATTTTAATAAAAAAGCTGTGATATAAAATCCATGTTTTTACTGTTAGGGGCGAGAAGGGGGCTTTTATTTTGAAGGATGGTCACATGACCAGGATATCCTGTTTGCTCATGGATATTTGACATGACATATTCTAAACATAATAATAATAAATGTTATTATTATCCTCCTTTGATTATATATAAAAATAAACTAAACTAAAAACTAAAGTAAAATATATATTATATATGAAATATATACATTTTGCATGATTTCTTATTTATATAGAAATAAGCAAACAACAATGTAAGAGGAAGATAAAGAAGTTTATTAATAATTCATGGAGAAGGACCCACAATTTAATTTTATTTAATTATAAATTAAATGTTTTTTACAGGTTGTCTTTCTTTGCCTGTTTTTGTATATTCAAGTATTTTTATTTGTAATAAAACAAGTGGATTTCTATGATTTTATGGACAAATAACTGACCTTTGAACTCTTATCTTATTAATCATTGCAGATAATTTAGACTATTTAAATTCTTTGAGGTTTGGTCTTGTTTTAAGTTTTAAATAAAGTATTTTTTTTAGATTTTTATTCAATATTCTAACTGTATTTTATCTATAACAGCAACATAAATAGATTCTGACTCTTCTGTAGTCGCCTCACATGTTGTAGATTTATTTTAATCCCACATTTATTATTATTTATAGCAGGAAAACTGATAAATCGACCTGGTGCTTAAGTGGTTAATATACATTTATAGCATGACACAGACATATGGACCAAACAGGAAGTGGATACACCTGTAACTTCCTGTCTATTCTCCCTTTTTAACCATCACATCTGTCCTCACCTGCTCCGGTGACGTTGCCTACGACGTAGAAGCCGTCCTGGTGGACGGCTCCGGTCAGGGGGAGGGTCAGGACGCTGCCGGTCCGGTCCTGCTGGAACACGGCGAGGACCAGGCCGTGCAGGTCGGTGTCGGCCGGTCCGTGCAGCTCGATGAACGCCCTCTGCTGGCTGTGATTGGTCCAGAAGCCGCTCGCCACCTCGCTGATGACCACGCCCTCCGGAGGAGGACGAGGCCGCGGGCAGCTGTTCTCCCTCAGAGGAGTGGGCGGAGCCACCTGCGGCACAGAGGATTAGATCTAATATCGTTATAATAGTGTGTTTTATCATTTCTAACAGGAAGGATACAACAGGAAGTTCATTTTTTGTTAGATATAGTCTCAATAAATACAAAAACTGGCTTTTAAATGACATGAAACAGCAGAAGTCTATACACACCTATATATATATATATTATTACTACAGTTATTGTAAAGGTCACATGGTATAAGGGAGGTGAGTAGATGAATAGTAATAAATTGCACATGGTTACCATGGTTACAATATTATATACAGTATTATGAATTATATAAATATCAAAATATATTAATTATAGAAATAAATAAAGGTTATAATACAAGTATAATGAATAGATATAAGATACAATCATTTATTTTACAGAAATTTTACAAAAATTTTGCAATTTTGTGCATTTTTTTGACACCAAACGTCAAATGGTGTAACGGAAAAATAAAAAATGTAATATTTAATCCACCTAGAATATAAAAATAGTTGATAACATGTGTTTTAAGAGAGTTAAACTATCTGGTAGCAAGTTTTGCCATAAGAAATATTTAACTATAAATAAATTAAACAATATAAACTATGCAATTTAACACACACAATTTATCACTTTTTATTGTTTTATTATAGAGGGGAAATTAAATAAACGTCTGTGTTGGGAATAAACCCAGAATTTGAATTTTCAACACACTGAAAAACTATTAAAATGCAAATATATGTATATGATTTAACTTTTAAAATGCAGTTTTAAAATCATTCATCAAGTCTTTTAAAATATATTTTGTGTTAATTTAGTTTTTTTGTGTGATATTTTGACGCCAAATGTCAAAAGTTAATGAAAGTAACTGAAAAAGAATAATTCATTTTAAATATATAATCTGTCTATAATAAAAACTAGTTGATAGCATGTGATTTTAATATTTTAAAACATTAAAACTATGTGGTAGCAAGTTTTTAGGGTCATTTTAATAATATTATAATATATTATATGTGTTATATACACACATCTATGGTGTTACGGGTCAATTTTGACCCATATTTATTTATCGATCAATAAAAAAAAGGCTAAAAATAGATTTTTCCATCAATTGAATGTTGATGATTTATTCCCCTTTTTTCTTTGGACCACCTCAAAGACCCCCGGTGGTCCTTGGACCCCCCTGGACCAGCAGAGTCCCGGGTACTCACAGAGAAGGCGGACAGGTCGTGGGGGTACAGGCCTCGGCAGCGGCTCAGGGCCTCGTCTCCGGGCAGCATGTCGGGGTCCTCCAGCAGGGGGAGCTGTCCCGGGGTCAGCGCCCTGCTGAGCTCCAGCACCTCCCGGTCCGAGCCCTTCTGGCGGTAGACCACGGCGTCCAGCAGGCCCCGGGTGGGGATCCCCCTCTGGCCGGCGGAGGGCGGGCCCAGGGGGCTGCGGTACAGGGCCACGGCGTCCGGCCCGTTCTGGATGGTGTTGGGCGGCAGCCGCAGCGACGGCGCCGGGACCAGGCGGTCGCTGCCCAGCAGGAAGTAGCCGCGGGACGTGGTGAAGTGGCCGCTCAGGCTGATCTCCCGGTACGGCTTGTTGTTGTGGGCGCTGAACAGCAGGATCCAGACGCCCTGCAGGGAAACGCGGCGCCCGGACGGGTGCCACAGCTCCACGTACTCGCCGTCCTCGGCGGCGCCGGGAGTGTCTGTGTTCAGCTCGTTGATCAGGAAGTCGTTGGCGCCCCACGGAGGGAGCTGAGGAGGAGAGTCGGTGCCTCCAGGGACGACTGGAACAGAGAGAGGGATATGAAGATGATAGAAAACAGGGTTTTAGATCCTCCTGGGAGGGTCAAAGGTTAGAAATATTACAAAAACTGGTGCGATTTGAGAGAAGAAGCTTCTCAAAGTAAGGTCCGGGGACCCACAGGGGTCCTAGAAGAGGTGCCAGGGGGTCCCCAGAAATCATTTTCACTATAATTCCATCCAGTAAATTACTTTATTTATATCCCACACACACATTTCCTACCCATAATATCACAAAAATCGAAAAAGTTAAACAAAAAAACCTTCATTTTACGTTTAAATTCAAATGCATAGTCTCATATTTATCATAAAAATGATATAAAACAGGGTTTTAGATCCTCCTGGGAGGGTCAAAGGTTAGAAATATTACAAAATCTGGTGCGATTTGAGAGAAGAAGCTTCTCAAAGTGAGGTCCGGGGACCCACAGGGGTCCTAGAAGAGGTGCCAGGGGGTCCCCAGAAATCATTTTCACTATAATTCCATCCAGTAAATTCCTTTATTTATATCCCACACACACATTTCCTACCCATAATATCACAAAAATCGAAAAAGTTAAACAAAAAAACCTTCATTTTACCTTTTAATTCAAATGCATTTTCTCATATTTTTGCATTCAAACCCTATTTTCTTTGATTGAAGTGATTTTTTTGACACTATATAATAAAGACACCATTCTACCTCCATATAAATGGACCTTAAAGGGATATTTAAGGTCCATATATATATATTAAAGTGTATTTTAAAAGGTTTTTGACTCTCTCTTCTTGATCAATAGATTAATAGATCAGTATCAGATAAAATGAAGCTTTTCTTCTCATCCTGCTGCTGTTTCAGTGTGAAACTTTCCAGCCGACGGTGCAGGAATTTCACTGCATACGTAGCGAAAACTAGAGAAAGTGAATGTGAAGGTAATTATTGTTAGTGAGGAACTTGATGACAAAGACAAAATCAAACCAGAGCGATGAATCTTTTCTAGTAAAAACAATCCACCCGATCGATTTCAGGAGTTTCCCCCAGACACGATATCTGTACATCCATAATTTAAACATTTAATATTCTGAACCTGCATCTATGGACCAAGAAGCTGAAAAAGGGCCAGAATTCTACGGACTGCACCTTTAATTTGTCAGATACTTATTCAATCAATGCTGGAAATATTGATTTTTATTCATTATTGTTCATTTAGCTTGAATAAACCTGTAGGACCCTAAGAAATAATGAAAAAAAAGACTTTTCCCTACTCTGTTTGCTTTTAATTCAAAGATAAATGAACAAATTAAATAAAATATAATAGTTTTTCTTACATCTGTGAAATATGTACTAGGTTTTATATAAAAGAAACTTGTGTGAACCCTAAATTTGGTCATTTGTTGAATAATAAACACAAATTTTTACTTTTTTTACAAGTTTATCTAATGCAACTTCTTACTTCTGGCTGCAAATCTAGCAAAATTCTTATAAATGACACAGAAATCCTTTGCACTTTACAAAATAAACAGAATATTCTTATTATTATGGGGTAAATCTCTGGCCTGGCTGTGATTTAATGTGTGTGAAGGAGATAATTATAGTTAATTCTGTGTAATAGGAGATGATTACAGGTTGATTAGTGTGAGTCACTGGAAGGAGAAGCTGCACTGTAAAAGAAAAACTAGTGAAAATATCTGGTTTTTTAGTCAAATTAGTCCAATTTTAAATAGAAAATGCAGCTTATTTCAACCTGTTTTACTGATTTAAGTTAATTTAAGCTGTTTTTTTTATTATTTTAGTCTCATTTTCTTAAAAGAAATTGACCATGTTTGAGTTTTTGCAGTGTGTTTTTTTTAAATTGTTAAATATTTGGCTCGTGTGTCATAAGCAGCTTTGTGTAAACACGAATGAGTTTAATTACAGAGAAACTCTGAGTTTAAACATGTGAGAAACTGCAGCAAAACTTCTAGATTTCATGAGGAACTGGCTGATTCTTCAATTAAATGAAAAACGCATCTCAATGATGATATTTTAATACTTTAATATTCAAATGTGCAAGAGTTTCTGTGGCTTGGACATATATGTTATAATAGAACATGTCATATAATGAAGTGAATCAGCCACTCACCGATGCTGTGAGGGCAGATCTTGGGCCAGGGACACTGGTTGGGCAGCCACGGAGTCTGAGGAGCCTCCCAGAAAACACCTGGGTCTCTGGTCCAGGTGGCAACGCCACAGCGACTCAGGTAGAAGCCTCCTTCTCTGAGACTGAGGAGAAACATGCAGCAAATCAGCTCATAGACCTTTAATGGTTAGAATATTACAGGTGTTTCCTACACTGGATTCTTCTACGCTGGTTTCTTCTACGCTGGTTTCTTCTACGCTGGTTTCTTCTACGCTGGTTTCTTCTACACTGGTTTCTTCTACACTGGTTTCTTCTGGATTCTTCTACGCTGGTTTCTTCTACGCTGGTTTCTTCTACGCTGGATTCTTCTACGCTGGTTTCTTCTACGCTGGATTCTTCTACGCTGGATTCTTCTACGCTGGATTCTTCTACACTGGTTTCTTCTACGCTGGATTCTTCTACGCTGGATTCTTCTACACTGGTTTCTTCTACGCTGGTTTCTTCTACACTGGTTTCTTCTACACTGGATTCTTCTACGCTGGTTTCTATTACACTGGTTTCTACTAAACTGGATTCTTCTACACTGGTTTCTTCTACACTGGATTCTTCTACGCTGGTTTCTATTACACTGGTTTCTACTAAACTGGATTCTTCTACACTGGTTTCTTCTACGCTGGATTCTTCTACGCTGGATTCTTCTACACTGGATTCTTCTACACTGGTTTCTTCTACGCTGGTTTCTTCTACGCTGGTTTCTATTACACTGGTTTCTACTAAACTGGATTCTTCTACACTGGTTTCTTCTACGCTGGTTTCTTCTATGCTGGTTTCTTCTACGCTGGTTTCTTCTACACTGGTTTCTTCTACACTGGTTTCTTCTACACTGGTTTCTTCTACACTGGTTTCTTCTACACTGGTTTCTTCTATACTGGTTTCTACTAAACTGGTTTCTACTAAACTGGTTTCTTCTATACTGGTTTCTACTAAACTGGTTTCTACTAAACTGGTTTCTTCTATACTGGTTTCTTCTACGCTGGTTTCTTCTACGCTGGTTTCTTCTACACTGGTTTCTTCTATACTGGTTTCTTCTACACTGGTTTCTTCTACACTGGTTTCTTCTACACTGGTTTCTACTAAGCTGGTTTCTTCTACGCTGGTTTCTTCTACACTGGTTTCTTCTACACTGGTTTCTTCTACGCTGGTTTCTTCTACACTGGTTTCTTCTACACTGGTTTCTTCTACACTGGTTTCTTCTACACTGGTTTCTTCTATACTGGTTTCTTCTATACTGGTTTCTTCTATACTGGTTTCTTCTACACTGGTTTCTTCTATACTGGTTTCTTCTATACTGGTTTCTTCTACACTGGTTTCTTCTACACTGGTTTCTTCTATACTGGTTTCTTCTATACTGGTTTCTTCTATACTGGTTTCTTCTACACTGGTTTCTTCTACACTGGTTTCTTCTATACTGGTTTCTTCTATACTGGTTTCTTCTATACTGGTTTCTTCTACACTGGTTTCTTCTACACTGGTTTCTTCTATACTGGTTTCTTCTATACTGGTTTCTACTAAACTGGATTCTTCTACACTGGTTTCTTCTACACTGGTTTCTTCTACGCTGGATTCTTCTACGCTGGTTTCTTCTACGCTGGTTTCTTCTACACTGGTTTCTACTAAACTGGTTTTGTTCTATACTGGTTTCTTCTACACTGGTTTCTTCTACGCTGGTTTCTTCTACGCTGGATTCTTCTACGCTGGTTTCTTCTACGCTGGTTTCTTCTACACTGGTTTCTTCTACACTGGTTTCTACTAAACTGGTTTTGTTCTATACTGGTTTCTTCTACACTGGTTTCTTCTACACTGGATTCTTCTATACTGGTTTCTTCTACACTGGTTTCTTCTACACTGGTTTCTTCTACGCTGGTTTCTTCTACGCTGGTTTCTTCTACGCTGGTTTCTTCTACGCTGGTTTCTTCTACGCTGGTTTCTTCTACGCTGGTTTCTTCTACGCTGGTTTCTTCTACACTGGTTTCTTCTATACTGGTTTCTACTAAACTGGATTCTTCTATACTGGTTTCTTCTACACTGGTTTCTTCTATACTGGTTTCTTCTATACTGGTTTCTTCTACACTGGTTTCTTCTACGCTGGTTTCTTCTACACTGGTTTCTTCTACGCTGGTTTCTTCTATACTGGTTTCTTCTACACTGGTTTCTTCTACACTGGTTTCTTCTACACTGGTTTCTTCTATACTGGTTTCTTCTATACTGGTTTCTTCTATACTGGTTTCTTCTATACTGGTTTCTTCTATACTGGTTTCTTCTACACTGGTTTCTTCTACACTGGTTTCTTCTATACTGGTTTCTTCTATACTGGTTTCTTCTATACTGGTTTCTTCTACACTGGTTTCTTCTACACTGGTTTCTTCTATACTGGTTTCTTCTATACTGGTTTCTTCTATACTGGTTTCTTCTACACTGGTTTCTTCTACACTGGTTTCTTCTATACTGGTTTCTTCTATACTGGTTTCTACTAAACTGGATTCTTCTACACTGGTTTCTTCTACACTGGTTTCTTCTACACTGGTTTCTTCTACGCTGGATTCTTCTACGCTGGTTTCTTCTACGCTGGTTTCTTCTACACTGGTTTCTACTAAACTGGTTTTGTTCTATACTGGTTTCTTCTACACTGGTTTCTTCTACGCTGGTTTCTTCTACGCTGGATTCTTCTACGCTGGTTTCTTCTACGCTGGTTTCTTCTACACTGGTTTCTTCTACACTGGTTTCTACTAAACTGGTTTTGTTCTATACTGGTTTCTTCTACACTGGTTTCTACTAAACTGGATTCTTCTATACTGGTTTCTTCTACACTGGTTTCTTCTATACTGGTTTCTTCTATACTGGTTTCTTCTACACTGGTTTCTTCTACGCTGGTTTCTTCTACACTGGTTTCTTCTACGCTGGTTTCTTCTATACTGGTTTCTTCTACACTGGTTTCTTCTACACTGGTTTCTTCTACACTGGTTTCTTCTATACTGGTTTCTTCTATACTGGTTTCTTCTATACTGGTTTCTTCTACACTGGTTTCTTCTATACTGGTTTCTTCTATACTGGTTTCTTCTACACTGGTTTCTTCTACACTGGTTTCTTCTATACTGGTTTCTTCTATACTGGTTTCTTCTATACTGGTTTCTTCTACACTGGTTTCTTCTACACTGGTTTCTTCTATACTGGTTTCTTCTATACTGGTTTCTTCTATACTGGTTTCTTCTACACTGGTTTCTTCTACACTGGTTTCTTCTATACTGGTTTCTTCTATACTGGTTTCTACTAAACTGGATTCTTCTACACTGGTTTCTTCTACACTGGTTTCTTCTACACTGGTTTCTTCTACGCTGGATTCTTCTACGCTGGTTTCTTCTACGCTGGTTTCTTCTACACTGGTTTCTACTAAACTGGTTTTGTTCTATACTGGTTTCTTCTACACTGGTTTCTTCTACGCTGGTTTCTTCTACGCTGGATTCTTCTACGCTGGTTTCTTCTACGCTGGTTTCTTCTACGCTGGTTTCTTCTACACTGGTTTCTTCTACACTGGTTTCTACTAAACTGGTTTTGTTCTATACTGGTTTCTTCTACACTGGTTTCTTCTACACTGGATTCTTCTATACTGGTTTCTTCTACACTGGTTTCTTCTACACTGGTTTCTTCTACGCTGGTTTCTTCTACGCTGGTTTCTTCTACGCTGGTTTCTTCTACGCTGGTTTCTTCTACGCTGGTTTCTTCTACGCTGGTTTCTTCTACGCTGGTTTCTTCTACGCTGGTTTCTTCTACGCTGGTTTCTTCTACGCTGGTTTCTTCTACACTGGTTTCTTCTATACTGGTTTCTACTAAACTGGATTCTTCTATACTGGTTTCTTCTACACTGGTTTCTTCTATACTGGTTTCTTCTATACTGGTTTCTTCTACACTGGTTTCTTCTACACTGGTTTCTTCTATACTGGTTTCTTCTATACTGGTTTCTACTAAACTGGTTTCTTCTACACTGGTTTCTTCTACACTGGTTTCTTCTACACTGGTTTCTTCTACGCTGGATTCTTCTATGCTGGTTTCTTCTACGCTGGTTTCTTCTACACTGGTTTCTACTAAACTGGTTTTGTTCTATACTGGTTTCTTCTACGCTGGTTTCTTCTACGCTGGTTTCTTCTACGCTGGATTCTTCTACGCTGGTTTCTTCTACGCTGGTTTCTTCTACACTGGTTTCTTCTACACTGGTTTCTACTAAACTGGTTTTGTTCTATACTGGTTTCTTCTACACTGGTTTCTTCTACACTGGATTCTTCTATACTGGTTTCTTCTACACTGGTTTCTTCTACGCTGGTTTCTTCTACGCTGGTTTCTTCTACGCTGGTTTCTTCTACGCTGGTTTCTTCTACGCTGGTTTCTTCTACGCTGGTTTCTTCTACACTGGTTTCTTCTACACTGGTTTCTACTAAACTGGTTTCTTCTACACTGGTTTCTTCTACACTGGTTTCTTCTACACTGGATTCTTCTATACTGGATTCTTCTACACTGGATTCTTCTACACTGGTTTCTTCTACACTGGTTTCTTCTATACTGGTTTCTACTAAACTGGATTCTTCTACACTGGTTTCTTCTACACTGGTTTCTTCTACACTGGTTTCTTCTACACTGGTTTCTTCTACGCTGGTTTCTTCTACACTGGTTTCTTCTATACTGGTTTCTTCTACACTGGTTTCTTCTACACTGGTTTCTTCTACACTGGATTCTTCTAAACTGGTTTCTTCTATACTGGTTTCTTCTACGCTGGTTTCTTCTACACTGGTTTCTTCTACGCTGGTTTCTTCTACACTGGTTTCTTCTACGCTGGTTTCTTCTACGCTGGTTTCTTCTACACTGGATTCTTCTATACTGGTTTCTACTAAACTGGATTCTTCTACACTGGTTTCTTCTACACTGGATTCTTCTATACTGGTTTCTTCTACACTGGTTTCTTCTATACTGGATTCTTCTACGCTGGTTTCTTCTACACTGGATTCTTCTATACTGGTTTCTACTAAACTGGATTCTTCTACACTGGTTTCTTCTACACTGGATTCTTCTATACTGGTTTCTTCTACACTGGTTTCTTCTACACTGGATTCTTCTATACTGGATTCTTCTACACTGGATTCTTCTACACTGGTTTCTTCTATACTGGTTTCTTCTATACTGGTTTCTACTAAACTGGATTCTTCTACACTGGTTTCTTCTACACTGGTTTCTTCTACACTGGTTTCTTCTACACTGGTTTCTTCTACACTGGTTTCTTCTACACTAGTTTCTTCTACACTAGTTTCTTCTATACTAGTTTCTTCTACACTGGTTTCTTCTACACTGGTTTCTTCTACACTGGTTTCTTCTACACTGGTTTCCTGTGCTGGTCTCTTGCCTGTTGCTGAGCTGGTAGGGCTGCCTGCCCGGGATCAGGGTCTCTGTGAGGTTGGCGCTAGGCTTGTTTCCGGGTCCAGAGAACACAAACGCATCCAGAGGCTGGATCTGGCTGAGCTGGACGCCCACAGGGAAATCTGCTGCTCGGCCGCTGTAAACAGCTACGGCCCCGGACTCGTCTCCTGAAGAGAAACCAGCACAGGAACGAAGATTTACCGTAAAAAACGAAGAGAAAGGACAGATCTGCAAGCTTTACAGCTGCTAACACACTGAAATGACATTAAATCACAATGAAAAAGTCTCCAAAACAATCAGGAAATCTATAAAAAGACCACAGGTTGCTGTAAAAGGTAGGAATTACAACCAATGGCTTAATTCATTGGTTTATATAGAGTCTGGCAGTACTTTGATGGATTAATGTTACACAAAGCAGAAACAGGAAGTTAAACTTTTGTCATCAGACCTGAAACCTGAGACGTGAAACCAGCTCAGAACAGAAAGACTTGACTTTAAAATGGGAGCAATCATGAAAAAAGTCATTTTCAGTAATATGAGCGCCCTCTCAGGGATATTAAATAGTTCAAATAGTCCACATGGAACATATATATATATGCAACACTGGGCATTTATGGTAAATTTATTCCTCATTTGAATAAATCAGCTTGGCAGTTTTTGTTTGTTTGTGGTTAATAGCACATATTTAGTCGTTTTATTTGCATTTCCTCAACATATATCACAGTTATAACTTTTCTGGCTAGAATAAACAACAACTTATTTGAATGACAGAAACTAAATTAATTCAAAAGTAAGTGAATCAGTGAAATTACTCATGAAGCTGTGGTTTTCCATGGCTATTTTAAGCATGTAGCATGATTGTTTTATATCAAATTAATTAAGAATTGTGGTGGGAACATGTTAAATGTAATATAGGGCATGTTATTAAACCAATACAGTTGTTAAATGGGTAGAAATTTACTTTAAGTAACAAAAATCCAGCTGTTTGGCTGCCATCACACTTTTTAGCTTGTGCACCACTTGATCTAAATGAATCCCGGCAGGTAGGAACCTTTGTTTAGTTCCGTGTGACACAGGGACATGTTTTGAAGTAACACCACCGGCTGAATGTTCTCTACAAACTTTGCTAAAAGTTTCATTTTTAAAGTGTGTAACCCAGAAGGTTAAAACAGTAGCAGGAACTGACGTCGCCGCATTTAGTGCCGACAGCACTGATGGATGCTCCTCATTCAGGCCTTTTTTGATTGTAATTTTAAATCCACATGTGTGGATCATCGCTGCTTAAAATCCATCAATAGATTTATTATCATCATCCATATAATTTGGGTTTTATTATTTCCATTTTCATTTTTTTCCCTTATGTATTCAGTGAATTTCAGTATTCACTTGCAGCGTGAGTAAAACCAACCCGCCTCGGACTGACCTTTCATGAAGCTCTTCTCCACGGTAACGGAGACCAGTCCGTTCCTGGCGGCGTCCCAGTTCACGTCCAGGCTCACGCTGACCCGGTCCGTCTTCCCGTCCAGAACCACCAGCGCCAGCGGCTTGGCCGCCGGGGCCTCGCTGAGCTCCACGAACCCGTCCACCTGCCCTCCGCCCAGCTTCAGCTCCGTGATGACGGGGATGGTCGCCGGGGCGGCGGGCGGCGTGCAGTTGTTCCGTTGCCCCGGCGACGGCGAGGACACCTGGAATCCCCACCGGTCCTCGGACACCAGGCACCTCTCGATGGACTCGTCGCCCTCCAGGGCCGACTCGTCCTCCACGAAGGCCGGCTCCCCCGGCGTCAGGGTCTCGGCGAGGAACTCTGCGCCCCCCGTGCGGCGGGTCATGTAGACCACGGCGTCCACCAGCCCCAGCGCCGTGACGTTCATCTTCTCCGCGTAGCGGCCGGCCGACGTGTGGTAGAGAACGATGGCGTCCGGGCCGTTCTGGACCGTGTTGGGGGGCAGCAGGATGGCGGGTTTGGGCAGCATGTCCACCGAGCCCACCAGGAAGAAGCCCCGGTCGTCCGTGCTGTGGCCCTTCAGGTCCAGGACCTTGTAGGCCACGTTGCCGTTCCCGTTGTAGAGGACCAGGGTGTAGCCGTCCAGCGAGGCCCGCCCCCCGCTGGTGTGGTACAGCTCCACGAACTCCGTGGTGTCCAGCCTCGGGTTGTCGGCGTTGACCTCGCTGATGATGAGGCAGGGCTCGCCAACGACCAACGCCACCGCCAACAGGAAGAAACACGCCAACCTGACCACCATGGTTGATAATGGCTGCTTTTTAACGTCTGGGCAGCTTCTGCAACAACAAAAAGACACCAGTATTTTCGCCGGAATTTGACTGTTTCTTAGCAAGATACCTCAAAAAGTTTTAGCCAGATTTTTGTCAAATTTTCAGCAAATGTTGTGAATGGAACCATGAACAGATGAGGCAATTTTGGTAATGATCTGGAAGAAATCCTGGTTTCTGGATCACTTTGAACATTGCTGTAAATGGACCTTTATTGTTTGGGGCCACCTGGTGGTGATATCTAGCACCTGCATACCACCTTGAACGCTATACCAGAGACACTAAGGCTACGTTCAGACTGCAGCGGTTCATGCTCAGTTCTGATTCTTTTTTGTGAAATCTTATATTTTTTGCAAAGTCACTGCTCATAAAAGGTTATGTTTTAGCCGTAGCATGTTAAGCTAAATACCTCAAAAAGTTCTCACCAGATTTTCATCAAATTTTCAGTAAATGTTGAGAATGGTACCATGAACAAATGATCAAATTTTGGTAAAGATCTGGAAGAAATCCTGGATTCTGGATCACTTTGATTATTTTGTTGTAAATGAACCTTCAAACAGGTGCCACCTGGTGGTGATATCTGGCACCTGCATCACTTTTTTCTTTGCACACTGGCTGGATTTTCATTAAATTTTCAGCAAATGTTGGGAATGGTACCATGAACCTCTTATTACTGGACATGAAGTCAACATTTTTATATTTTTATATGTTTTAGCCAGCGTTTGTCTGTTTGTTAGCAAGATATCTCAAAAAGTTTGGGTCAGATTTTCGTCAAATTTTCAGCGAATGTTGAGAATGGTACCATGAACAGATACTTTTATTTTGGTAATGATCGGAAAGAAATCCTGTTTTCTGGATCACTCTGAATTTCTTGTTGTTTGGTAGCATTTTGGTAAATGCACCTTCTAACAGGTGGATTTTCTAGTAACCTATAGATTGAGCTACTTGCTAATTAATCACATTTTTATTTTATCCTTAAAGGGATATTTTTGTTCTATTTCTGTTTAGACTATTTCTCATTGTTCCAATAAACAAACACTTGCCTGAAGCAGATTTATCCACTAACATATTAAGACTTAAAAAACTTGAAAATGTCCCTTTAAGGTACATTTAGGACAAATAAAAGTAGCCCTCACTGCAAAAATATCTTGTTTTTGGTACAATTACTCTCAAATATGAGTAGAATTATCTTATTCCACTGGTATATAATATATCTTATTCAAGTTTTTCCTGATTTGAATCAATTTGGTTTTGTTTTAAGAAAACAAGACGAACATTTTCTCGAAAAAAAAAATAATAAATTGACTAAAATTAAGAAGACAACTTGAAAAAAAGCTTAATTATCTACCAGTGAAATAATAATTGTACCAAAAACAAGATATTTTTCACCTGTTATGATTCCAGTTTGGCTGATACTATGCATTAATATTGATTATTGATAGTCTATAGCTTAAACTGAAATGACGCCACTGTGAAGATTGAAGTTTCACTTTGCAGAGAGGATGCACATGCATGATTTGTGACGTCACAAATAGCTTAAAGCTAATTATGATATAGAACTTGAAGCCTCCAGTGCACAATTTACATATGAACTATATTAAGATATTTATACATTCTGGGGTTTTTAATAAGGGAGAATTAGTTAGATTTCAACAAAATTAGGAAAAATTCACATTCCTATTCAAAGTAGAGTATTTAAAATCCATCTTTAATCATGTTTTACTGGACTCAGACACTGAGGGAAGCAGAAAAAGCTGATTTGCGTTTAAAAGGACAACATCTTAAACCGCAAGTGATGAGTTCTCAGTGGCGGAGCAGACTTCCTAAAAGCTCATAATATGATGAATGAGGCTTCTATGAGTCTATTTTTTGTTCCTGGTGACATCGGGAATGCACGTCTTCTGCATGAGTCACGAAATATTGCGAAACGTTACTGGCGAGCAGATGGAAACTTTGCATGAAACGGCGAGATGCTTCAAGTGGGAATAGAAAACGGTGCAAACAACGTTGCACATATGTGAGATGTGCACATTTTAAACAGATAGAAACATTTGATGTGATGTTTCAGCAGTAAATCACGCACTAAGTCATTTATGCGACGTTACATTCGGAATAGTTACATTTTGCGGCGGGATGAAAGAGATGAAAAAAGCCGCTAAAAGAAAGATCAAAGAGAGTTTAAATCCGCTTTGAAATGATCTCGTCTCAGTTATTCCGGTCACGGTGGGAGCTGCTATGCATCTTTCCGTCGAGGAAGAGGCAGAAAAAGCCTGTCAATCTACTTTCTCAGTTCCCACAAGGTCCTAAAACGCGTCGTTGACTTACCGCGTTTCTTTTTCTCCCTCTCTCTCGGGGACCAGGTGGATTTTCGCCGTCGAAAACCGTCCTTCCGCCGGAGGTGGCAAAAACCGGGAAGCGTCCGTGAGATAATGTTGGTAAAGTTTAGTTTTTTCCGCCGCTCCCAGTTCAGTTTCATTCACAAAGCAGCACTTTCTCTCTCCCCCCGGACGGACTGTGGGCGGTCAGACTGGCGGAGGGGGAGATGCCAGGGAAGAGCTGCGCTTTTTCTTTTTTCTTCTCTTCTCTCACAATCAACATTCAGCTTCAGCCATGATCCACAGCTGAAGATGAAGCCCAGTCTTCCTGCTGTAAATGACGATGAACATGGAATAAATCTACATTTACAAAGGTTAATGGACTTAAACCTGGGATTAAAGGAAATCTACGACATGTGAGGTGACGACAGAAGAGTCAGTATCTATTAGAGAGAAAACAGAGTTAGAATATTGAATAAAAATACTTTATTTAAAACTTAAAACAAGAACAAACTGACCCAAACCTGAAAGAATCTAAATTATCTGCAATGATCAATAAGATAAGAGGTCAAAGGTCAATTATTTGTCCAGAAAATCATAGAAATCACACATTATAGAACATGAATATATTGTGTAAAATAAATTAAAATAAAAATAAATCAACATGTGAGGTGACTGTAGAAGAGTTGGAATCAATTTAGTTGCTGTTATTGAGCAAATATAGTTAGAATATTGCAAAAATAAGCATAAGAGAAGAGTTCAAAGGTCAATTATTTGTCCATAAAATCATAGAAATCACACTGAGGATCATTATAGAACATGAAGAATATATTCTGTAAGATGTTTATTATAAAGGAGCCAATTAAATAATCACACAAACAGCTCAAATCTACATTAAATATTTAAATAGTCTCTACTACTAAACTCAAAGCTGTATCTTATTGTCAAATTATATATATATATCTAGATTTGTGTCTTTATTATTCAATGAAAAATAAGGTTGTTTCATTAAAAAATATGTTTTCAATCAAATAACTTCAAAGACATTTTTTTTCTATGATGTAAAAAGTTTCTTTTTTAATTGAAAATACTTTTGATTAAAGTAAAGTTGTGTTTGGTCCATATTGGACATTTGTGTCTTAATTATTCAGTTGAAATGCATCATTTTAGATCTCAAATATGTAGAAACCACTTATTCCACTTGTCTGTCTTTCTTTTTTTTACTGTATGGAGATAGATTTGTGTCTTTATTATTCAACCATATCATAAAAAAGCTGCTTTAACCAAAAAAAAAAAATAACATAAAACAATAAAAAATGCCATTTACAATCTCAAAAAAGTGTTTAACATTAATTCTAATAATGAAAAATATTGTTCAAATGCATTTTTTGAGTCTCAGATATATATTTTCATTGCATTCAAACAAATGCATTTTGTATTTTTGATTAAAGCAAATTTTTTTAAATCAAAAATATATTTTTTTTTGATTGAAGCAACTTGTGTTTGGTTGAATAATAAAGACACAAATCTACCTCCATTATACTGTGTTTATCTATCATTTATGGTCATGAACATACTCATATGTGCTGATTTAATGAATAGTAAGATAAATATAGTCAAATAAAAAAAATAAAAATAAAACTGCTATAATATATATGTATGATATGATGGAGTATAGTGAAATAAATAAATTAAATAATTCATAAAAGTCACATTTTACAAGATTAAACACCAAGATAAATGATGAAAACAATAAGAAAACACTGTAGACACAAGTTTTCTTCTTTTATATATATTTTTTACTGTTAAAATGTGTTTATTTGTCATTTCAGGTCATGAACCTTCTCATTAAATTCATCTCCAGGAGCTGCAGAGGCTCCTGACCCGTCTTTATAAACTGAAGGATCCTGGGTTCAGCTCCAACATCACATTATTTCTCTGCCAGCAGCTTTCAGGTCAAACTTTGCTTTGTGAGAGATATTTTCAGGATTCCTCGTACCTTATTTCCTTCAAATAGGCACAAAACTCGATATGAATAACAGTCAAATGCCCAGATTGTGAATAAAAGCAGAAATATTCAATTATAAGTACAAAATCCTGTAAAAAAAAAGTCAGTTTTCAGCTGGAAATAAAATATTCCACAACCAAACTATTGTATTTTCTGCAGTTTCCAGAATAAAACTGAATATATATAAGATTTAATCCTGCAAATATATCAATAGACTGAATTGTGTTAATTAGAAAGTATATTTGAAACAGATTCGGTCACTTTTATCCTTCACTTCAGTCTGGAATTCCACTTTTTGTGGCAGATAAAAGGCGCAGATTCAATGATTCAATCAATCTTTATTAGTCACGTGTGATTATTTCTCAGTGAAGCTTCAGTTCCTTGGATTCTGCAGTAAAACAGTCCATTGTGAAGCCGTGGTGTCGAGTATTGTTTGGTTTATTGAACCATTTCAGGGAGAAAACAATTGAACAAAGACGTCTGCAGCTTTTCTTGTCCTGGTTAAATAAAAAAAATCCTCCCTGGTGCCTCCTGGTCCCACCTGCTTCACCAGATCCAGTTTCACCTGGTGCCCAGTACCTTCAAAATAAAAGCATCACTCAAAACCACTAAAATAATGATGGTAATGTTATGATCAAACTAATTCTCATTATAAATATGTCTAAGTATGTGCTTAATAATTAAATATGAAGAGCTCCAACACATTAAAATAATGTTAAAATATTAAAAACACTATTAAAATAAGTCATTTTTTGATGAAAGTGAGTTTTCATCTTGATGATTCTGATAAAATCACTTTAACTCTGAGTTGAAAGGATCCAGATTCTTTATTTCCTATAGGATAATGGACATTTTTATATTTTTTGCAGTGTTTTATTTTGCCTAAATCAGGATAAAATGACATTTTAATGACGTAAATTCATGAAGAATCAAGAATTAGCTCGAAACATGATTCTAGAATCAATTTCTACTGGTGAGTGATAAAGGCTGTAATGTTTTATAGTAATTTAATCTAAATTTCACAACTTATAATTTAATATAAAGTGCTGTACATCAATTAATTCAATAAATATGCAGCTAAACATAAAGAAATAAAGGAAGTTCCATGACCTTCAGTCCATTAAACATGTGTCATCACTTCATTTTTCAAGGTTTTTTCCCAAAAGTCGTCAAAACTGGACGTTGGAGATGAGTTACGATCAATAAAAAACAAGAAAAAGGAGCTGATATTAGTTTAATTAATTAATATAAGTGTAGAGTTTCACTATGGAATGAAAGGACAGTTTAAACCAAGTTTAAATTAAAGTGATTAAAGTCACATTAGAATGATCAGAAATTGGCCTAAAGTCAGTTTATTCTTTAATATGGTGATATAAAGTCCAAAATTAGTCCAATCAAGTGGATTTCTTCAGTCTTTTTAATTGTCCGAGGAAACAAAGAGTGAATTTGATGCTTCAGAAACAGCTTTAAACATTATTACATTTCCTGCAGGAGGATTCTCATGTTAAAGCCTTGATTCATGAATCCCTGGAGAATTAGAAGAATGTGTAATAAACAGTTCAAGGTGTCTTCAGGTTACTTAAGTTAAATCATGTTTTCATGTCACAAATAACTCAGAACTTCAAGGAAACAAGCATCAAACTGAAAATATGTGGTTTCAGGGTCACAGATGAGTCAGTGAAGTTTCATTTCTGCTCTGTGGAGTCAGCATAAAACACACGGAGGAAGAGAAGTTAGTGTGGTGAAAGAAGGAAAAGTCAGATTTTCCATTTAGACATGAAATAGATTTCAGTCTATTTCAACTTTTAGGGAGCGTGAATCTATCTGTGCATTAGTTTTTTATTTAAAAAACTGATTTTGAATGGAGTCAGTCCATAAATAAACTCAATAGACCATCAATATTATTATAAAAGTCTTATATACACGTATACAGGAAGACTATATTTGAGTTATTGTAAAATATTTAATAAAAAATCATATTTTTTTGTCTTTTCCAGATCTTAGAATGTGTTTTGCAAGAAATTTACAGCAAATACTTTGATTTATTTGGTATATATACTGTAAAACTTTGCTGTGAAACCTATTACCCGTAATAAACAGTACTTTATTGTGTAATAATAATATATAATAATAATAATAATACAGTAGGTTGCAAAGTATTACTGTAGTAAGTAATTTCAACTATTTTATTATTTTTTTAATGATTTTTCCCCTTTTAATAAACTATTTTAAAATATTTTAAACAATTTTATCTTGCTTGTTTTTTTTGCTTTGAATTTATTTTTTTTATTTTTAAACTTATTTTATTTTAATTAATTTTTTTACTATATTTTTTTCTTATTTTTAATGTAATTTTTTATTGTATCTTGATGCTTTTATTGTTTATGTAATAAATAAACATGAAGAATTAACTACTGTTAATCACAGTAGTCTAAGAGTTACTGTATTATACTACAGTTAATCACATTATACTGTAAATGCAGCTGAAATCACAGTATTTAATGTAACTATCTACACCAGACACCATAGACTATGTTTAAATGAGGATTTGCTGCATAAAAGGAACTGAAAATGTTCATTTTGACCTTTATATGAATGAATCAGCTTCTGTGTCAGAGGTCATTTAGTCCAGAATTACACTTAAAACTTGAGAAAAAGTAGTAAAAGTTCTAAAAAAAAAGTTAAATTTATATACGTTTTAATTAAGTACTGATTATTCCCCTTCAAGTCTATTTACTATTATTTATTACTGTTGTCATTTGTTACTGTGCTTTTACTGTGAAAGGGTCATATAATGATTCTTGATGAAGTTTTATGAGATTTGATTTATTTTTCTACATAAAACTGCTGAATCATATTGGGATTTATACACAAAAAAGACATAAAACCAGATCATATTTTCATTAATCCTTTGATGCCATCATACTGAAAAATATTTCTCTGTAGTCAGAAAAATATGAACAATTTATATTCAATAATAAAATGCTGTTGCTAAAAGGAATTGAACTCAGCATAACTTTATTTATAAAGTCCTTTAAAACAACCACAATAAAAAAAAATAAAAACACAGGTTGAGGACTCATTTAAAAGCTAGTTAGTAAAAATATTTTAAATAAATAAATGAATAAATAAAAACAGATTGAGCTCCTATGTTGGATTTAAAAACTAGTGAGTAAAAATATTTTAAACAATAAATAAATAAATAAACAGATAGACTAATATACAGACAGATTAACCCAGAACAGATTCTGGGTTAAAAATCCAGTGAGAAAAATACATAAAACAGAAAAACTTGGTTATAAACAAGTGTTTTAGCCTGTTTTTCAGACAGTAGCAGCTGTGTTGTGTGAATGTGTTAAATTCTAAATGAATCCTCTGTGAAATGGACACTTCATCTTATCTTTTGGAAACCGCACATCTGTTATTTCACCACTTTGATGGAATCTCTCTGGATTTTTCAAGCCTCATAACAAAGAGGTCCATTTATCAAATGTTGTGAATGAGGCCGTAAATACTTCTTAGAGCCGCAAGATGGCGCAATAAGCACGTGAGTGAGTTTCATCTGATGAATTAGAGGCATGGAGATAATTCAACTATCAGCTGGAGGGAATAAAATATTAAATATTTAAAATATATATACATAATAATATAGAATATATATTTTGTTGTGTTAATTATGTTTATGTAAGAACGCAAAAGTGCGGATTCTCTCTTGAATTTGTAATTATTGTATTGTTCAATAAAGTTTTTGGGGGGAAATAGGGAAAAGTTCTTCTTCTACTGCAGTTATTGACCTCCCGTTGACTTCTGGGATACGTAGTGTATTTACCACCAAATAAAAAATAAACCATGACGCAAACATAAAACTAAGATATTTTTCGTTGCCCCCAAAACAAATCTATGTAAAAACAAATAAATAATTAAAAAATTAAATAAATGTTAAATAAACTGCTGAATGTAAAATAATGCGTTTCTTAACCGTTGAAAAATTACCCTCCATTCCTAAGGGGTATAGTCCAGATGCTAACGGCTGACTGCTAACTTTGACAGTTAGCTAGTCGTTAGCTACAGTTAGCTATTATAGGTCTATAATACATTCATGGGAAGAAACTAATAAAACTAATACAGTATGTAAAAGCCAGGACGTCATTTATAACAACGTTTTTTGTCCCAAATCAGCCTATTTTTAAACAATCTGGTTAATATCACACCTAATTATCGCTAACATGCACAAACAAGCTAGGTTGATTTTTTATAGCTTTTCCTTCATTGATTCATGGTCTAATTTGCCTTAAATAAATATGGAACATTGTTATAAACAAATAAATAATTAAAAAAATTAAAGAAATGTTAAATAAACTGCTGAATGTAAAATAATTCGTTTCTTAACCGTTGAAAAATTACCCCCCATTCCTAAGGGGCTTAGTCCAGATGCTAACTGCTAACGGCCGTTAGCTAGTCGTTAGCTACAGTTAGCCATTATAGGTCTATAATACATCCATGGGAAGAAACTAATAAAACTAATACAGTAGGTAAAAGCCAGGAAGTCATTTAAAACAACGTTTTTTGTCCAAAATCAGCCTATTTTTAAACAATCTGCTGGTTAATATCAGACCTAATTATCGCTAACATGCAACAAGCTAGGTTGATTTTTATAGCTTTATTACATTAACATTAACATTAGCTTTATTCATTACATTAACATTATTATAACATTTAAAAGCATTTGAACATGAGAGATTAAACCTGCAAGTTGCAATGGAGTGTTATGGAAGGAAAGAGAAGATTATTATGGTAGTATAGTACTAGTATATTTTAGTATATTCAATTAAGTGTGATATATACAAAATTGTGTAAAACTGATGAAAATCTACATAGAAAAAGCCTGTTTTTGACAATGTATAGAGTTTATTTCTGATTTTAAAGTTATCTTTAATGAAAAAACAGTGCTTTTCTTAAGAAAAGGACATTTCTCAAATTTATATGAAGAAAAACAACAAAAAAAAACCAAAATTACCACTTCAATCCAGTTTAAAAACGCATTGTAATGCACATTACTGACATTTATACAGAGTAAAATATTACCTTTCTTTCCTGTAAAGCCTTACATCACAGCTTTACAGCAAAAATCAATGCATTACAGTAATTTATTACTCACTCCTCCATCACTTGCTATGGTGGTAAAATACTCTCTCCTTGCAGATAACATGGAAGAAGTGTAAGGTCAACTTAATTAACTGGAAGATTTAATACAGGCCCGTCTGTCCACCTGAATCATTAGTAAATGAATTAGTGGTTAATTTAATACTCGGAGAAGTAAGTGAGAAGGAGAGTCGACCCCGGCCAGGAGCTGACATGCGATTAATCAACGCTGACACAGCTTTATTATGGAGTTTCAGTGTAATTCATCAAATGAAGTGAACTCTGTCATTTTTTTAAAAAGGATTTTTATCTCTTATACCTTTATTTACTCATTTCTCTCATCAGGACTCTAGATCTGCATGCAGCATCATCCCACTCAAATAAACCAGGATGCACTTTGATGAGTGTGTTGAGTCATTTCATTGGAATCAACAGCATCTTCCTCCTCTGACTAAATCATCAGAGGGATTTAACTTCTCATGAGTTAAAACTTTATGAATAAAAACATCTTGACTCCTTATTAACAACCACCTGCTAGAATCAGTGAAAATCTGTGTAAAACTGCAATTTACTAATATTCCTGCTCTTATTTCCTATGGTATAAATGCAAACTACAAATATATTATTACCACGTAAGCCCCAGGTCTATTTATCAGTTTTCCTGCTATAAATAATAATAAATATTAAATATCTCTACAACCATAAAGGTTATTGGACTTAAACCTGACCTGAATCTATTTATGTTGCTGTTATAGAGAAAATGATGAATAAAAATGATTTATTTAAACCTTTAAAACAAACTGAAAAGCAAAATTTTCTGCAAAGATTAATAACTAATAAGATAAGGGGTCAAAGGTCAATTATTTGTCCATAAAATCATAGAAATCCCACTGAGGATCATTATAGAACATGAAGAATATATTCTGTAAGATGTTTATTATAAAGGAGCCAATTAAATAATCACACAAACAACTCAAATCTGAATTAATTATCAAAGTAGTGGTTAGTTGCTGCAATAACTGAAATATTAACAGGGGAAAATATCTTGTTTTTGGTAAATTTAGTCCAGTATTGAGGAGAATTAATAGATAATTTAGCCTATTTTAACATTTTTTCCTGATTTGGGTCAATTTTGTGGTTGTTGCTTTAAAAAAAACTTGAAATAAGCTAAATTATCTGCCAGTGGATTAAGATAATTCTACCAAATATTGGACTAATTGTACTAAAACAAGGTCTTTTCACCTATTATATTATTAAACTATTATCTTATTGTATTGATGATGCTGATATTGATGATATATATTGATGCTGTTTTACTACAGATAAAAATACTTTATTTACTTTTATTATCCAATAGCCAGACAGGAAGTGATGTCTGGTTATTGCTGCTTAATAAAAATGGTTCTAAATGGCAAGAACTCAACTATTAATGATAATATTTTGAATTTCCATCTAAAAAACTCCACAAAAAGTAGATATAAACCATTGTCCCACAGCTGCTGTGTGAATGTGACCATATTTCCTCGTATCTACACTCCCAGGTCCCACAAGATTTTTTTGCTTTATTACAAGAGTAGACCTATAAAATTTAAGAGCTGGTAGTTTTTAGGGCTCTTTTCATTTTAATGAAGAGGAGTCACCCAGTGTAAAAGTGCAGTAAAAGTCCCATATATCTGACAGCTACTCTACTTTAAGGTCTAGGAGGTTTTATAAAAACTGTTCTATTTAAAATTCATTTATCTTTATTGTCCCTATTGGGAAATTGATTTGCAGCCAGGTGTGAATAAAAGCACATATTTATGCTATGCATACACACTTTTCCATAATTTATATGTTAAATTTATTATATTCTATTATACTCATACTCGTCTTCTTCCACTTTATCAGAATATGTGATTCACTGACAATACAAAACATTTTGAAAATGCTTTTTAATAAGTTTTATAATGTTTTAACTTTATCCTTTAATGTTTTTTTATTTTATACGACTGTAAATTCCATTTTATTCAACCTAAGCCATTTTTTTACAAATAATAATGTAATGTAAATGGCATATATATAATTTAATCTGATGTATATAGCAGTATGGGTGTGATACGATTCAACACATTTGTATTTTGTTGCTTTCTATTAATGTCCCTTCAATATAAAACATTATTAAAATAAAAAGTGACAATGAATTATGGGAAAAAAAAGAGGCACGTGTAGAAGAGTTTCTTCCACCGATGTGGGTCAATACCAGAATGTGATTGGCTGCACGTGTATGGTCCAACCAGGAGGTGAAGCTGGGTCTGACATTGATGAATAATGTCCTCCAACACACACACACACACACACACACACACACATGCACACACACACACACACACACGCACACACACACATGCACACACACACACACGCACACACACTCCTTTCCTTCCTCTCTGTCTTGCAGGCACAGAGGAAGCTTTCTACTGCTTTTTTTTTTTCTTTTACCAAAGCATCCAAAGAACCTCATCAGCATTCTACATGCATCACCAGCTCAGTGCATCCAATCACGTGTGGTTTTACCATACAGAGTGTGTGTGTGTGTGTGTGTGTGTGTGTGTGTGTGTGTGTGTGACATGCAGGGAGAATCCCTTTCTGCTCCCTGTGAATCCACAAGGTCACCGATTGACACTTGTGATCAGGTCTAATACATGTGAAGTGTGGACGATGGGATTTTTACTATACATTTAGGTTAATGGCAGCATCATCTGGCCAGATGTGTGTTGGATTATTGATCTAAAGCCACTTTTCATCCTACTTTTTTTTTTTTTTAAATATTCCCACATATTCTGCTGAGGGATAATCCAAAGGGTTAACATCCAGGGGGGTGGATGAGAGGTGTGAAAAGCAGGATTCTTGGCAAGAGTCGATTCCTCCGCGAGATTGCAGTCATGTTTGATGCTCAGTTCCCATGGCAACCGGCGACCACGGCGTTACCTGACCTACATACGTGCCGCATGTATGTACACAAACACACGCTTAAAAACCATCTGCTACACGAGTGGGAGGGGAAAGTGGATGTTGATGGTGTCGATGATGATGTTTCTAGAGAAGCTGTCGATGAGTTGAGTCAACAGAGAGACAGGCAGCCATTTTATTTACAATAGCAAGTGTCAACACAATCATTATTATTATTATTATTATGGATATGATGACACATCATTTCTGACAGGATGACAATACTTAACAACTATGAGTTGAATGCAACAAATAGTCATGTAAATACCATTATAATACTACACACCTATATGCTTCTGTATTAAACTAATAGAAGAATATACTTGTTAGATAATAAAACATTTATATGTGTATAAATGTATCTGTAAAACCATTATCTTATAATTCATGGCAACTAACTGGCAGCAATTATTGTGATTTCAGTTGTATTTGCAGTATTAAGGTATTTAATCGTTTAAATGTACAATAAAAACAATTAAATAGACTGATTTTAGTTGTATTTACAGTATTAGGTGATTATTTATACAGTAAAAATCTATTAATATTATGATTTCAGTTGCATTTACAGTGTTGGGTATTTAATTCTACATTAAAACAATGAAATACTGTGATTTTAGTTGTATTTTCAGTATTAGGTATTTAATTGTACAGTAAAAAAACTACTTAAATCCTGTGATTTTAGTTGTATTTACAGTAGTAGGTGATTAATTCTACAGTAAAAATCTATTAATATTATGATTTCAGTTGCATTTACAGTATTAAGTATTTAATTGTACAATAAAAATAATTAAATACTGTGATTTCAGTTGCATTTACAATATTAAGTATTTAATTCTACATTAAAACAATGAAATCCTGTGATTTTAGTTGTATTTACAGTAGAAGGTGATTAATTCTACAGTAAAAATCTTAATATTGTGATTTAAGTTGCATTTACAGTGTTGGGTATTTAATTCTACATTAAAAACAATGAAATACTGTGATTTTAGTTGTATTTACAATATTAAGTATTTAATTCTACATTAAAAACAATGAAATACTGTGATTTTAGTTGTATTTACAGTATTAGGTGATTATTTATACAGTAAAAATCTATTAATATTATGATTTCAGTTGCATTTACAGTGTTAGGTATTTAATTCTACATTAAAACAATGAAATACTGTGATTTTAGTTGTATTTTCAGTATTAGGTATTTAATTGTACAGTAAAAAAACTACTTAAATCCTGTGATTTTAGTTGTATTTACAGTAGTAGGTGATTAATTCTACAGTAAAAATCTATTAATATTATGATTTCAGTTGCATTTACAGTATTAAGTATTTAATTGTACAATAAAAATAATTAAATACTGTGATTTCAGTTGCATTTACAATATTAAGTATTTAATTCTACATTAAAACAATGAAATCCTGTGATTTTAGTTGTATTTACAGTAGAAGGTGATTAATTCTACAGTAAAAATCTTAATATTGTGATTTAAGTTGCATTTACAGTGTTGGGTATTTAATTCTACATTAAAAACAATGAAATACTGTGATTTTAGTTGTATTTACAATATTAAGTATTTAATTCTACATTAAAAACAATGAAATACTGTGATTTTAGTTGTATTTACAGTATTAGGTGATTATTTATACAGTAAAAATCTATTAATATTATGATTTCAGTTGCATTTACAGTGTTAGGTATTTAATTCTACATTAAAACAATGAAATACTGTGATTTTAGTTGTATCTACAGTATTAAGTGATTAATTCTACAGTAAAAATCTTAATATTATGATTTCAGTTGTATTTAATTGTTTAAATGTACAATAAACACATTTAAATAGTCTGATTTTAGTTGTATTTACAGTAGTTGGTGATTAATTCTACAGTAAAAATCTATTAATATTGTGATTTCAATTGTATTTACAGTATCAGGTATTTTATTCTACAGTAAAAACAATGAAATACTGTGATTTTAGTTGTATTTACAGAATTAGGTGATTACAAATTAATTAAATACAGTAATTTCAGTTGTATTTATAGTACTGAGCAATTTATAATACAATAAGAATCAATTAATACTGTGATTTAAGTTGTATTAACAGTATTAGGTGATTAACTGTATTATAATACAGTTGTTGTAACATTAATACTGTAATTTTCTACAATCACTTCTTATTAATTATCTACTGTAATAATCATTTACAGTAACATTACTGTGTTTAAATTTAGATTTTACAGCAATGTTTTACAGTATAAAACAGTATAAACTATATTATATATAAACAAAACCTCTTCAGTCTGTTTTGATGCATTAATTTAACAGAGATGTAGTTTTTTATTGTAAATTGTGACACCATCCATCATTTAGACAGAACCCAGTAGAGTGAATGAACAACTGGATCCATTAAACTCAACTGGAGCTCAGCACAAGATTAAATGGGAGGATTTATGGGATATGACTGGGAATTAGTGCAGATACAAACATCCTGACATGCAGCATATGTCATATGGATGAAATATATCTGTTTTATGTGGAAATCCATGATGTTTATGACATGCACATGTTTTATGTTCTCTCATCCTAGTAAAATAAAGGCGATTTTTTGAAAAAGGTGAGTTTTTGTCCTAAATCATCTCTCGATGACGCTGCCACATCTGATAAAAATCACCTTACAATGGATATTTTACTTATTTTTAACAGCTTTCATGATGGAAGCTGCTTCAAGAATAAAGAAGAAGCTCTAAACACGAATCTAGAATGTTTTATAGGAATTTAGTCTAAATTTAACAAGTTATACCTTAATAATTTAATATAAAGTGTTGTGCACATCAATAAATTCAATAACTACGTAGCTAAATATAAAGAAATAAAGGAAGTTCCAGGATCTTTAGTCCATTAAACATGCGTCATCGTCAAAACTGGATGTTGGAGATGAGTTATGTTCAATAAAAAAACGGCAAATAAGAGCTGGTGCCTCCTGCTTCACCAGATCCAGTTTCACCTGGTGCCCAGTACCTTCAAAATAAAAGCATAACTCAAAAGCACTAAAATAATTATGCTAATGTTATGATCAAACTAATTCTCATCCTTATTCTTTATAAATACGTCTAAGTATGTGCTTAATAATTAAATATGAATAGCTCCAACACATTGAAATAGGTTTTTAAAAGTTTGTTGCGATTGTTTTATTTTGAAGAAGCTCTAAACATGATTCGAGAATCAATTTCTACTGGTGAGTGATATACGCTGTAATTTAGTCTAAATTTCACAACTCATAATTTAATATAAAGTGCTGTACATCAATTAATTCAATAAATATGCAGCTAAACATAAAGAAATAAAGGAAGTTCAGGATCTTCAGGCCATTAAACATGTGTCATCACTTCATTTTTCAAGGTTTTTTCAAAAAGTCGTCAAAACCGGGCGTTGGAGATGAGTTACGATCAATAAAAAACAAGAAGAAGAGCTAGTTTCAGTTCATTTAACTGAAACTGGACAAACAGATTGAAAGATAAAGGCTTTTAAAAGGAAATATAAACACAAAACCGGCATATTCTCGTCTATTTAAAGTTCCAAAAGCCACAGAAACATTATCATTCATCTGGAGATGTGAGTCTCATCATAATTCTGTGTTGGTTCATCACTAGAAGCGACGGCTCCGACATTACACGTCGTCACTTGATACCACGTTGGGTTATATTATCATCACTCTGAGATGATAAATGCTCATCAGCTGCTGTTAAAGGGATAATTTAGAAAAACAAACAAGGAGGAGAATATCTGGTTTAAAACAGCTTTACATCCATGATACCAGCATGTGCATGTTAAACAGCTTCATGTGTTCATGCTGTTTGGTGCTAATCAGACACTGCAGCCAACATTATTGTCCTGAATTTATTGAATAGACGCGCTAACTGTGGAATGAGAAATGTCAGTTTTCATTCCTGTTGGATGAATCCTGATTGGTGTTGACTCACAGGGTGAATTAGATCCAATAAAGTGACCTGGTTGGTTTAAAAAAAGGCCGGCTTGGTGCAAAATACAACGCATATGGAGCTAATATTGGGTTAAATGTTGGAAAAATAAAAACTGCAACTGAAATTTGATATTTGGGATTGGGTTGTTTAAAAAGGTGAATTTACCGCAATGTTACCAAAGAACAAAAAATTCAAACTGATCCAGAAACCAGGATTTCTTCTGGATCATTACCAAAATTTAATCACATGTTAACATTACTATTCCCATCATTTGCTGAAAATTTGGTGAAAATCTGACCAGAAGTTTTTGAGATATTTTGCTAACAAACAGACAAACGCCAGATAATCCATAACCTCCTTTGACAGGGGTAACTATGGTAATGGCAGTGACTGAGCAAAAAAACAAAATCACATAAAAAAACTTTTAAAATGTAATCAACTGTTTCTAGTACGATTCCCAACATTAGCTGAAAATGTGATGAAAATCTGTCCAAAATCTTTTGAGGTATTTCACAATAAAATATAAATTGAGCATTAAGCCTATGGAGTCCGAATGTGGTCTTAGTGTTTCTGGAGTAGCCTTAAAAACAAGCAATGCAGGTACCAGATATCACCACAAGGGCGCACTTGTTTGAAGGTCCATTTACCGCAATATTACCAACCAACAAAAAATTCAAACTGATCCAGAAACCAGAATTTATTCTGGATCATTACCAAAATTAAATCACTTGTTTATGGTACTATTCCCAACATTCGCTGAAAATTTGGTGAAAATCTGACCAGAAGTTTTTGAGTTATTTTGCTAACAAACAGACAAATGCCAGATAATCCATAACCTCCTTTGACAGGGGTAACCCTACTATTATATTATACTAATTTAACATTATATATTATTATAATATCCTGAATCCAACTGTCGTGTAGGGGGTACTTGTTTGAAGGTCTATTTACCGCAATATTACCAACCAACAAAAAATTCAAACTGATCCAGAAACCAGAATTTATTCTGGATCATTACCAAAATTAAATCACTTATTTATGGTACTATTCCCAACATTCGCTGAAAATTTGGTGAAAATCTGACCAGAATTTTTTTAGATATTTTGCTAACAAACAGACAGACAGACAGACAAACGCTGGCTCAAACATAATGGAGATAACCATGCTGAGAGCAGTGACTGAACCAAAACTACTCAGTATAAAAATATTGATCCTACTGCTTTAAATCCCTCTTCATGCATATCTTTCAGATGAGTGGGCGACTCCATGTTCAGGAATAAAAGGTCAAAGAGGCTAAAAACAGCTCCGATCTTCTCAGTACTCCATGTTCTGCCTTCTTGTTTGTCCTCTTTCTCTTTTTTTTTCCTATCTCTGCATTTTCTTTTCTTTTCAAGATGTTCTCTCTCCCTCTCTCCTGGGTGCACTAGGATCTAAAATAGCCGTTACGTCTCCTCTTCGTCTTTTCCCCTTTCGCCCCTCCACGTTTCATCGATTCTGCCGAGACAGGTCAGGGGACGGCGTTCCCCTGTGGGGCATTCTGGGTAATAAATCTCACTCCTGTCTACATGTGGCGGCTCATGGGAAGGTTCTGGCCCACTTTTTTTTTTACCCAGACAAATATATCCACAAAAAAAAAGAGGAAAGTGGGCCAAAAAGAGCAGCACGGAGGTGCAGCTAAATGAAGACTATTTGCTAAAACACTTTTCTTTTATCCCAATTAGAGCAAGTGAACTTTCTGCCAGAAAAGATCCTTAATATTATATAACTGGCTCATTATAAGACTTAATCCTGTTTTTTTTACTGCTGCACAGGTGATTGGCTGAGGTATAAGCCCCGCCCCTCAGGTACCCTGCAGAAACTCAACTATATATATATATATATATATATATATATATATATATATATATATACAGTGGCTTGCGAAACTATTTGTCTCCCTTGAACTTTGTGACCTTTTGCCACATTTCAGGCTTCAAACATACAGATATAAAACTGTAATTTCCTGTGAAGAATCAACAAGTGGGACACAATCATGAAGTGGAACACACTTTATTGGATATTTTAAACTTTTTTAACAAATAAAAAACGAAAAATTGGGCGTGCAAAAATCATTCAGCCCCTTTACTTTCAGTGCAGCAAACTCTGTCCAGACGTTCAGTGAGGATCTCTGAATGATTCAATGTTGACCTAAAAGACTAACGATGATAAATGGAATCCACCTGTGTGTAATCAAGTCTCTGTATAAATGCAGCTGCACTGTGATCGTCTCAGAGGTCTGTTTAAAGCGCAGAGAGCATCATGAAGAGCAAGGAACACACCAGGAAGGTCCGAGATACGATTGTGGAGAAGTTTAAAGCTGGATTTGGATACAAAAAGATTTCCCAAGCTTTAAACATCCCAAGGAGCACCGTGCAAGCTATAATATTGAAATGGAAGGAGTGTCAGACCACTGCGAATCTACCAAGATCTGGCCGTCCCCCTAAACTTTCAGCTCATACAAGGAGAAGACTGATCAGAGATGCAGCCAAGAGGCCCATGATCACTCTGGATGAACTGCAGAGGTCTACAGCTGAGGTGGGAGAATCTGTCCATAGGACAACAATCAGTCGTATACTGCACAAATCTGGCCTTTATGGAAGAGTGGCAAGAAGGAAGCCATTTCTTAAAGATATCCATAAAAAGTGTCGTTTAAAGTTTGCCACAAGCCACCTGGGAGACACGCCGAACATGTGGAAGAAGGTGCTCTGGTCAGATGAGACCAAAATCGAGCTTTTTGGCAACAATGCAAGACGTTATGTTTGGCGTAAAAGCAGCACAGCTCAACACACCATCCCCACTGTCAAACATGGCGGTGGCAGCATCATGGTTTGGGCCTGCTTTTCTGCAGCAGGGACAGGGAAGATGGTTAAAATTGATGGGAAGATGGATGGAGCCAAATACAGGACCATTCTGGAAGAAAACCTGATGGAGTCCGCAGAAGACCTGAGACTGGGACGGAGATTTGTCTTCCAACAAGACAATGGTCCAAAATATAAAGCAAAAGCTACAATGGAATGGTTCACCAAAAAACATATCCAGGTGTTAGACTGGCCAAGTCAAAGTCCAGACCTCAATCCAATGGAGAATCTGTGGAAAGAACTGAAAACTGCTGTTCACAAACGCTCTCCATCCAACCTCACTGAGCTCCAGCTGTTTTGCAAGGAGGAATGGGCAAAAATATCAGTTTCTCGATGTGCAGAACTGATGGAGACATACCCCAAACGACTCGCAGCTGTAATCGCAGCAAAAGGTGGCGCTACAAAGGATGAACTCAATGGGGCTGAATGATTTTGCACGCCCAATTTTTTGTTTTTTATTAAAGTTGAAAATATCCAATAAAGTTTGTTCCACTTCATGATTGTGTCCCACTTGTTGTTGATTCTTCACAAGAAATTACAGTTTTATATCTTTATGTTTGAAGCCTGAAATGTGGCAAAAGGTCAAAGTTCAAGGGAATTAATTGAATCCAAAATGGATTCAATTAATTTTTTTCCCTCACAATTCTACACACACCACCCCATAATGACAAGATGATTTTTGCAAATTTATTACAAATAAAAAACTTTTTTATTTTTAATACATTTTAATCCAAATTTTACACATAAATTTTGTTTAAATTTTTTATAAATTTGAATCCAAATTTATTACAAATATAAAACTTATTTTAATTTTTAATAAATTTTAATCCAGATTTATTACACATAAACTTAAAAAAAAAAAATTTTAATAAATTTTAATCCAAATTTATTACAAATAAAAAACATTTTTATTTGTAATAAATTTTAATCCAGATTTATTACACAAACTTTAAAAAAAATTTTTTAATACATTTTAATCCAGATTTATTACACATAAACTTAAAAAAAATTTGTAATAAATTTTAATCCAAATTTATTACAAATAAAAAATGTTTTTTTATTTGTAATAAATTTTAATCCAAATTTATTATACGTAAAAACTTTTTTTTTTTAATTTTTAATAAATTTTAATCCAGATTTATTACACATAAATACCTTTTTTTTTAAATTTTAATCCAGATTTATTACACATAAAATACTTTTTCTAAATTTTTTAGAAATTTTGATCCAAATTTATTACACATAAACTTTTTTTTAATTTTTAATAAATTTGTGTTTCATGTGGTTTATTTGGTCCGTTTTATAGACCCGTAAAAAGGAGAAATTGATCCAGGTTTTTAATAAAAGGTTTTATGTTTTACATGTAAATTCAAAGTACATTTTTTTATTTTTTCAATTTTTATGTATTTTTCCATCATCCAGGGACAGATTTTAAGAAACTTTAATTTATAATTTACCTACACCTTAAAAAATTAAAAAAATAAATTATTCTGGCAGCGAGGACACCCCTAAAACAGAAAATAGTTATAAGAATATAGTCATTTTCTACTACTATGATAGAAATAATCTGACTAAAAATTGCAGAAATGTAGTTATAAATTGACATTATAAATAAAAAATTATTTAAAAATATGTAAAAAAAAAAAAAAAAAGTAAAATCTTCTATATTAATCTCTATTTAATGTAATAAAATCATTCATTACAATAATGGATGAAAAATAATTAAATATATAATAAAAATGTATTTTTTAAATAAAGGGAAAATTAGAATGCAGAAAAGATCCAGATTAATTTATATTTATATTTATACTACAGTTATATTTATATTATCTCTGTATGGTTTCATGTTCCAAAGTTAAATTACAGGGTTAATTTAGTGTAAAATAAGTCTAATTTATAGGATAGAACATAAAATACCAGAATGTTTTCAGCTCATTTCATAAAACAAAGTGAATTCAACGTATTTATTTGTAAAGTTGTAGTTTTATTTCATCTTTATTTCCCTGTGAAAACCAATTTAAAGGAAAAGGATTCGCATTCTTGCCAAGTTAGATGAAAAGATCAATATGACTCATGGATATAGTGGTATCGATCTCTGTGAGTAAGTGAATAAGCAGATTTTTCAATGTCAAACTATTACTTTAATGATTAGATTTACGCCGTTTCCATTACATAATATTGTAAAGAAGATAATTGGATTAAACGTTGGTTTCAGACAGAGATCACAGCTCAATCTTTGATATAATACACTTCATATTCCCTCTGGCTGAATAAGATTATTCATGTCTTATAATAAACTTTATAAATAAAGAAGGGTTTCAATGATAGAAAGTTCTGTAGAAGAAATCCAGGTAATTACAGGACTAAAGGCCACTTTGTGACTGGAATATTCAGTGCATGACAGCACCAAGTTTCCTTTCCTCTCTCATTTCTATTCATCAGTTAAAAAGCCGTGAAACAGCCGTGTCTCCGGGGATGAAAAACATGAAAATTCAGGAGTGAGATCAACATCTATTAGCAGCTGTGCTGACAATTAATGCAAGGAGAAGAAAATCATGCAACGATTCCGTCAGGTTAGAGATTTGTGGGGAAACCAGTAGCATGTGTGTGGTTATATAAGCCAAAAACAGCTGTCTGCTTGTGTATAAAGTGTGTTTGTGTGGGATATATCACACTGGAAAGATGCATTTTGGGACAAAAAGGGAAACGGCCTTGTCACATTCTGTTATGTAAAAGTGGAAAAAGCTGCAACTGTTTGCAGACAAGTGATTCCACTGCAGGTTCATCATCATTTTATTACACACAAACTGCATTTTATTCACAGAAAAGAACATGCAGATGTAGTTTTTTGGGTTTATTTTCATTTAATATCATTTCTTTTGATCATTTATCCACTTCTAAACTTCTTTTTATCCTGAAAAAGTGTATTTTAGACCTCCTGAATAAAATAATAATAAAATTCCTTCCATAATTACACAATGCCAGAATATAGGAAAATTCCTATGGAGGCCTGAAACTGCCAGAATTAAAAATAAATACTTTATTTATTATATTTATTATTTTCCCCATTAACACATGAGTTTATTTAATTTCAAATTTTATATATTGAGGTGTAAATCCAGAGATAAATACATTCAGGGAAATAAATGGAGGAGGATAAATACATAAATAAATATATTTTACAAAATTAATAATATTAATAAATAAAAAAAGTAAAATCAAATGATTGCAATTATGTGCAAAGGAAAAATAATATACAAATAAATCAGTTTAATTCATTAATTAAATGGAAAATCCTAATAAATACAGGCATTTATTGACATATTTATTCACATGGATTTAGACAATGTTTTTGGGGTATTTAATAGATTTTAATATGTTATTAAATCATATTTTTTTAAATTAATTATAAAATGTACTGCCCTTCTTTAAAACAAGCTAATTTAACTCAAAAGTAATTAGCCCAACAATCACTTTGGATCAATATTAATAAAAATCTGTATTATAAAATCAATGTTTTACTGTTTAGTTGTAAAAATCAAGTCTTTTACTTTGAAGGACAAGAAAATAATCACATGACATGACCAGGAAATCCTGTTTTCACTCCTTTTCACGTGTACTAATAAAGTTATTTTGAACCTCCAGGACACATTTGTTGCAGCAAATTAATATATTGGTGTATCTCTTGGAATAAAGTAATTAGAATAAAACGTATTTATAATTACCATTGAAATGAATGGTAAATTTATTGAAGGTTAAGCTGAAATTAAATTTATCTGGTTTATTTAATGGATTTTATTGTGTTATTGAATCACATTAATGTTTGTTAATTAATTCTAATATGTCGCCCTTCCTTAAAAAACAACAAAAATTTTAATTAGATTGAATTTAACTACTACTTATACTATACTTTAAGTATTTAAGTTGAAATTTCTTGGAAAATAAAGTAAATTTTACTCGAAATAATTATTCTAAGTGCTGAAAAATATGAGTACAATCAACTTAAACATATATATATATATCTAGAGTTAGATAAATTAATTTTGTGACATAATAAAATTATATAATTTCAACCAAACAGTGCAGCAATAAATGAGCTTGGGCCATAATTGCACTTTTCTATCTCTTCTTCCAGAAGCTGCTTTCATATCTCGCATGCAGACATTTTTCTGCCCGACTACATTATAATAATTAAAAAACCTAATTTATAGTCCGTTGAGCAAACCATTTGTGAGGGTTCATTAATTTTTTTTTTTTTTTATGGTTTTTCCCAGAACAGGAAGTTATGCAACATAATACATCACACTTCAGACAAACAATAGAAGCCACGTTAATACGATGTGAGATGTGAGGCCTGATGATAACGCCTCATGACACAAGTGCAAAATTCACCCCCCCCCCAAAAAAATGGAGATTTGGTTCATGTCACATTGGTTCTGTCACCGGGAACAAAATGTTTTCCTCACAGCAGGAGTTTATCTCCAGACACGACACTGGGCTTATTCACTATGTATGAGACGCTACCACAATTAGCCTGAAAAGCCTCCTCTCCCTCCCAGAAGTGCTTATTTTCACTCTTTCAGCTCTCTCCATTTGCAAGATGAGCGAGTCATTTTATTCCAGACTCCTCCACGAGTGATGAATCACTCTGAGGGAGGAGGAAAAACAAATGTAGACAACTGGTTTTGTTCTAAATCTTTGGTTTTTTTACTTTCGCAAGACACTTACAATTAGGAAAATGCTATTTTAATTGACGAGGGGACAATAAGCAAACACTAATTATGAATAAGTTATTAAACTCTTGATGCCTGAAGATATTTACACTTATAGAAAAAAGTATATGCTTTTAATCTGATGCTAAATCGAGTAGAGATTGTTAATAGGTTTGATGCAAACTATTATTTACACTATAAATACTAATTCCTACTATAAAGGAACAAAAATATGAGATAAAAAGACATAAATATGAGATAAAGTCTTAAATACAGCATCAAAATCCAGGAATACAACGAGATAAAATGTCAAAAATTAACAGAAATATGATATACAGGCACAAATGAGATGGAAAAAGGTGAATAAAAGGACAAAAAATATGAGATAAAGTCTTAAATACAACATTAAAATCCAGGAATATGATGCGATAAAATGTCAAAAAATATATATATAAAAACAAATATGAAATATAGACACAAATGAGATGGAAAAAAGTGAATAAAAGGATAAAAATATGAGATAAAAAGACAAATATGAGGTCAGAATTAGAGAATATGAGTCAAAATGTATAAAAGTATGATTAAAATACACAAATATGAGATAAAATTCAAACTTCCCTTTATTATATTTATAATTAGACTATAATTATATTATCTCTGTAAGGCTTCATGTTGCCTAAGTTACTTTTGGTCTTATTGATTTGGACTTAATCAATAGATCATCATTTGAATGTGATCAATAAATATCCAAACACATAAATTCACACAGTCTGTTTTTTTATTTTATTCCAGCTTTTATGTGCGTCATCGTTTGTTATGAATAAATTTTAAAAAATCCTGTTGGACTCTTCTCGCTTCCTGATATAATTACTTCCTAAATATGAAGAGGAAGCTTTTTGTTTCACACACACACTCCTATCACACACACACACACACACACACACACACACACACACACACACACACACACACACACACACACACTGATGCATGTCCTTTCCTTTGTGTGTTATTGGCAGCATGAATCCACCAGCTCTGAGTAGAATACTAAATATTATCTAGTAATTAATCATTGATTTGCTGTTGGTGTCTTGCTGCATTTCACATGATGACTCATATAAACTGTAAAGGTGCATTTCACTAAATTACCCACGACCGCAGAGTGTTCTGTGTGTTCTATTCCAACCTGAAGGTTACACAAGCAGCTTTTTTCCTCCAGTGAATCTCTGGCCTCGGGCTGTTGGCAGAAATGAATCGATTGCTGCTCTGATGACGGAATCCTTGCAGGAAAACATGGAGGAGAGCCTGTAAGGACGAGACCGAGAAACCCCAGTGAACAAAGATGTTATACCAAACAGAAAAAGATGTAATGTCATGAAAATAAATAAAAAGATGAATTCAAACCCTGGATCCTGTCTCAGTTTTATAGATCTGATGGGTGTGAATGTAGACAGTGACATGCACAGACTTTTTAAAGGCCTCGTCACTGTAGAGGGCACTTTAGACATGTTTATATATATTCATATGTTACACAAATGGGCAGTTTAACATGTGTTTTAGCTCCTAGAGGGCACTTTAACACGTCTTTTAGCTCTCAAGAGGGCATTTCAGCATACATTTTGGCTTCTAGAGAACACTTTAGGACACATTTTGGCTCCATAGAGGGCACTTTAGCACATATTTTGGCTCCCAGGGGATAATTTAGCACATATTTTGGCTCCTAGAGAGCACTTCAGAATGCGTTTTAGCTCCTAGAGGGCACTTTAGTACCCAATATGGCTCCTAAGAGGGCACTTTAGCACATGTTTTAGCTCCCAGAGGAAACTTCAGACGGTGTTTTAGCTCCTAGCGGGCACTTTAGTACACATCATGGCTCCTAGAGGGCACTTTAGCACATATTTTGGCTCTCAGGATAATTTAGCACATATTTTGGCTCCTAGAGAGCACTTCAGAATGCGTTTTAGCTCCTAGAGGGCACTTCAGAATGCGTTTTAGCTCCTAGAGGGCACTTTAGTACCCAATATGGCTCCTAAGAGGGCACTTTAGTACACAATATAGCTCCTAGAGGGCACTTTAGCACATGTTTTAGCTCCAAGAAGGAACTTCAGAATGCGTTTTAGTTCCTCGAGGGCACTTTAGCACACATTTTGGCTCTGAGAGGGCATTTTAGCATGTTTTAGCTCCCAGAGGAAACTTCATACTGTGTTTTAGCTCCTAGAGGGCACTTTAGTACACATCATGGCTCCTAGAGGGCACTTTAGCACATATATTGGCTCCCAGAGGATAATTTTGCACATGTTTTAGCTCCTAGAGGGCACTTTAGCACACAACATGGCTCCCAAGAGGGCACTTTAGTACGCAATATAGCTCCTAGAGGGCACTTTAGCACATATTTTGGCTCCCAGAGGATAATTTAGCACATATTTTGGCTCCTAGAGGGCACTTCAGAATGTGTTTTAGTTCCCCGAGGGCACTTCAGTACACAACATGGCTCCTAAGAGGGCACTTTAGTACCCAATATGGCTCCTAAGAGGGCACTTTAGCACATGTTTTAGCTCCCAGAGGAAACTTCAGACGGTGTTTTAGCTCCTAGCGGGCACTTTAGTACACATCATGGCTCCTAGAGGGCACTTTAGCACATATTTTGGCTCTCAGGATAATTTAGCACATATTTTGGCTCCTAGAGAGCACTTCAGAATGCGTTTTAGCTCCTAGAGGGCACTTCAGAATGCGTTTTAGCTCCTAGAGGGCACTTTAGTACCCAATATGGCTCCTAAGAGGGCACTTTAGTACACAATATAGCTCCTAGAGGGCACTTTAGCACATGTTTTAGCTCCAAGAAGGAACTTCAGAATGCGTTTTAGTTCCTCGAGGGCACTTTAGCACACATTTTGGCTCTGAGAGGGCATTTTAGCATGTTTTAGCTCCCAGAGGAAACTTCATACTGTGTTTTAGCTCCTAGAGGGCACTTTAGTACACATCATGGCTCCTAGAGGGCACTTTAGCACATATATTGGCTCCCAGAGGATAATTTTGCACATGTTTTAGCTCCTAGAGGGCACTTTAGCACACAACATGGCTCCCAAGAGGGCACTTTAGTACGCAATATAGCTCCTAGAGGGCACTTTAGCACATATTTTGGCTCCCAGAGGATAATTTAGCACATATTTTGGCTCCTAGAGGGCACTTCAGAATGTGTTTTAGTTCCCCGAGGGCACTTCAGTACACAACATGGCTCCTAAGAGGGCACTTTAGTACACAACATGGCTCCTAGAGGGCACTTTAGCGCATGTTTTAGCTCCCAGAAGGAACTTCAGACTGTGTTTTAGCTCCTAGAGGACACTTTAGTACACAATATGGCTCCTAAGAGGGCACTTTAGCACATGTTTTAGCTCCTAGAGAGCACTTAGGTACACATTTTGGGTCCGAGCGGGCACTTTAGCACGTTTTAGCTCCCAGAAGGAACTTCAGACTGTGTTTTAGCTCCTAGAGGGCACTTTAGTACACAATATGGTTCCTAAGAGGACACTTCAACATGTGTTTCAGCTCCTAGAAGCAATCAGCATGTGTTTCAGGTCCTAGAAGCAATCAGCATGTGTTTCAGGTCCTAGAAGCAATCAGCATGTGTTTCAGGTCCTAGAAGCAATCAGCATGTGTTTCAGGTCCTAGATGCAATCAGCATGTGTTTCAGGTCCTAGAGGATGCTTCAACATGCATTTTATCTTACAAGAGGAAACTTTAACATGCCTTTTTTTGCCTTTTTTGGTTGGTTTCCAGGTAAAAAAGCGAACCACGCTGGAGTTTATATGCAGCAGCCTCACATTTTTTCTAATCACATGCATTCCTGCACAACATGTCTTCATTTTAACTCATACAACAGGACACGAATAATGAAAACTAACAGGTTTAGCTGTATTCTGCAGGTTTCCGTGGTTGATTTGTCTTGTTTCTCACCTTCCTGTGAGGACCTGTCCTCCTGACTCCTTACAGCCAGTCTGCTACTGTTCCCTCCTTATTTTCAGCCTGTTCTCGACACACCTGCTGATCATCAGGCTGCAGCACACCTGCCTGTCATCAGACCATCAGCTCTAACCTCCACTGAAAGGCTGAGAGGCTGATACTCTGTCCCTGTCATATCGATGCTCTATTTACGGCTGGTGGTTGTTTCCAGAGCTGCCTCTCCTGTCTGATAGTTGGTCTGCCAGCTGGTCTCCTGGTCCTCCTGTCTGGAGGATCACCTGCTGCCACCTGTCTGACCGCCAAGTCCACCAGTCTGTTCAGGTCCACGTCAGTCCCTCTGCCAGACCTCCTCCCTGATATAACCCCCAACCCCCTTCACTTTAGCCTCAGTACCAGCCTCTATATCACCTGGACTAGTAGAGTCAAGGTCCAGTAATTATAATTAAGGCTTTTAATGTTAATATATGAAATATAAGGAGGAAAAACACAGATTATCAATAATCACTATTAATGTATAATATCAGTTATAGATTATCAATAATCATTATTAATGTATAATATCAGTTATAGACTATTAATAATCATTATTAATGTATAATATCAGTTATAGATTATCAATAATCACTATTAATGTATAATATCAGTTATAGATTATCAATAATCACTATTAATGTATAATATCAGTTATAGATGATCAATAATCACTATTAATGTATAATATCAGTCATAGATTATCAATAATCACTATTAATGTATAATATCAGTCATAGATTATCAATAATCACTATTAATGTATAATATCAGTTATAGATGATCAATAATCACTATTAATGTATAATATCAGTTATAGATTATCAATAATCACTATTAATGTATAATATCAGTTATAGATTATCAATAATCACTATTAATGTATAATATCAGTTATAGATTATCAATAATCACTATTAATGTATAATATCAGTTATAGATGATCAATAATCACTATTAATGTATAATATCAGTTATAGATGATCAATAATCACTATTAATGTATAATATCAGTTATAGATGATCAATAATCACTATTAATGTATAATATCAGTTATAGATGATCAATAATCACTATTAATGTATAATATCAGTTATAGATTATCAATAATCACTATTAATGTATAATATCAGTTATAGATGATCAATAATCACTATTAATGTATAATATCAGTTATAGATGATCAATAATCACTATTAATGTATAATATCAGTTATAGATTATCAATAATCACTATTAATGTATAATATCAGTTATAGATGATCAATAATCACTATTAATGTATAATATCAGTTATAGATGATCAATAATCACTATTAATGTATAATATCAGTTATAGATGATCAATAATCACTATTAATGTATAATATCAGTTATAGATGATCAATAATCACTATTAATGTATAATATCAGTTATAGATGATCAATAATCACTATTAATGTATAATATCAGTTATAGATTATCAATAATCACTATTAATGTATAATATCAGTTATAGATGATCAATAATCACTATTAATGTATAATATCAGTTATAGATTATCAATAATCACTATTAATGTATAATATCAGTTATAGATGATCAATAATCACTATTAATGTATAATATCAGTTATAGATTATCAATAATCACTATTAATGTATAATATATATAATATATTCTATATTCTATAGAATATATTATATATTATATAGAATATATTATATAGAATATATAATATAGAATATATTCTATATAATATAGAACCTGATCGGTGAAAACACAGAAATGAGCCAAGTTTCAGAGTCACAACCCACTCCAGCTCTGATTGAGGGAAATCAATCCTCCACTAGAATAACACTGACTGTGACTGTGTGTGTGTGTGTGTGTGTGTGTGTGTGTGTGTGTGTGTGTGTGTGTGTGTGTGTGTGTGTGTGTTGGGAAGGGGGCTTAGTGTTTAATGGGAACATGGAATCTATCGTGCAGAGAAGCAACGTCTGGTTTTGCTGCTTCACCTTCAGGATTAACTCTGAACCTGTTAAAGTCCAAAAAACCTTCATATGACACCAGAAATGACTTTTAATGATAAATCACAGTATTTTTATCTGTATTAAACCCAATGTTACTGTTCCAGCATCAATATATATCATCAATATCCACATCATCAATACAATAAGACAATAGTTTAATAGAATATCAGTAGTAGAGACTATTTAGATATTTAATTCAGATTTCAGCTGTTATGTGATTATTTAATTGGCTCCTTTATAATAAACATCTTACAGAATATATTCTTCATGTTCTATAATGATCCTCAGTGGGATTTATATGATTTTATAGACAAATAATAGATTTTCTGTCAATATTCTAAGTATATTTGGCGAGGCAGGTTTATTTATTCAGCACATTTCAACAAGTTCTTAAAAATATTAATAGCATCAAGATACAATTTTTAAAATGTTGATTAAAAGGGAAAAAAATCTAAAAAATTATATTAAAAATACAGACAATCAGAAATTACCTTTATTAAATTAAATAATAAAAAATAAAAACAAGAAAGATAAGATAAGAATAAGAAAGTAGTTTAATATAATATGAGTAGACGGTGAAAAAACTACTATTATAACAGGTGAAAATAGCTTGTTTTAGTACAATTAGTCCAATATTTAGTAGAATTATCTTAATCCACTGGCTGATAATTTATATTATTTCAAGTTTTTTAAAGCAACAACCGCAAAATTTACCCAAATCAGGAAAAAATGTTAAAATAGGCTAAATTATCAGCCAGTGGATTAGATAATTCTCCTTAATATTGGACTAATTGTACCAAAAACTACTATTTTGATATTTATTTAATGGACAAATAATTGACCTTTGAACTCTTTTTCCTGCTGGTTCAGTTTGATCTTGTTTTAACATTAAATAAAGTATTTTTTAGATTTTCTTTTCCAATATTCTAACTATATTTGCTCTTTAACAGCAACATAAATTGATTCTGATGTTGTAGATTTATTTTAATACCAGGTTTAAGTCCAATAACCTTTGTGTTTGTAGAGATATTTAATATTTATTATCATTTAGAGCAGGGAAACGGCAGCGAATCCCCTTTTATTTAAAGTACCTGTAAATGTTCCGTCAGCAGAATGAACTTCAGCTCGTTACAGTTTCACGTCACAGTCTCGTCATCTGGTCTAAAACCCTCAGACGTATGTGTTTCCACCACATATGTCACGACTGTATTTATAGCAGCTCTTCACCATCGGAGCCAGATATTGCGTCTGCCAGGGCCAGATGGCACTTCCTCTGTAAGCCACAGCTTTTTAATAAAAACCACGGCTGTGAAAGAGAAAAAAGAACTAAAATAAAGACTGTGAACCAGAAGCGGAAAAACCTGTTTTCACAGATTCAGCTGCAGGTCATATTTACTGATAATTCAGTCCTTTCTGAAGTAGGAGTATTTCTGGTCTTTTAATAACTGCCACTTTAGCTTCCAGATCGGGGTATCTCTGACGCTCATCGTGATGGAAGAGGCTCACTTTTCTGCAGAAAACACTCTTAATATTTTCTTATAAGCTTGTTAATAATAATCTAAATATCATCCCTTGCATTAGTTTAAATATCTCAGCATTTCGAGGCTGCAGCTTCTTCTTGCTTTCTCTCCGTGCATCTATTTCTGAAAGCTCGTTGTCCTTTGAAGATAAGAGAGAGAAGGCGATTAATGAGCAATAATTCCCAGAGCAATAATAGCTTAGCAGCCTCCAGTGTGAGGGAGAAGCTTCCATCTGCCCCAGTCTGAATGCTGCTGGTTTCATGTCCGTCTGAAGGCATCAACTTCCAGGATTTTTAGTAATATTAGGCAGCCTATGGAATCAAATCAATGAATAATAAAGGACTGTGTAGAGGGTTTAGATGGGGTCATGAAGAAAGCATTCGATTTTGGAAAAACTGTATAGTTCATACAAGTTAAATGCTGTGTCATAGATCATCCTTTTACTCTAGATTTGAAAATCTGATTTGATTTTCACACATAATCAAGAATTAAAGGGGCCCTATGTGGTAAATATCTTTGCCAATGTCAAACAGATTATTCAGCTGTTGCTATTATATAACCCCAGGTGCTTGATTAGCAACTAATATTCACCCAGTTATTGTTTTACAATTTATTTCCATAAAATGACTATATTCAGAGTATCTCACATCATAAAGCAGCAGTGTCATTGATTATAGTGCAAATAGATGACACTGCTGCTTAAATGGCACCATTTGAGCTTTATCATGTCCTTTTTGTATTATATACAAGCCGTATTGTACTTTTTCCCTATGTTTATATTGTTATGTTTGCCATAATGTTTTATTGTCTTGTTTAAAAGACGTTTTAATGTTCACTCTGGGCCTACGGAGCGCTGCAATTTCAAATTCTGTGTGTGTGTGTGTTCCTGTACTTTTAATATGTTTTATAGATAGAAGATACATGGTCTCACTAAAATATCTGGATATAAACTGGATAGTTGAGAGTATAGAGACAAACATGGAGGATAGAAATGAAGTGGCATGCATCAAGGAAAGAAAACTCAATGTTTGGTTGGTTGGTTGGTTGGTTGGTTGGTTGGTTGGTTGGTTTAATGGTTGGTTGGTTGGTTTAATGGTTGGTTGGTTAATTGGTTGGTTGATTGGTTGGTTTAATGGTTGGTTAGTTGGTTGGTTGGTTGGTTGGTTGGTTGGTTTAATGGTTGGTTGGTTAATTGGTTGGTTGGTTGGTTTAATGGTTGGTTAGTTGGTTGGTTGGTTGGTTGGTTGGTTTAATGGTTGGTTGGTTAATTGGTTGGTTGGTTGGTTTAATGGTTGGTTGGTTGGTTGGTTGATTGGTTTGATGGTTTGATGGTTGGTTGGTTAGTTTAATGGTTTAATGATTGCTTGGTTTAATGGTTGATTGATTAATTAGTTGGTTGGTTTGATGATTGCTTGGTTTAATGTTTGGCTGGTTGGTTGGATGGTTGAATGGTTGGTTGGTTATTTTAATGGTTTAATAATTGGTCGGTTGGTTTGATGATTGTTTGGTTTAATGTTTGGTTGGTTGGTTTAATGGTTGATTGGTTTGATGATTGTTTGGTTGATTGGTTGGTTTGTTGGTTGGTTGAATGGTTGGTTGGTTAATTTAATGGTTTAATGGTTGATTGGTTTGATGATTGTTTGGTTTAATGTTTGGCTGGTTGGTTTGTTGGTTGATTGGTTGATTGGTTGAATGGTTATTTGATTAATGGTTAATTCAATGATTCATGTACAGGACTTACAAGCCACTGAAATATAGTTGTAATGGTGAAACATCTGTCAAACATAGAAAGAAAAAATATTTTGACTCCTTGTAAATAGTACACATTTTATCTGTTATACGATCATACTTGTGTTTTTTAATCAATTCTAAAATGTACAAAACATTTTTTTCAGCGCAGGATTCGTCCCAGCCAGGATCAGCATAAAGGAACTGTTCTATTTCTGATCCTCTCGTTGTTTGAGTTCTCCAGCTGTCACAAAACTGCCCTGAAAAAATAAAAAGACCTGCCTCTCAGTTTTGCAAAAGAACTATAAGATGTGTGTTTGCAGCATTCAGGGCTCAGATGGGATCTGGATACGATTGTAGTACTACAGCATTGCCCAGATGAGCAGATGTCACAGTTAGGAAACAGACACCAGCAGACTGTGTCATGCTGTGTTTCAGATCTCTGGAGTGAACTGTGTTATATGATGCGACGTGTTCAGGCAGCCGAGTCTTTCCTTTAACACTCATCTCTGCGCCCCACTTTTACTTTTCCTTTCCCTTCCTGCCTTATTCGTCGCTATCGTCCATCCCTCTCCTCTAATCTCCTCTTTCTCTATCCTCCCTTTCATTTTAGCCTCATCCATCCCCATTTCTACCCTCTTTAAAACCTCACATTCTCGTCTTTATGGATGAGGGTGTAACAAATAAAACACTCGGCCCCGTCGGGATCCTAAGTAGGTCTGACGTAGTTGTGACACGGTTGTATTCATGAGAGGAGGCGGTGTCGTCCTCAGGAGAGAAAAAAGACAAGAGGGGGAAACTGGCAAAGAGAAAACAGGGCTGAGCAAGAAAGGGAAAGAGGAATTAAAGCAGACAAGGAAATAGGAGTTGACTGATGGAGACGAATGAAGAGAGGGAACATGAGAGGGGACAGAATGATGAATGAAAGTCTATGCATGCCATGCTGGGTCAAATGCCAATTTAATACAGAGAGTAAGTGGTTCAAACCAAGGGCGTCCACCAGAATTTATAGGTTTTTTTCCCCAATTTTGCAAAAACCACACACCCAACCTGCAAAATACCACATAACCAAAGCTACATATGGCGTTATCAAAATAAAAGTTAACACTTAATTCATATCATCAGATTTGTGTCTAACCAATTACTGTTGGACATAATGAGTCTCAGCTTTAGTAGCTTTGCCATAATACTAAAATAGTTTATATCATACAAACCCATTACGTTGAAGTATTTACTGTTCAACCAAATATCTACAGAAAAAAAAGAGGCAAGAAAAATAATTAGGCGGCATCTTGCTACAACTCCTTGTCCACATCACAGCTAATATCTTCTCTTTTAACGTGCTCACATCCTGATTGAAGTATTTACAATTAAACAATGAGGTGTTTGGCTCGGTGGGTGATATATTTTGTCCAATTAGCTCATGTCATGTCATTTTGAATGCCAGCGGTTTGAAACGTGTGACCTTAAATGTCAGATTGTTGTGTCTTATGCCGAAAACCGTGTTTGGTGCAATTAAAAAGTGACATTTTGAATTTCAAAATGTGTGTGAATCAGAAAATGTGTTTAGAGTTTTGGAGACTTAACAGAAATCTTCTGTTCTGAAGACTTTCTCTCTGTATGACAGTTTAAAAAATATGCTGTCCATGTCATTTTAATGTGTTAGCAATTGGAAAAAATCTGGTTAACCCTTTTTTGTTCCTGCCTTAAACTAAAACAATGCCGCTGCTCCACCTCCTTTTGTTTTCAACTCCAATTCCCTCCCGGTTTGAGTTTGAGAAACACCGAAATAAACTCAACAAATTATTTAACCATTACCCCAGAGTGAGTCCTTGCACGCTGCCAAAGCTCTGACTCAGAATAACAGCTACAAGCTCATGTATCATCACTTACTAGAATCCAGCACAGCAGCTGAATAGCAATAGCATGCCTGCTGCAAGCTTTTGAGGGTCTGGGCGGATGATTTAGCTCACAAATCCTTTGAAGAAATTCAGGAATATATATATATATATATAGAGAGATAGATAGATATATAGAGATATATGCACTACACTGGATTACAGACCTGCATCTTTCCTTCATTTAAAAACAGCAGAACTAAAAGGTGTCGACGCCTCCTGTCGACCTTATTTGAGATTTGAGAAAGAGAGAAAGAGAGGCACATAATAGGATATATACCCAGGATTGGTAATCAAGCACTGTTCCTGTGTGTGTGTGTGTGTGTGTGTGTGTGTCACTGTATGAGTTTTACCTCAGCGAGGGACTGCTGTTGTTCATGCCAACAGGATTTCCAAGAAAGGACGTAAATGGATTTATTTATTCGTTTAATTTCCATAAAACCAGTAAACTAACAGACTTGTATATAAACAAACATGATTAGATAGAGATACACATCTGGGATTTTACAATTTTTTTGGCCATATTTGAAGAAATAACTGAAATAGAGGTTAGTCCCAAGATAGATGAATCATAAATATTGGAGGTACATCATGTTTCCATGTTAAATCTCTTTTTGTTTGGCTGTTGGATGGTTGGTTGGTTAGTTGGTTGGTTGGTTGTTTAGTTTGATTGTTGGTTGGTTTGTTGGTTGGTTTGATGATTGTTTGGTTTAATGTTTGGCTGGTTGGTTGGATGGTTGGTTTGATTGTTGGTTGGTTTGTTGGTTGGTTTGATGGTTGGTTGGTTGGTTGGTTGGTTGGTTGGTTGGTTGGTTGGTTGGTTGGTTGGTTGGTTGGTTGGTTTGATTGTTGGTTGGTTGATGGTTGGTTGGTTGGTTTGATTGTTGGTTGGTTTGTTGATTGGTTTGCTGGTTGGTTTGATGGTTAGTTGGTTAATGGGTTGGTTTGATGAATGATTGGTTGGTTGGTTGGTTTGTTGGTTGGTTTGATGCTTGGTTGGTTTGATGATTGCTTGGTTTAATGTTTGGCTGGTTGGTTGGATGGTTGGTTTGATTGTTGGTTGGTTTGTTGGTTGGTTTGATGGTTGGTTGGTCGGTTGGTTGGATGGTTTGATTGTTGGTTGGTTTGATGGTTGGTTGGTTGGTTGGTTGGTTTGATTGTTGGTTGGTTGATGGTTGGTTTGCTGGTTGGTTTGATGGTTAGTTGGTTGATGGGTTGGTTTGATGAATGATTGGTTGGTTGGTTGGTTGGGCGGTTTGATTGTTGGTTTGATTGTTGGTTGGTTTGTTGGTTGGATGGTTGGTTGGTTTGATTGTTGGTTGGTTGATGGTTGGTTAAATAGAAATCTCTTGGAGAATTAAAGTCAATTTTGCACATAATAATTATTCTGCAAGTACTGAAAAAAATATAAGTACAATCAGTTAAAAAATATATATCTAGAGTTCGATAAATGAAATTCATACAACTAATTGACATGATAAAATTAACTAATTTCAGAAATGTTCTATGCTGTAACACAGCTCAAGTGTTTTTATATACATTTTTACTCTGAGCATGTCAGGGGAAACAACAAATGCTTATGGATATGAATTAATTTAACTAAACAGTGTAGACCTTAAACCATCGTATAATAATTAATGTCTTCCTGCTGTAAATCTCAAAGCAAACAAAGTATTTTCTCTTTAGAGACACCAGTAAACCTGCCTCTACCTGTAACTATATATATTCGCCCATTTTAATATCACACCATTTTATAATTTCTTCACGAGGATACAAATCTTTAGCATCTCATCCAGAAATGAACCTGGGAGCCAGATATGATCTACCATCTGGAACGCTATGTGTATGCAGCCATTGTGTTTGCTTTTCCTTTGATGATGAGAACAGAAGTAAAGACGTAGCTGATAAGAAAGAAGATGATTGCAGCACAAAACTTCGCTCCCTCCTCAACATGAGCATGGAAGGCTCTCACCAGGGCGGCGTAAAAACTAAATTATCATATATCTGAAGTTCTGAGGCAATCAGCGAGGTATGAAATGACAAAGGGTCTGAATAAGCAGGCTACATGCCTCACATTATTCACATCATTACAAAAACCCTTTATACAGGCCAACCAGGGGGAAGAGAGGAGGGAAAATGCATGAAAACGAGGATGTTAACTGTGATTGGCCTGATTCATTATATAAGCCTGGTTGCTGCTTGACTTGTGTGGTTAAAAAAAACAAAAACGTATTAATTAATTCAAAAAACAAACATATATAGAGCCACAACTCGAGGTGAAAGAGCAAATAATTCAGCGTTTTTATAAGTGAATTAATGCATTAACAACAGAGTGATTAATGCAAAATGCTAATTGGTAAGAACAGTGCTGATTTAATATATATATAAAGTGGGGAAAAAAAGGTAAATCACAGATTTTTTAACAACCTTGTTGTTGCATGGAATTAAAATGAGCTCACTTGGAAAAAAAAGGCCTCATTATTGTACTAGAATTTACATGAAATAGCCTGAATCTAAATCTAATCTAAAATGAGAATATATATATATATATATATGCCTGTTTTTCTTGTGATTAGACGCTAAACAACATTTCGTTACCCTGTATTTAACTAATCTAATCTAAAGAAGTAAAGAATTACAGTAAAGTTAGTTACCATAAATCTTAAGGTTTATTACATTACAGTGCCGTCCCGACAGTAAAAATCAATGGAATTCCTTAGTTAAAAACATTTAGGTGACCATCCTTAAAATTGCGGTTGCCTAGCAGCAAACGAGCTGTAGCCTATGAGCTGCTTCCTCTGTGTTCTCTGCAGCAAAGACATCACTGTTTTAGATAAATGACTGTGACTGAATGGACGATTGATTTTTTTTTTTTTTTTTTTTTTTTGCTGCACAAAATCTATTCATCATCGTGGTGATAATGATCCAGAGGGAATGAGAGCAGGTTCTAACTGTGAATAGAAGCTGTTGGTCAAACTGACCAACATGCATCAATCTATGAGAGATTTTATACGATAGTTCTCTTCATTAAAGTCTGCTACACTTTAACTGCTGTGATTTACTATAAAATTTATAGTAACTAACTGGAAACAATTATCAAGAAATCAACTGTAATTATGATTTTTTTGGAGTAAAAGTACTGTAATTCTGTCTACAGCGTTATTGTTACTGTAAAATTAAAAACACATACTGTGATTTTAGCTGTATTTACAGGATTAGGTGATAAATTACACAAAAATATCTATTAAATACTGTGATTTCAGTTGCATTTACAGTATAAGGTGACTCCATTACTCTATTATAACACAGTAACCTTATTGAATACTGTGATTTAATTATAGTAATAATTCACTACTGTGATTTTCTACAATTTATACAAATTTACAATAAGAAACTGGCAGCATTACATCTTTACTGTAAAAAACAATGAAATACTATGTACAATAAAATCAATTAAATACTGTGATTTTAGTTGTATTTACAGTATTAGATGATTAATTGCACAATTAAATCAATAAAATACTATGATTTTAGTTATATTTACAGTATTAGGTGATTAATTGCACAATGAAATACTATGATTTTAGATGTATTTACAGTATTAGATGATTAATTGCACAATGAAATACTATGATTTTAGATGTATTTACAGTATTAAGTGATTAATTGCACAATAAAATACTGTGATTTTAGTTATATTTACAGTATTAAGTGATTAATTGCACAATAAAATACTGTGATTTCAGTTGCATTTACAGTATAAGGTGACTCCATTACTCTATTATAATACAGTAACCTTATTAAATACTGTGATTTAATTATAGTAATAATTCACTACTGTGATTTTCTACAATTTATACAAATTTACAATAACTAACTGGCAGAATTACATCTTTACTGTAAAAAACAATGAAATACTATGTAAATGTCAGTTGTTTTTACTGTACATGATTAATTGTACAATAAAATCAATTAAATACTGTGATTTTAGTTGTATTTACAGTATTAGGTGATTAATTGCACAATTAAATCAATAAAATACTATGATTTTAGTTGTATTTACAGTATTAGGTGATTAATTGCACATTTAAATACTATGATTTTAGTTGTATTTACAATATTAGGTGATTAATTGCACAATTAAATTAATAAAATACTATGATTTTAGATGCATTTACAGTATTAAGTGATTAATTGCACAATTAAATACTGTGATTTAGTTATATTTACAGTATTAGGTGATTAATTGCACATTTAAATACTAATATTTTTAGTTGTATTTACAGTATTAGGTGATTAATTGCACATTTAAATACTATGATTTTAGTTGTATTTACAGTATTAGGTGATTAATTGCACAATGAAATACTATGATATTAGTTGTATTTACAGTATTAGGTGATTAATTGCACAATTAAATTAATAAAATACTGTGATTTTAGTTGTATTTACAGTATTAGATGATTAATTGCACAATAAAATCAATTAAATACTATGATTTTAGTTGTATTTACAGTATTAGATGATTAATTGCACAATTAAATACTGTGATTTAGTTGTATTTACAATATTAGGTGATTAATTGTACAATAAAATCAATTAAATACTGTGATTCTAGCTGTATTTACAATATTAGGTGACTAATTGCAAAATTAAATCAATTAAATACTGTGATTTTAGATGCATTTACAGTATTAAGTGATTAATTGCACAATTAAATACTGTGATTTAGTTGTATTTGCAGTATTGGGTGATTAATTCCACAATGAAATAATATAATTTTAGTTGTATTTACAGTATTAAGTGATTAATTATACAATAAAATCCAGTTCAACCAAACAAAACTAAAACATTTCAACAATTAACCTAAATTTCTAAATTCTCTTCCCGTTTCCCAGCACTTTTAAATCAGCCAGTGATGCATCTTTCAAGAAAACACTTAAAAATACTTACTTACTAAACCGAATCAACCACAGAGAGTGTTGCATAAGGAGTTTAACAGCACAACCTCAGATGGTATTATAATAATATTATTATAATAGCAGCTAGTGACGGCTGCATAATGGATCATCTGACATTCAATCAGCTGCTGCTAATGCTTTTATTTTATTAGATTGACTGAGTTTATTCTCAGTAAAAGCTGTAGTTTTCATTCTTCCACACTAGCAGCAGCAGAGTTTATTACATACATAATAACTTGACGGTTTTAGGGTTAATAACTTGTCACTTATCAGATAAATAAACCTTTCAGTCCAATTCAGTCTCCACACTGATATAAATTCTCATTTCTACATATTATTGTGATTCCAGCGATTTAGATTCAGGCTATTTCATGTAAATTCTAGTAGAATAATGAGGACTTTTTATTTTCTCTTTTTTTAGGTGACCTCGTTTTAATTCCATGCAACAACAAGGTTGAGAAACACTGTGTTTTGGTCAAAAATCAGTGATTTACCTTGTTTTTTTAAAGCCTGCAGTTATAATAAAGTTGTGTTTTTTAATTTAAAAATAGGTTTGGGAATTAAATTGTGTGTTTTTTCGGCCTTGCTGCTCTGCAGCCAGAGGGCTGAGGACTCTGTTTGCAACCTGCATTTTAATTCATAGACCTCAGCAGCAAAAAGTGAAGCACTGATATTTAATTTATTAAAATTATCATTACAATAACAATGAAATGACAGACTAGACATTTGAGTTTAAAGCAGGAACTCAGAGGATAGAGTTAGAAAAACTACAACATTTAAATGCAGCAAACTGGTGAAATTTGAGACACTTATATATACACATATATATATATATATATATATAATATAAATATACATTATTAATAATCACTATTAATGTATAATATCAGTTATAGATGATCAATAATCACTATTAATGTATAATATCAGTTATAGTGATTAATAGTGATTATTGATCATCTATAACTGATACTATACATTAATAGTGATTATTGATCATCTATAACTGATATTATACATTAATAGTGATTATTGATCATCTATAACTGATATTATACATTAATAGTGATTATTGATCATCTATAACTGATATTATACATTAATAGTGATTATTGATCATCTATAACTGATATTATACATTAATAGTGATTATTGATCATCTATAACTGATATTATACATTAATAGTGATTATTGATCATCTATAACTGATATTATACATTAATAGTGATTATTGATCATCTATAACTGATATTATACATTAATAGTGATTATTGATCATCTATAACTGATATTATACATTAATAGTGATTATTGATAATCTATAACTGATATTATACATTAATAGTGATTATTGATAGTCTATAACTGATATTATACATTAATAGTGATTATTGATAATCTATAACTGATATTATACATTAATAGTGATTATTGATAGTCTATAACTGATATTATACATTAATAGTGATTATTGATCATCTATAACTGATATTATACATTAATAGTGATTATTGATCATCTATAACTGATATTATACATTAATAGTGATTATTGATCATCTATAACTGATATTATACATTAATAGTGATTATTGATAGTCTATAACTGATATTATACATTAATAGTGATTATTGATCATCTATAACTGATATTATACATTAATAGTGATTATTGATCATCTATAACTGATATTATACATTAATAGTGATTATTGATAATCTATAACTGATATTATACATTAATAGTGATTATTGATCATCTATAACTGATATTATACATTAATAGTGATTATTGATCGTCTATAACTGATATTATACATTAATAGTGATTATTGATCATCTATAACTGATATTATACATTAATAGTGATTATTGATCATCTATAACTGATATTATACATTAATATTGATTATTGATCATCTATAACTGATATTATACATTAATAGTGATTATTGATAATCTATAACTGATATTATACATTAATAGTGATTATTGATCATCTATAACTGATATTATACATTAATAGTGATTATTGATCATCTATAACTGATATTATACATTAATATTGATTATTGATCGTCTATAACTGATATTATACATTAAGTGTGTACTGTCCCACCTCTGATCTCCTCCTTCTCTTCGCTGTAATGATGCATTAAAACTAAGCAGTGAGCTGTGATTTTACACAATGGGATAATTAACCAGGTTTTCTATAGCCGCCTTGTATTTTTAGTGTTAATGCAGTTAATGAGACGGAGCTTTTGTTTCTTCCCTCCACCGCTGTGAGCTGCCAAGCCGCTATTTTATTAATAGAAAACACTGGGATTGGCAGCGTGGCAGTCAAAGCAGCCGTCCTCCGTCCTGCTGCTGCAACGCTTTTCATCTTTTTTCCAGGATGTATTATATGAACAGGGCATTTGATGGCTCCCTCGGCAGGAATCCTGTTCGCTGTTTTAATGATAAACAACGAGCGCCCGGTTTACATCCTGTTACCAACCATGGCGATGACTGGAGATCACCGTGGCAACATGGGCGGCCGGAACGTGTCTTAATCACTTCGCCAGCGTGTGTGTGTGTGTGTGTGTGTGTGTGTTGCCGCCACCAATTAAACTTTGTCCCCACTTCACAAGTAAAGAGATAATTTAAAAATAATTTAAAAAAACGCGACGACACAGAGTTCACAGGTAGTGAATCAGCCGGAGTGATTCACTCCTTCACTTCATTCACAGGATGACTCACTCAGGCCTCAAATTCTCAAAGTTCACATGAACATATGTCTAACTTTTTCTGGTTTTCTCTATTTCCAGCTACATCTGAATATATAAACTCTATATCAGTTTGACAGCACTGTTTAATGGAAGCAGGACCAGAGCCACCATTAAGGACATCTTGGTATTTTATTTCCTTAAGATCTCACAGTTTTTCATGCAGATTTCCTACCTTATAATAAAAAGTGGAATAAAAAGCGACGCAACTTTAGCTTTAAATTCCACCTGAAACACAATTTTGCATATCTTTGTCATATAAACAGTATATAACCTTTAAATAATTAACACTGAACAAGTTCCTCACAACTTGACTTTCCACCAATGAATATACAGTTGTGTTCAATATGGAATTTATGGAATTTCATAAATTTGTCACACTCACATTGAGTGGTTGAAATGGAAAAATATATATATTTATAAATAGTCAATGTGAATAGCAAAATTCACATTTTCTTCAAGTTTTTCCTCAAATGTCTAGTGTTCAAAAATGTGGGTAAAGCTAAAATCCTTATAATAATTAGTATTTCGGTGCATTGGGAACACTGCATTTCATATCCTAAATTAAAAATATGAAGAAATATGTGTCTTTACTTTACAGAAAAGTAATAAAAATAAACATTAGGCTGTAAAACAAGTATTTTGATATAGGCAAACTGATCCATGACCCCTTGTCTTTATTGGGAATTGGAAATTGTCCCCATATCTGTGTTCTTTGGCAAACTGATACCTTTTCAGTATTAAAATACAAGGGGTCATGGATCAGTTTGCCTATATCTAAATACTTGAAGAGGTCATGTTGCCTTATGCTGAAGAGGAAATTCCCTTGAAATATGAGTTTCAACAAGACAATGACCCCAAACACATCAGTAAACCAGCAGCATTTTGGTTCCATACCAACAAAATTAAAGTTCTGGAGTGTCTGATTTCAATTTCATCAAATATTTTATTAATAATATTTTACTACATATACATTTTAGCACATATTGAGTTTGTAAAGTAAAAAATGCAGACATTTCTACTTCATTAAACAGCCTAATATCCATTTTCCTTAATTTTCTGTAAAGTAAATCCTCTTCAGAATAAAGACAAGGGATCATGGATCAGTTTGCCTATATCACAATACTTGCCGAATGCCAAATATTCATTTTTCTTAATTTTCGGTAAAATAATTAACAAATGCACACATTTTTATTCACATTTTGATCAAGGATATAAAAAGCAGTGTTCCCAATGCGTTGAAATGAGAATTTTTCAGTTTATTTGACTTCTTTGCATTCCAATTTCAAGCTATGCCTCAAGAACTGAGTATTTTTTATTTATCCAGACTATTTATAAATATATATATTTTTCATTTCAACCACTCGATGTGAGTGTGTCAAATTTATGAACTTCCATAAATTCCATCTCGCCAGCCCTCATGTCTTTCCACATGTCTCACAGTGACTGAAATAGTTCATTCTTTCACCTCCAGAGTCACTTTTAGAATCTATTTCAGACAGGAAGTGTATGATTCCAGCGTCATCGCTGCAAATTCATCCACCGTGGGTGATGGTGATGCCAGAAATGCAGAGGTGAGCAATGTATGTATATTTATCAAACACTGAGGTCAATATTCTATATATAATATACAATATACTGGCATTCTGAGTCATAATTAGGCTGTAATGTAGGGTGATATCATGTAAATGGGGACATTTTTGTCCAAAACACCAAATTCCATGTATATTTATGATTAATAATGACTTTTTGTGTTGGAATTATATTAGAAAATATAATTATTTAGGCCCTATACATCTTGAAATATGTTTAATCACATTATTTACTACTTATATCCATCTAAACATCCAAATCATATCCTATTATTGATGGGTAATTCATACTGTGACTGAACATGACCTTAAAATGTTCATATTCATTGCACGTCTTTTCATATTTTATCCTAGGCTACATTAACATCAGGTTAGCATCTCTATTATCTGTAGATGCATCTGTAGGCTACTTCACTATTATTCTCATTCTCTTAGACTCTTATTCTTTATTTTCTCCACCTTTCCTCCTGTCATTCTCCGTCTTTCTTGCAGGAAGAAATGTTACCGTTGCCTGATGATGCAGCTTCTTACGTTGCATCCTGTGATTCATTAAAATGTCTTAAAATAGACCTGCAACAAGTCAATTATATCAGCATCTTTGTCACATGAAACTGTGTTAATATCATGATAATTTGTTGTGTTTTATCTATTTGTTTTTTCAGCTTTTTACTTGCTGAAATGCAGCGTAAGGGGAAAATTTAAATGAAACAAAACTCAATCCAACATCGAGTTGAATTATCTTGAAATATCTTATTCCATTGGCAGATAAATTCTTTTATTTCAACTTTATTGTTCTTCATTTCGCCTTGTTTTCTTAAAACAATAGTAAATTGTTTAACTTTTTATCTTTATGTTGTCTTTTCATCAAATTTTTGAGATTTTTAATCTCTTAATTCTGACTTTTAACAGTTTTTTTGGAAGAATGCTCATGCCATCTCTCCTGTTTTGTCAATTAAAGGTTAATTAATAGTGTAAAAATGTATAATATATATCTTTACATAAAAAGCAGGGTTAAATCTGTAGGTGTTTTCATTTATATGTTAATTTTTTTCAGATTTTTTTGATCTGGTCCGGTTGAAATCAAACTTCTCTGCATGTGGCCCATGAATTAAACTGCGTTTGCCTCCTTTTTCTTAGAATATGATGATTATCCCTTTTCCTCCTCTTTGCCTGGTCATCCTTTGTCTTTCTCGCTGGAATAAATGTTAATTTTCATTGATGATGCAGCCTCTTACGTTCATTCAAATGTCTATAAATAGACCTGAAGTCGCAGTAACAACACAATGAAGTTTACTTTCACTTTTAACGAGTCAGTTATAAAAGCATGGTGCTTTATGGATCTGTGTTAACATATTTACTTAGAATCGAAGGAAAAAACACAGAGGTCATGACCTCTGTGTCCTGAATGGAGTCTCCATCCCTGTATGTGACGTCAAATCTGTTTAAAGCTTCATCAACCAGCCTCTAATGTTTAAAACCTGCAGAGCGAAGGACAGGCGGTAGCGGTCAGACGCAGGGAACAGCAAAAAAAAAAGAAAAAAGAGGCCAGCCAGAAAAAATGTGCTCACGTTGACAGCCCTGTAACTACCTGGCTTTCTCCTTCTTCCATCTAGATTACTGCAGCTTTGATTCGCCGGAGCTGGAGGCAACAAAACCGCAGAGATGCAGCCCGGATTAGTCGGGTTTCTAAAGGCTTTCGGATCCCAGTCGGCTGATTTTCTTCAGGTGTAAAAGGCTCAGGAACAAATACTTTAACGTGTCCTCAAGGTCACACGTGATTACACGGAGACTGAAAACGTCTCTAAATGGAGACGCATCGTTGATTAGATCCAGGATCTCAGAGATTAAATGGTGTGATAATGGTCCGTTCCTGTATTTAACTCCGTGTGTCGTCCTGCAGGTTCTGACCACTCTATGGTCTCGTGCTGTGAGGAGAAGTGTGTTATTTTTGTTTTGTTCCACCTTGAGCTAAAGTCGCTTCAAAGTTCAACAGGAACAGTTTCAAACTGGGGCTGATGGGAAGTGAGTTTAGTAGAACAGACTTAGAAAATGATATTTTAGCTTCTAAAATAGTCATATAAATGTGTAATTATGATTAAAATGGTTTTGTTTTACTTATTTTCTAGAAAAATGTATGAAGGTCTGATGGAAGCTGCAGAGGTTTCCATCAAATGTGTTTTTGTGTTATTTTAAGTTGATTGTAATTATATTATTTCAGCCAATAACATTACTATAAACCTGCTGTCAAAGAGTAAAGAAAATAGATTGAAGTAATATACTTTGGTTTTTAGTCGACTGAAACTAGACTCAAATACTTTGGTTTTAGTCAAAGTCTAGATTTAGTCGACTAAAATCCAGAATAAATACTTTGATTTTCTTTGACTAAAACTAAAATACTTTTCTTTGTTCTTCTTTAGCCAAAACTAAATTAAAATACTTTGGTTTTGGTCAAAGTCTAGTTTTAGTCGACTAAAATACTTTGGATTTTAATCGACTAAAATTCTTTAGATTCTAAAATACTTTGGATTTTCTTTAGCCAAAACGAAACTAAATTACTTTTGATTTTAGTCGATGAAAACTGAACTAAAATAATTTGGTTTTAGTCAAAGTCTAGATTTAGTCGACTTAAACCCGACTAAATTACTTTGGATTCTAAAAGATTTTCTTTAGCCAAAACTAAACTAAACTATTTTGGATTTTGACTAGAATTACTTTGGTTTTAGTCAAAGTCTAGTTTTGAGTCGATTAAAACCCGACTAAAATACTTTGGATTCTAAAATACTTTGGGTTTTAATTAGCCAAAACTAAACTAAAATACTTTGGATTTTAATCGACTAAAACTTGACTAAATTACTTTGGATTTTAGTCGATGAAAACTGAACTAAAATACTTTAGTTTTAGTCAAAGTCTAGTTTTAGTCGATTAAAATCCAGACTAAAATACTTTAGATTCTAAAATACTTTGATTTCTTTGACTAAAACTAGACTAAAATACTTTGGATTTTACTTTTCTTTTTTCTTATTTAGTCAAAACTAAACTAAATTACTTTAGATTTTAGTCGACTAACATCCTGAATAAATACTTTGATTTTCTTTGACTAAAACTAAAAAACTTTTCTTTGTTCTTCTTTAGCCAAAACTAAACTAAAATACTTTGGTTTTAGTCAAAGTCTAGTTTTAGTCAATTAAAACACAACTAAAATACTTTGGATTTTCTCTCTAAAACTACACTGAAGTACTTTGGATTTTAATCAACTAAATCCCGATTAAAATACTTTTGTTTAGCCAAAACTAAATTAAAATATTTTGGATTTTAATCGACTAAAACTTGACTAAATTACTTTAGATTTTAGTCAAAGTCTAGTTTTAGTCGACTAAAATCCTGAATAAATACTTTGATTTTCTTTGACTAAAACTAAAAAACTTGTCTTTTTTCTTCTTTAGCCAAAACTAAATTAAAATACTTTGGTTTTGGTCAAAGTCTAGTTTTAGTCGATTAAAATACTTTGGATTTTCTTTGACTCAAACTAGACTGAATTACTTTGGTTTTAGTCAAAGTCTAGTTTGAGTCGACTAAAATCCAGACTAAAATACTTTGATTTTCTTTGACTAAAATTCTTTAGATTCTAAAATACTTTGGATTTTCTTTAGCCAAAACTAAACTAAATTACTTTTGATTTTAGTCGATGAAAACTGAACTAAAATAATTTGGTTTTAGTCAAAGTCTAGATTTAGTCGACTTAAACCCGACTAAATTACTTTGGATTCTAAAAGATTTTCTTTAGCCAAAACTAAACTAAACTATTTTGGATTTTGGTCGACTCAAACTAGAATTACTTTGGTTTTAGTCAAAGTCTAGATTTAGTCGACTTAAACCCGACTAAATTACTTTGGATTCTAAAAGATTTTCTTTAGCCAAAACTAAACTAAACTATTTTGGATTTTGGTCGACTCAAACTAGACTGAATTACTTTGGATTTGAGTCAAAGTCTAGTTTTAGTCGATTAAAACCCGACTAAAATACTTTGGATTTTCTTTGACTAAAACTACACTGAAGTACTTTTTGATTTTAATCGATTAAAACCAGACTAAAATACTTTGGATTCTAAAATACTTTGGGTTTTCTTTAGCTAAAACTAAACTAAAATACTTTGGATTTTAATCGACTAAAACTTGACTAAATTACTTTGGATTTTAGTCAAAGTCTAGTTTTATTCGACTAAAATCCTGAATAAATACTTTGATTTTCTTTGACTAAAACTAAAATACTTTTCTTTTTTCTTCTTTAGCCAAAACTAAACTAAAATACTTTGGTTTTGGTCAAAGTCTAGTTTGAGTCGACTAAAATCCAGACTAAAATACTTTGATTTTCTTTGACTAAAATTCTTTAGATTCTAAAATACTTTGGATTTTCTTTAGCCAAAACTAAACTAAATTACTTTTGATTTTAGTCGATGAAAACTGAACTAAAATAATTTGGTTTTAGTCAAAGTCTAGATTTAGTCGACTTAAACCCGACTAAAATACTTTGGATTCTAAAAGATTTTCTTTAGCCAAAACTAAACTAAACTATTTTGGATTTTGGTCGACTCAAACTAGAATTACTTTGGTTTTAGTCAAAGTCTAGTTTTAGTCGATTAAAACCCGACTAAAATACTTTGGATTCTAAAATACTTTGGGTTTTCTTTAACTAAAACTAAACTAAACTATTTTGGATTTTAATCGACTAAAACTTGACTAAATTACTTTGGATTTTAGTCGATGAAAACTGAACTAAAATACTTTGGTTTTAGTCAAAGTCTAGTTTTAGTCGATTAAAATCTAGACTAAAATACTTTACATTCTAAAATACTTTGATTTCTTTGACTAAAAATAGACTAAAATACTTTGGATTTAAAAATACTCTTCTTTTTTCTTATTTAGCCACAACTAAACTAAATTACTTTAGATTTTAGTCGACTAAAATCCAGAATAAATACTTTGATTTTCTTTGACTAAAACTAAAATACTTTTCTTTTTTCTTCTTTATCAAAACTAAACTAAAATACTTTGGTTTTAGTCAAAGTCTAGTTTTAGTCAATTAAAACACGACTAAAATACTTTGGATTTTCTCTCTAAAACTACACTGAAGTACTTTGGATTTTAATCAACTAAATCCCGATTAAAATACTTTTCTTTAGCTAAAACTAAATTAAAATATTTTGGATTTTAGTCGACTAAAACTTGACTAAATTACTTTGGATTTTAGTCGATGAAAACTAGACTGAATTATTTTGGTTTTAGTCAAAGTCTAGATTTAGTCGACTAAAATCCAGAATAAATACTTTGATTTTCTTTGACTAAAACTAAAATACTTGTCTTTTTTCTTCTTTAGCCAAAACTAAACTAAAATACTTTGGTTTTGGTCAAAGTCTAGTTTTAGTCGACTAAAATACTTTGGATTTTAATCGACTAAAATTCTTTAGATTCTAAAATACTTTGGATTTTCTTTAGCCAAAACTAAACTAAATTACTTTTGATTTTAGTCGATGAAAACTGAACTAAAATAATTTGGTTTTAGTCAAAGTCTAGATTTAGTCGACTTAAACCCGACTAAAATACTTTGGATTCTAAAAGATTTTCTTTAGCCAAAACTAAACTAAACTATTTTGGATTTTGGTCGACTCAAACTAGACTGAATTACTTTGGTTTTAGTTAAAGTCTAGTTTTAGTCGATTAAAACCCGACTAAAATACTTTGGATTCTAAAATACTTTGGGTTTTAATTAGCCAAAACTAAACTAAACTATTTTGGATTTTAATCGACTAAAACTTGACTAAATTAATTTGGATTTTAGTCGATGAAAACGGAACTAAAATACTTTAGTTTTAGTTAAAGTCTAGTTTTAGTCGATTAAAATCTAGACTAAAATTCTTTAGATTCTAAAATACTTTGATTTCTTTGACTAAAAATAGACTAAAATACTTTGGATTTTACTTTTCTTTTTTCTTATTTAGTCAAAACTAAACTAAATTACTTTAGATTTTAGTCGACTAACATCCTGAATAAATACTTTGATTTTCTTTGACTAAAACTAAAATACTTTTCTTTTTTCTTCTTTAGCCAAAACTAAACTAAAATACTTTGGTTTTAGTCAAAGTCTAGTTTTAGTCGATTAAAATCCAGACTAAAATACTTTGGATTCTAAAATATTTTGGATTTTAATCGACTAAAATTTGACTAAATTACTTTGGATTTTAGTCAATGAAAACTGAACTAAAATACTTTGGTTTTAGTCAAAGTCTAGTTTTAGTTGATTAAAATCTAGACTAAAATACTTTAGATTCTAAAATACTTTGATTTCTTTGACTAAAACTAGACGAAAATACTTTGGATTTTAATTGATTAAAAATAGACTAAAATACTTTGGATTTAAAAATACTCTTCTTTTTTCTTATTTAGCCACAACTAAACTAAATTACTTTAGATTTTAGTCAAAGTCTAGTTTTAGTCGACTAAAATCCAGAATAAATACTTTGATTTTCTTTGACTAAAACTAAAAAAACTTGTCTTTTTTCTTCTTTAGCCAAAACTAAACTAAAATACTTTAGATTTTAGTCGACTAAAATCCAGAATAAATACTTTAGATTCTAAAATACTTTGATTTCTTTGACTAAAATCCAGACTAAAATACTTTAGATTCTAAAATACTTTGATTTCTTTGACTAAAACTAGACGAAAATACTTTGGATTTTACTTTTCTTTTTTCTTATTTAGCCAAAACTAAACTAAATTACTTTAGATTTTAGTCGACTAAAATCCAGAATAAATACTTTGGATTTTCTTTGACTAAAACTAAAATACTTCTCTTTTTTCTTCTTTAGCCAAAACTGAACTAAAATACTTTGGTTTTAGTCAAAGTCTAGTTTTAGTCGATTAAAATCCAGACTAAAATACTTTGGATTCTAAAATATTTTGATTTCTTTGACTAAAACTAGACGAAAATACTTTGGATTTTAATTGATTAAAAATAGACTAAAATACTTTGGATTTAAAAATACTCTTCTTTTTTCTTATTTAGCCACAACTAAACTAAATTACTTTAGATTTTAGTCAAAGTCTAGTTTTAGTCGACTAAAATCCAGATTTTCTTTGACTAAAACTAAAAAAACTTGTCTTTTTTCTTCTTTAGCCAAAACTAAACTAAATTACTTTAGATTTTAGTCAAAGTCTAGTTTTAGTCAACTAAAATACTTTGGATTCTAAAATACTAGTCCGAGTAGTTGTGATGTCACAAATCCTGTTTATAAGCAGGCGCCTTATTAATAGAATGATCAGCCTCTACAGCATCAGCTCATCTGTTTTTCATGGCGCTGACGTCTCTAACAGCAGAAACATCCTGTTGTGTCCTCGGCTGTTTTAATGACAAACAACAAGGCTCCAGTTTACATCCTGTTACCAACCATGGCGACGGGATGGAGATCGCCGTGGCAACGTGGCGGGTGTTTGTTCACCAGAGGCAAATTAATCAGTTCTAGGGACGCCAGCAGTGTTGCTGTTGTCACTTTAATCAAACTTTGACTCCACTTCACAGAGAAAATAGAATAAAACACTGAGTTCAGAGGTCGAGACGTGGATCAGAGAGAAGCTGCATTTAATTCATGTTTTAAGACGTAAAATAATTCACTGCTTTGTTGTTTTATCCCAATAAAATATGTCAATTACTAAAATCTTTAACTTTGAAATTCTAAAACTTCCTGATTCAGCAGCAACATTAAGTTTTATTCATAAATAACATGAGAAAAACCTCAGTTACAACATGAAATATAGTGTTTTATCTGTAGTAAATACATTAATAATGATTATTAATAGTCTATAACTGATATTATACATTAATAATGATTATTAATAATCTATAACTGATATTATACATTAATAATGATTATTAATAGTCTATAACTGATATTATACATTAATAATGATTATTAATAGTCTATAACTGATATTATACATTAATAATGATTATTAATAGTCTATAACTGATATTATACATTAATAGTGATTATTGATCATCTATAACTGATATTATACATTAATAGTGATTATTGATCATCTATAACTGATATTATACATTAATAGTGATTATTGATCATCTATAACTGATATTATACATTAATAGTGAATATTAATAGTCTATAACTGATATTATACATTAATAGTGATTATTAATAGTCTATAACTGATATTATACATTAATAGTGATTATTGATCGTCTATAACTGATATTATACATTAATAGTGATTATTGATCGTCTATAACTGATATTATACATTAATAGTGATTATTAATAGTCTATAACTGATATTATACATTAATAATGATTATTAATAGTCTATAACTGATATTATACATTAATAATGATTATTGATCATCTATAACTGATATTATACATTAATAGTGATTATTAATAGTCTATAACTGATATTATACATTAATAATGATTATTAATAGTCTATAACTGATATTATACATTAATAATGATTATTGATAATCTATAACTGATATTATACATTAATAATGATTATTGATAGTCTATAACTGATATTATACATTAATAGTGATTATTGATAATCTATAACTGATATTATACATTAATAGTGATTATTGATAATCTATAACTGATATTATACATTAATAGTGATTATTGATCATCTATAACTGATATTATATATTAATAGTGATTATTGATAATCTATAACTGATATTATATATTAATAGTGATTATTGATAATCTATAACTGATATTATACATTAATAGTGATTATTGATCATCTATAACTGATATTATATATTAATAGTGATTATTGATAGTCTAGAAGGTTTTGGTTCTTGTCCTGAAGTGAAATGAAGCCCCAGCAGCTCCAGTATCGACGTCCTTAACCACAGTAAATCTCTCTGAGTGTAATCAGGGTAAATGATGCTGAAATCTCCTCTCGTCTTTGGCCTGATAAGAAGCTGCATCATCCAGTCTGGACGAGGCAGGAAGTCAGCGTCCAGGTCCAGCTGGACAGGTCTGATCTGGTCTCAGGTGTGTGATCTGGTCTCAGGTGTGTGATCTGTGGATGTGGATCACCTGAGCCTCCAGTGGTGGTTCCTGTCTCTGCTCTGGTTTCACTGAGACTTGTTACTGAAGCTCATTAGGAGATAATTAAAGGTAACGATGCTGATTAGGAGACGAGCAGCGATCCAGGAGTCAGTTTATAAACAGGAATTAACATGAGGATGAAGCTGCTGATGCAACATGGAGGGAAACCTGCTGCTGTTTATACACGAGGAAATAAATGTGATAGTTCTATCAATAACTGAAGATCATGGAATAGGTTTTATACCAGGAAGAAGGGAAGGAAGGAAACGTGAGGAAGGAAGGAAGGAAGGAAGGAAGGAAGGAAGGAAGGAAGGAAGGAAGGAAGGAAGGAAGGAAGGAAGGAAGGAAGGAAGGAAGGAAGGAAGGAAGGAAACATAAAGAAGGAAGGGAGGGAGGGAGGAAACATGTAAGGAAGAAAGGGAGGAAGGAAGGAAGGAAGGAAGGAAGGATCAGAAGAGAGGAAGTAAGGAAAGAAGGAAGTAAGAAGGGAATATTTGAATGAATGAATGAATGAATGAATGAATGAATGAATGAATGAATGAATGAAGGAAGGAAGGAAGGAAGGAAGGAAGGAAGGAAGGAAGGAAGGAAGGAAGGAAGGAAGGAAGGAAGGAAGGAAGGAAGGAAGGAAGGGAGGAAACATAAGGAAGGAAGGAAGGAAGGAAACAAAGAAGGAAGGGAGGGAGGGAGGAAACATGTAAGGAAGAAAGGGAGGAAGGAAGGAAGGAAACATTTGAGGGAAGAAGGGAAGGAAGGAAACGTGAGGAAGGAAGGAAGGAAACGTGAGGAAGGAAGGAAGGAAGGAAGGAAGGATTGAAGAAAGGAAGAAGGGAATGAATGAATGAATGAATGAAGGAAGGAAGGAAGGAAACGTTTAAGGGAAGAAGGGAGGAAGGAAGGAAACATAAGGAAGGAATGAAGGGAGGGAGGAAACATGTAAGGAAGAAAGGGTCCTCCCTTTCTTCCTTACATGTTTCAGAAGGAAGAAAGGAAGGAAGGAAGGAAGGAAGGAAGGAAGGAAGGAAGAGTGAATCATTTTGACGCTGCAGGACAACAGGAAGTGTAAATTGATTAAAAACTGAGGTTGGTTGTTTCTCTCAATGATAAAGAATCATTAAACCCTGTTTAATGGATCCAATGAAAAAACAAAACTTACAACATGTTAAAGAAAAATCTTTTTATTTTCTTCCAACTCAGTGAACCATTAAACTATTTTTCTGCAGCTTCCATCATTACTTCAGTATATTTACTGGATAATTATAGAGAAATATTCTAAATAAATATGAATAGTTTTACCCTGAAGATTAAATTTCATGTTGTGAGATTGAAAACGCTTGTTTTATCAAAGATAAATGATTTTGAGGTGTAAAATCATGAGCTCTCTTGTTGTATTTCACATTATTCTGCTGCTATTTCTTAAGTTTTACCTTTGCGTTTAAGATATTCTCTTTAAAAAACCCTGAAAGATGACAGATGTTGGTAGGAGGCAGAAACACAGAGATCAGATTAATGCAGCAGGAATGTTCCTGGTGTGATGATTGTAAAATGTGATTAAACTCCATGATGTGAACAATAGGATTCCACTATGATTGACAGAATTAATAAGAATATCAGCAGTAAAGATGCGAATCTCAGAAAACTCATTTATTCTTAAAGAAATGCTGTTTTTTCTGGATTTAATCACACACATTACAATTATACATCTAAGACCCATTTAAATGGTTTTAACCCATTAGAAGCCAATGTAGAATTAGTGACACCGCCCCTTTAAATGTCAAAAACTGTGGCACATCACCTAACCACACAGGTTAGGTTAGTTAAATACTTATTTTTGTACCGTTTATTTATCTTTATCAAGCTTTATCAATGGCTGTGAACTGTATAGTTGTGACATCACAACTTCCTGTGAGTTTTAAGGCACATGAGACAGTATTTACGCACTCATTCCTGTCATTTAGGGTATTCAATGGAATTAAACTGCTTAAATTTCACTAAAAATGAGAAAATGTGTGTTGTAAACCTTTTGAATGTTCGTGTATATTCTATATTTATATAGTTTTAGTTTTAGTTTTGTAAATCTGTGAGTTTTCAGTGCGATCATAACTCACCTTCCCTGTAGTAAGATGGCCGCCGGATGAAGATGAAAACAGGATTTCCTGGTCATGTGATGTGATTATATTTTTGTCCTTCAAAATAAAAGACATGATTTTTTTTTTTTTTTACAACTGAATGGGTTTTATACCACTGCTTTTTAGTAATATTGAGCCAAAGTAATTGGTCTGTAGTACATTTTAGATTGATGTCATTATTATGTCATTTAATCTGATATAAAGGTGCATGTTTGCTATTATAAAACACAGTCAAAACCCCCCAAAACCTCCCAATCACTGTTAATATTTATTATTAACTCCATTAATAACTATTCTATCAATATTTAATGCAATGTTGTCCCATACAAGCATATAAAACAATAGTTTTACATAATATTAAACACTTAGTTTTACATAAATGCACTGTTTGTGAAGCAGAAAGGAACATATATATGTGAAATCAACTGATTTAATATTATATGTTGATTAAGGCAAGGGAAATTTATTTGTATAGAACATTTCACACACACACACACACATGCTTAAACAGTTGCTTAAAAGGGGAAAAGATTTAAATTAATGGGATTAAATACTAATACTACTTAAATACTACTTTTTCCTATTTTTCCTAGATCCTCAAACTTTAAAACACTTAATTTTGCAGGTTATATGAGTAAGGCTGTGCAATTAATTGAATTCACTGATGCTGAATAAATGCATAGTGCAGCTAATAAAAGTAATAATACAAATAATCATGATAATTATAATCCTATACAGATTTAGTGTTTTTCCCATGAAAAGTCACACTTTTATTTATCACCATGAGTTGTACAATGAATAGAAAATATAGTCATCGATAAAGGTTAGAAGTAATGATTATATTAAATAAATATTGCATCAAAAACCAGACATTTGCAGCTAGAATAGTCATTTACCACACTAGTAATGCATAGAGTGTATTTCTGATTAGTTCATTGGAAAATAACAGTGATTTTCTTTAGAAAATAAGGAAATTTCAAACTTTTGAATGGTAGTTTAGGTGTTTTTTGTGTATTAGCAATTGGAAATAAACCAGATAACACATGCAACATTAAAGGTGTGTGTTGGTAAAATGGTAGAAAAACAAGAAACTGTAAAATGCATCATCAAAAACAGGTTGTCTCAGGATTATAAACCATAAAAACACTCAATCAAACACTGTAGAGTCCACAGCAGCAGCAGCAGCAAGGTAATCCACAGGCTGCTTTCTAAAAGGAGAAGAACATTTCAGAGCTATTCTAAACTGGGATCGTCTCGGTTGCCATAGCGATGGAGGCAGACGACCACACACACACACACACACACACACACACACTGTCTGAGAGTTTGTTTCAGGCTGAAATTTAGCAGCACAACACACAGGTTTGTGGTGAGAATCCAGGTAAAAGCAGCTTATTTGGATGCGTTTATTGACCCATTTGCATCGATTTCTCTCTCTTTTCTCTCTTTTCTGTCTTTTCTCTCTGCTCTGACATCCTTTTCCCTCTTTCTTCCCTCCTCTTCCCATCTCTCCAGCTGTGATCAGATACTATTTGATGCTGGAGGGCTGGATTTGACAGAATGGGGAACATCCCCCCCCCCTCGCTGAGATCACTATCGCTTCCTGAAAAATCTTCGACTGCGTTTTCTTTATGACTGCAGCTGTTTGTTTTTTTTGCTTCAGAGACTCGTGTAGGAGCAGAAGAAGCTGTGGTGACGCAGCAGGTCTAAAACCGTACAGAATATCCCCTCCTGGTCTTAAAATGGACTAAAAATAACAGGATTGTACATTCTGGGACTTAGAAAACTCCAAAATATCCCTCTGCTTTGTTTGCGATGCATTCGACCAGCAGAAGAATGATTTGCATATAATGTTTTGCTCAGTTTACACAGATGAATTTAGACAAGAAAAACACAGAGTTTATTCTGTCAGAGGTTTTTTATTTAGTTTTAGTCTTGTGTCAAATACTTTTATTAGTTTTAGTCATATTTAATCAGATTTTTGGTTGTTTAGTTGTATTTTTGTTGATGAAAAGTCCTGGAATTTTAGTCAAAGAAAATAATCCAAAGTATTTTAATCTAGTTTTAATCTAAGAAAATAAAACTACATTAAAATACTTTGGATTATTTTAAGTATTTCAGTGTAGTTTTAGCCAAAGAAAATCATCAAAAGTATTTTAATCTAGTTTTTGTCAAATAAAATCCAAATTATTTTAGTCTAGTTTTAGTCTAAAAACTAAATTAAAATGCTTTGGATTATTTTAATCCCAAATATTTTAGTCTAGTTTTAGTTAAATAAAATAATCTAAAGTATTTTAGTCTAGTTTTTCTAAAAAAAATGATTAAAATAATTTGAATTATTTTAATTTAGTCTAGTTTTATTCAGATTAAAATACTATTTTATATACTATTTTAATCTAATTTATACAAATAAAATCCAAATTATTTTAGTCTAGATTTAGTAAAAGAAAATAATCCAAAATATTTAAAACTAGTTTTATTAAAATAAAATAATCCAGACTATTTTTAAGTATTTTAATCTAGTTTTAGTCTAAAAACTAGACTAAAATACTTTGGATTATTTTAATTCAAAGTACTTTAGTCTAGTTATAGTTATAGTTATAGTTATAGTCTAATTTTATTAAAATTATTAAAATACTATTGACTATTATTAAAATACTTTGAATTATTTTAATTCAAAGTATTTTAATTTAGTTTAGACAAATAAAATCCAAATTATTTTAGTCTAGTTTTAGTAAAAGAAAATAATCCAAACTATTTTAATCTAGTTTTAGTCTACAAACTAGAAACTAAATACTTCATATATCATTCAATAATCATAAGTTAATTAATCATAAGTATTAATAGTATTAATTTAATCCAAATACTAAAAATATATACCAAATATATATACCAAATATTACTACTAATAATTGAATCTAAAGTATTTTAGTCTAGTTTTATTCAAATAAAATAATACAAAGTATTTTTAATCTAGTTTTAGACAAATAAAATAATCTAAAATATTTTAGTCTAGTTATAGTCGAATAAAATCCAAAGTATTTTAATCTAGTTTTAGTATAAAAAATAGATTAAAATACTTTTAATTTTTTAATCCAAAGTATTTTAATCTAGTTTTATTCAAATAAAATAATCCAAAGTATTTTTAATCTAGTTTTAGACAAATAAAATAATCTAAAATATTTTAGTCTAGTTATAGTCGAATAAAATCCAAAGTATTTTAATCTAGTTTTAGTATAAAAAATAGATTAAAATACTTTTAATTTTTTAATCCAAAGTATTTTAATCTAGTTTTATTCAAATAAAATAATCCAAAGTATTTTAATCTAGTTGTAGACAGATAAAATAATCTAAAGTATTTTAGTCTAGTTTTAGTTGGATTAAATTAATTTTGGATTAATTTAATCCAAAGTATTTGGATTAAACTAATACTTGTAATTAATTTAATCCAAAGTATTTTAGTAGTAGTTTTATTCAATGATCTTTCTTAATGACAGCAGGTTGATTATAATCTCAGTGATTCCATCCCTGTGAATTCTGTTCTACACAAACTTTCATTTTTCATGTATGAAAGGTTTTTATGCAGAATCTGGAGTTTGAGATATTCACATATTTAATATTTGAGTCAAAAATCAGTTTTAAAAGCTTCTGTTCATCTAGAAACAGACGACTTCTCTCACTGAAGTCTCTCTTTTCATTTTCCTGTACAAATATCCTATTTTCCTCCATTTCTGTCCCATTCATGTCTCCAGGTGCAGCAGCATGGATATGACAGCTTCTATTGTCATGCTGTGAAAACATCATGGCTGGCTGTGGTTTATTTCAGTTTTTAAGTGTTGTTGTTCTGCAGGTAGGACGTGAAACGCTGTAAGTGGTGGTGGATATGTGACGTGACAGCGAATGAGGAGGATTTAACAGCTGATCCCACGGCCGCGGCTCAATCCAGGCACATTTCTTCTCCCTTTTCCTGCTTCTCTACTAAAGGTTTAACATCCTGTTTCCTCCAGACCCCGGAATCCATTCAGTTTAACCAGGAGCCTTTAAAAGAAGCTGCAGCTGAGGAGGAATCCTGCGTTTCCTGAACCTTTAAAAGCATCAGAGCTCTATTTGTTCCCGGGCCAAGTCAGTGTTATGGTTTCACTCCAAGATCATACGTTCTTTGCATGAGTCCTTTTCCTATTTGAGCTGAATTTTAAGAAATTACTAGTAATGAATGAGGAAAATCACCATTTTCATTGCCTCAAAAACCTATGAAATCCACTGAGATATCACTAATTTATCATGAGTAGTTATAATATTATATAATTACTTCTCCATTCATAATAGTGTCGTAAATACTTGAATACTCTCATGCATGAGTTGCAGCTGTTAAACTGAGTCAGGAGGTTTTTACTAAATGATTTTATACATCTTTATATATCTTTATATTCTATTTTATTTGTTCACTCAATTTGTACAGTAAAAAAAATCAATGCAATAGCATATATATTTTAAAAATGTGAAATTACCTTCTATAAGCAATATAAAATATTATATAATTGCCTCTCCATGCATAATAAATCTTAAATACTTTAAAAATAATTAAAAAAAAATATGCTGATGTAGAAATAATTAGTTCTAGTTTCTCTTCTATTTTTTTATTTATTTTTTATTTATTTTATTTTTTTAATACATCATCATACATCATAATACATACAAAAAAATAATAAAAAAAAAATAAAAACTCAAATAATATTATAAAAACATAACAAAGTTGATTTACAGTCAAAAAATTAATTAATTAATTAATTATCAAGATCATATAAATGTTCCTACATGTTATAATATTAAATTATTACCTCTCCATTTATAATAGAGAATAAAAATATACTGATTGTTTTATTGTATTCACAGTATTATGTGATTAACTGTATTATAAAGCAGTAACTCTTTGATTTATTGTAAAATAAACATCAGATATTTCACAGCAAAGTTTTTCAGTCACTGTTCAGTATTTTAAATGTAAATTAGTTATTTTAAACCAGCTGATAGTAGCTGATGAACAGAGAAATGCATGTGGGTTTGTTTTATCCGTCCGACACGATCGTTTAAACTCAAACTCTGCATTAATGCCTCCTGAACTCAGCATCTTCTGTCATTCCCTGCACATGATGGGGGACTATTTTACGCCGCCGCCGGGTGCTCTGCAGCCTTTCAGGCCAGAGAACAGGACAAACACTACACAAACCCAGCGTGTCATGGCTGACCTTTCCTCTCTCCAGCCCTGTCAGAACTGATTATCTCTCCTCAGAGGCAGCTTACTGCCACCGTCCAGACTCAGCCTGATAACAACTAGAGCAAACTGCTCCGACACAGGGGACAAGAACAGGGACTCGTTTTGGAGGAGACATGGAAATAAAAGCTATTAATGCTAAAAAATACTATAATTATCTGGTTCTATCTTCTTCTTCTGAGGGTTTGAGCCCTCAACATGTTCAAATATTCTAAAGAATGTTATTAAATGTAATAATAGTAGGTATAATGTTCCATATTTATATATATTTATACATAAGGTAAATGAGATCATGAAACAATGGGGGAAAACTCCTCCCTCCCCCTAGTCTGTTGCTATGGTAACTTACATCGTTAGAGCTCGTTAATGATCATTAGGTCTGATTTTTTGATTATCAGATTATCAAACTTTATCGATCCCACATTGTGAATAAATAAAAATAAATAGTAGTTTAGTAATAGTTGGTTTTATTAGTTTCTGCCATGTAGCTAGCTACTAGCTGACTGTCAAAATTAGCCGTTAGCAACTGGCCCCGCCCACTGGAAAACAGCATCTGGACCAAACCACTTTGAGGAATGGGGGGGTAATAGTTTTTCAGCAATTAAGAAACACACTGTTTTACACTTAGCAGGGCTTGTGTTGTGTTTATTTAATATTTCTTTCCTCAAAGTGGTTTTGTCGAGATGCCGTTTTTCTAATTTTGACAGTTAGCTAGTAGCTAGTAGTAGCTATGTGGAAGAAAAAATAACAACCAAACTAATTCGTAGAAGCCAGTAAGCCATTTATCACATCACTTGTTCAGAACTAGTCCAAAATTACCAGCCTGCTGGTTAAAATCACACCTAATGATCGTTAACAAGCTCTAACGATGTATGTTACCATAGCGATAGCGATTCGGGGGAGGGAGGAGGGAAGAAGATCTCATTGATTCATGATCTCATTTGCCTTATGTATAAATATGAAATATGAACACTGCTATAACTATTATTATTAGCTAGCTAGTAGCTGACTGTCAAAATTAGCCGTTAGCCACTGGAAAACAGCATCAGGACCAAACCATTGTGATAAATAGGGAGGGGGGGGGGGTTATAATTATTCAGTAATCAAGGATCAAGGAACACATTGTTTTACATTTAGCAGCACTTTTGCTGTGTGTTTATTTAACATTTCATTAATATTCTAAATTATTTATTTGTGTTTACAAAGAGTTTTGGGAGGGAACCATTATTCTCTGTGAAATAGGATTTTCTCATCTGATCTGGACCAAACCACTTTGAGGAATACAGGGGGGGGGTCATTTGCTTTTATTTTACATTTCTTTAATATTCAAATTTACGCCGCTGCTCGGCACCATGTTCCTAACCCGCCCTTGAACTCATTTGCTCTTTGAGGGCTTCAGATAACTCATATCTGTGCTAATAGACCTTTAAGAAGGGAGCATTAAAGCCCCTGGAAATCACATGTGAGTCAGACTGACCTTCATGTAATATGCAGTCTGGAGACCATATAAAGCTGGGCTGAATTATTATAAATATTAACAAAAATACCACGGCAGACGTTCTAACTACCCACATAAACACCCAGGAGCCAGAAGAGTGCGATGCATGAATTTATTTCAACATATATTAACATTTTGTTTATTCTTTTTTTTCCGTTTATTAAAGACACAACACAGTACAGTATTTACATAAGATTCTATAGAAAAAAACAACACTTTTGAGTATTGGATGGGGATAAATGGGGGGTAATAGAATGGCTACTCGCTAGGGTTTAAATTAATCGATGGTGGTGGTTTGATGCCTCCTCATTAAACCTGACAGGTCCTGTCATAACAGTCCATGAGGAACAGAGACTAGTGGCAGCCTAACGAGCTCGTTAAGACTGAGATGGAGAACAAAGACTCAGCTGATCAACACTACATGGTGTCAGGATACCAGTAAACACACAGGAAGTTAGATAATGATGCTGCAGGTCAGGATGCTGCAGGTCATGGTGCATTATGTCATGTTGAATTATTATATCATGATGTCGTTTTATGTCATGTATTATGTAATGTTGTTATGTTGTTTTATGTCATGATACATTGTTCTTTTATGTCATGATACATTGTTGTTTTATGTCATGATACATTTTGTTATGTCATGACATGTATCACATTATGTCATGATACATTTTGTTATGTCATGACATGTATCACATTATGTCATGATACATTTTGTTATGTCATGACATGTATCACATTATGTCATGATACATTTTGTTATGTCATGACATGTATCACATTATGTCATGATACATTTTGTTATGTCATGACATGTATCACATTATGTCATGATACATTATTATTATGGTTAGTATTATGGTTATGTCATGATACATTATGTTGTTTTACGTCATGATACATTATGTTGTTTTACGTCATGATACATTATGTTATGTCATGACATGTATCACATTATGTCATGATACATTATTATTATGGTTAGTATTATGGTTATGTCATGATACATTATGTTGTTTTACGTCATGATACATTATGTTGTTTTATGTCATGATACATTATGTTATGTCATGACATGTATCACATTATGTCATGATACATTATTATTATGGTTAGTATTATGGTTATGTCATGATACATTATGTTGTTTTACGTCATGATACATTATGTTGTTGACCCATTTTGTTATGTCATGTTTTTTTTTTGTTTTTTATGTTATGCTGTGTCATGTTGCAATATATCATGTTGTGTTATATCATTATCATCATTATGTTGTATCTAATTGTATGTTGTTTTATGTCATGATACATTATGTTGTTTCATGTCCTGTATTATGTAATGTTATGTTGTGTTATGTCATGATAGGTTATGTTGTTTTACGTCATGATACATTATGTTGTTTCATGTCATGATACATTATGTTGTTTTATGTCATGTATTATGTAATGTGATGTCGTATTATGTCATGATAGGTTATGTTGTGTTATGTTGAATTATGTTGTTTTATGTCATGATACATTATGTTGTTTTATGTCATGATACATTTTGTTATGTCATGACATGTTGTATCACATTTGCCATGATACATTGTTCTTTTATGTCATGATACATTATGTTGTTTTGTCATGATACATTATGTTGTTTTATGTCATGATACATTATGTTGTTTTACGTCATGTATTATGTAATGTGATGTCGCATTATGTCATGATAGGTTATGTTGTGTTATGTTGAATTATGTTGTTTTATGTCATGATACATTGTTCTTTTATGTCATGATACATTATGTTGTTTTATGTCATGATACATTATGTTGTTTTATGTCATGATACATTTTGTTATGTCATGATACATTATGTTGTTTTATGTCATGATACATTTTGTTATGTCATGACATGTATCACATTTGCCATGATAAATTGTTCTTTTATGTCATGATAAATTGTTCTTTTATGTCATGATACATTATGTTGTTTTATGTCATGATACATTTGTTATGTCATGATACATTATGTTGTTTTATGTCATGATACATTTTGTTATGTCATGACATGTTGTATCACATCATGTCATGATACATTATGTTGTTTTATGTCATGATACATTATGTTGTGTCATGACATGTTGTATCACATTATGTCATGATACATTATGTTGTTTTATGTCATGATACATTATGTTGTGTCATGACATGTTGTATCACATTATGTCATGATACATTTTGTTATGTCATGACATGTTGTATCACATTATGTCATGATACATTATTATTATGGTTAGTATTATGGTTATGTCATGATGGGTTATGTTGTTTTACGTCATGATACATTATGTTGTTTTATGTCATGTATTATGTAATGTTGTTATGTCACATTATGTCATGATAGGTTATGTTGAATTATGTCATATTGAATTATTATATCATGATGTTATATGTTGTTTTATGTCATGATACATTTTGTTATGTCATGACATGTTGTATCATGTTATGTCATGATATATTGTTGTTTTATGTCATGTGTTATGTAACGTTACTATGTCGCATTATGTCATGATAGGTTATGTTGAATTGTGTCATTTTGTGTTGTTTTGCATGATGTTATGTTGCTTTTGTTATATTTTATTATAGTTATGTTTATTTATATCCTAGTGTGTTATGTCATGACACATTTTGTTATGTCATGACATGTTGTATCACATTGATACATTACATTGTTTTACGTCATGATACATTATGTTGTTTTACGTCATGTATTATGTAATGTTGCTATGTCGCATTATGTCATGATAGGTTATGTTGTGTTATGTTGAATTATGTTGTTTTATGTCATGATACATTATGTTATGTGATGCATTAGGTTATAAAACAACATGACACATCATATTGTGTTGTATTACGTCATTGTATTTTGTCATATTGCTTTGTTATGATGTGTTATTTTATGTTGAATAGTTAATTTTGTATTGTGCTGCATTATGTTGCTTTATATCATGTTGAATTGTGTCATTTTGTGTTGTTTTGCATGATGTTATGTTGCTTTATGCTGTATTATGTTGCATTAATTCATGATATATTATGTTGTATTATACTCTATTATGTTGTGTTATGTTGCTTTATGCCATTTTGTCATGTTGCATTTAGTGCTGTCATTTTAACGCGTAAATTCGATTAATTAATTACGCAGCAATTTAACGCGTTAAAAGATTTAACGCAATTATCAATGGTGGCGAGCCAATACTTTTGGATTTCAAATCTTCTCTTCTTACTGTATCCAATTGGTTGGTCATGCACTACAATTTATTAATATCCTAGAATTCAAATCCTTTATCAGGAGACCTTTAGCAGATATGACATTAAAATGCAATTAATTCGATTAATTAATTACAAAATCCAGAATGAAATTCTGTCATTTTGTGTTGTTTTGCATGATATTGTGTTGCTTTTAAGCTTCATGTTTACTTATATTTCATTATCTTCATGTTTATTTATATCCTATTGTGTTATGTTGTATTAAGTCATGCTGTATTATGTTGAATTCTGTCATTTTGTGTTGTTTTGCATTATATTCTGTTATGTTGCGTTAATTCATGATATATTAAGTTGTATTATACTGTATTATGTTGTGTTATGATTAGTTTTGTCATGTTGATTTGTGTTATTTTGCTTCTGCTTTGTTGGTTTATGCATTTTGCTGTGTTGTGTTGCATTATATCATTTTATGTCACTTTATGTTATTAAAGTGCTGCAGGAATGATTCTAAAACCTGGAAATGAGTTAACATCCTGACATTCTCACCTCAGTATAAACCTATTTGTGGATTTTGAAGCTTTTGCATGAAGCTTTTTACCTCTGGCGATTGCATTTACGCTTATAAAACTCCTAAAAATGGTGATCTCAAGATTATTTTGCTGCAAAACATGTCATGTGCCCATTGGCTTTTTAACAAGGGAACTAAAAGATATTAGAAAAAACAAACCATCCCTGCAGCACTCTGTGGTTATGTAGTTCTATGTCTATCACTTAACATCAATCTGATCTAACCCTGCATTTGTAGATTCCACATCATCACACAGGCGTGAGGCTAATTTAAAATTCCCTGCAACACACTGATGGTAAATCCTGTGAGGCAGGTAGCATCTTAGCGTACGACATCTCTTTGACAAGGCTTCAGCCCCAATCAGGTCAGCGTTGGAAAAAAACAGACGAGTAAAAGTGACTGTTAGGAGATGTGATTACACCTGGTGAAACGGGACAAAGACTCAACCCAGTGAATCTCTGCAGAAAAGACTAGAATCAGCGGAGGAAGCGTCTGTGGAAGGTGGCGACTGCTCGTCTTTGGGCTCAATTAGACTAGGCTGAACTAAGAGCAGCGCCGTCGCTGTCGCCATGGCAACGGGAGTTGATGGGCTGTCATAGGGGAAGTGAAGGGAAACAAAAAAATAAGGGAAGAGAAGACGAGCACCGACACACACACACACACACCTGATGGATGTAATAGGGAGCAGTTCAAGCAGGAAAAATAAAAGGTAAAGCACTGAAGCATCAGGACTTTGATGCTTTCATACTGTAATTAGCTGTAAGTCGTTGGAAGATGAACACCAGCGGTGTCAAACATGAGGCCCGCGGGCCAGAACCGGCCCGCTAGATGATTATAAAGCGATTATAAACTGATGAAAATACCAAATATTGTTCAGTGCACTGCAAATAAAATGAGGAAAATATCTTATTTAATACAATTAGTCCAATAATGAATAGAATTATCTTGAATTGGGAGATCATTTTGCTTATTTTAAGTTTTTTTTTTCCAAAATATGAGAAACTATTTAAACTTATTTTAAGAAAAAAAGACTAAACTCAAGAGATAAACTTGAAATAAGCAACATTATCTCCCACTGGAATATGATATTTTAAGATAATAGTGGAATTATCATAAATTGGCAGATAATTTTACTTATTTCAGGTTTTATTTCCAAAATATGAGATAAAAAACTCAGAATTATGAGATAAGAAGTGAATATTAAGGTAAAAGTCCTAAAAATGTAATCTGATTTTAAGAAAACAAGAATAATTTGACCAAATTCAAGAAAAAAACTTAAAATAAGGCAAAATTATCTCCCAATGGAATATGATATTTTAAGATAATTCTAATTATTCAAATTGTACCAAAAACAATATATTTTCACTTGTTAAGATTTAACTGATTTCAATATGGAATAACTGGGATATTATAGTGTTGAAATTGCAATTTTAAATCGAAGGTTAATTAATAATGTGAATTTTTATAAGGTATTTCTATGCTTTGAAATTTCTAGGTGTCATTTTATATGTAAATTTTTACTGGTCCATTCCACTTGGGATTAAATTGCACTGAATGAAGTAAATTGAGTTTGACGCCACTGATCTAGACCATAAACACCTGGACTCTGCTGTTCAGGATTCACATTTGGACGAATTCCAAGGAAGAAAGAGAGGAAGATTAAATTAAAAGCTGATTTTGCATGTTGCATCTCGATAATCAAATATTTGAACCTTTTTCTCCCAATTGATCCGTAAGGCGTCCACCTCCAGAGCAGCTGTCAGTCGCTATGACGATTAATTAAATGGACACAGCCAGGAAGCACCGATGATTATACACAGGAAATGAATGTTGAGATGATTAATGAGTGATGGCTATTCACCGATTTGTGTGTCATTCCTGGGTCAAGTTCAGATAAAACCCCGAAAAAAAGAGAGAACAGCAGCTGCCTGCTACTATGTTATATATATATATATATATATAAATATTTATATATACCGTTATCGGCTCTAGATTTAGTATTTCTATATCATTAATTTGTGATATACTGTACATTCTATCATATTTTGTTGCTACATACAATGCATTACCCCGACAGTGACTGTAAAACCCCCCAAAAATCCCCTTTTTCCCTGTTGTAGAAAACGAGTACAGCTACATAGTTGAACTACCTGATAATTACGCCTTGAAATATCAAATTATTTACAATAAAGTCATAGTTTTTCTCTAAGATTTCTCCTCCTTTTACAAAAATCTTGTGCTTTTTAGCATTTGAAACACACGCGCACGCATACACATCCGAACACACACACGGCAGGTAGAAAAAAATCGATAAAAAGACGTTTCCTCCTGCTTTTTTCCCGCCGTTTCACTCGGAAAATTTGTACAATCCCTGCATTCTGTTGTGTTACACTGGAAATGGAAAAAAAGGGGGCGGAGCTTGTGTCTTCCGGCTGTTATAAAACAGGAAGTGACCCACTGGAGTGTCCTGAGGTGATGCCCGTCACTGAGAATCTCAGTCCAGACGCCTACGTGAAAGCGCGTCTCATTTAAACTGCTACATTGAGGTTTTTTCCTTTTTTTTTATTTGTTCGTTTTCTCTTTTTCAATAAAGTTATGGAAGTTGAAAGAGAAATGGCGGTTCATCCCAGATCACTGGCCTCCAGACCGGCCTCCCCGGAGCTTATTCTGAGATAAACGGAGACGCTAAAGTGAAATAAATGACGAGAAAACACAGATTTATTCCTATGGAGTCTCTAATTATAGAAGCATTAGCACCACCACAGCGTTTTGGGCAGAAATTGTCCGGATGGCTGAAAGAAGCTGCTGCTTCTGCTTGGGGGGAAACAGTCCTCTGTATCTGTTTATTTATTTGTTTGTTTGTTTGGTTGGTTGTTGTTGTTCATGTACGCAGGCACATGTTTTTACCAGGGGTGGGACATTAATGTAAGTTATCGACTAATAATTGTTTTTACATCTGTATCTGATGGCGCTAGCTAGGGCGCTAGCTGCTAGGGCGTTAGCTGCTAGGACACTAGGGTGCTAGCTAGCAAAAGCCTATGCAAATTGTCCCATGTTAAAGAAAGAGTTTCAAAAAACTTGCAAAATATTATTATTGCAATTTTTTTGTTTGTCTTTATCAACTAATTTTCATGGCGATCCAGAGCTGGAATTTGATCCTGAGCTTCCTTTTTTTTTCGCAATTTAAGTATGAGTTTTTGACAAGAGCTCTCCACAGCTCAAACCTGAACAGATGACTGGCTTAATCAAGAAGAAAATGAGTAAGTTAACATTGGAACAACTGATGAATTTCCCAGGGCTTTAGACCACTATCAGTGGATAAAATCTGCAATTAATTTGGTCCCACCCCTAGTTTTTACATATCTGGCAAAGTAAAGTGATTCTGATCCTTTGGTGACAAGTCAGAAACCCCAACAAGCTAGCGGCTAGCAGCTAGCGACAGCCTGTCCAAATGGCCGCCGCTAATCGATGATTTTCCAGAGCCGGGAATTTGATCCTGAGCTTCCTTTTTTTCCCGTGGTTTAAGTACTTTTTGAGTACCTGCTTTTCGAGTTTTGGATTGGATCTCTCCATGGATCGTTAGCGCCACGAAAACTCGCTGCCACTGACGGGTCACACGCAGATTTCGATGGCGGTGGCCATCACCATCTGGCTTTTGTTCTTGTCCCGGCCTGGGGACTGGTGCTGGCCTCCTGTTTCCTCCCTGGGTGACAGCGGGTCAGACAGGACGCTGCGTTTGAGCGGTGCCGGGCGGAGGCAGGACGTCCCCGGCGGCGTGGACGGCTCCGGGTGGCGGTGGGAGGATCGTGTCGTCGTCGACGTGCCGGGTCCGCAGCTTCCCGTGCAGACCCCCGAGCTGGACCTCTCGCCCCGCTTGGCCCGGCAGGACGCCCGGCGCCGCAGCTCGCTGACCAGCTCGTACTTGACGAAGCAGAAGACGTCTTTGACGCCGCAGCGTTTCTCCGGCTCGGCGGCGAGCAGCCGCTGGAACATGCGCAGCGCGTCATCTGTGAAGCGGCGCCACTGCGACGGGTACGTACCCACCGGGCAGCCGGCCTTCTGCCAGCGCCGGAACTCCTCGTAGAAGGCGTCGGCCGGCAGCGCCGCCTCCCACGGGAAGTTTCCCGTCAGCATGCAGAAGACCAGCACGCCGAACGCCCACACATCCAGGCTGGTGGTCACCAGGAAGCCCTCGGAGCGACTGGCGCGGCACACCTCCGGCGCCGTGTAGGGGATGGTGCCGCTGACCCGTTTGACCCGGCAGCCGACGCGCCGCGTCATGCCGAAGTCGGCGAGCTTGATGCGGCGGCACTCGCGGTCGAAGAGGAGGACGTTCTCCGGTTTGACGTCGCGGTGAACCAGGCTCTTACTGTGCATGAAGTCCAGGGCCAAACCCAACTGCTGCATGCAGCGTTTCACCATCTCCTCTGGAAGACCCACCTGACCGGAGGAGAGAAAGAGAAGGATTTGGATTAATTCAGCCCAACAAACAGCAGAGTGGTACAGTGAGGTAAAAAGTGTGATGCATATTCAACCCTTTGGTTGCTGCAGACACAGAGGCCTTGTCCACACGACAATGGCACGTGAGACGTTTCTTTGCGGATTCCAAAGTTTTTGTGTCCCTTCACTCAACATTGATGGAATTATTAGCGTCCGCATAGCAATGCGATAAGGAATGATAACGAGTGACAAGAATGTAAAACATAAGCCACACTGGTAGGTGGCGGAATCATGTATTCGTGGATCCGTAACAAGAAGAAGAGATGAAGAGTTACTGCTAGATGGATCGGCCTCTGATTGGTTAAAAGGTAAAGCATTATGGAAAACAAATATGCCCAATAGCGACAATGCTAGCTGCAATATATGATCAATAATTTATAAAATATGGACAATAAAATGGTCAATACTGCATCTACGCAGAAGGTGTTTTTTTACAAATCCCCGAAAGTGACACTTGTTTCTGGGTGGATAGAAAACCTTCTACAGGGGATACTGAAAAATGGCCGCCATTCATTTCAATGGAAGCTGTTCACCTGGCACATACGCCAAGTAAGTTTCTGACTTCTTGGTTTATTTCTCATTCTCATTAGAGTCACCTCCCATGATGGGAGGCCCCAGAGCATGAGAATACTCTCAAAACAAAACGACCATTTATTGATCTCAAATAAAAATTTTCATCCCAAAACAGCAACAAAAAAACACATTTCTTGTTCGTCGCTTCAAACAAGCGACTTTTTACTGTAGTGTTTTTTGGCTGCTAGTTTACTGAGCTTTTGTCATAAAGCTACACTGATGGTACCGTTGGACTCGTCACAGTCTCAGCTTTCATATGAGATGTCATTTGTTTGTATAACATGAAGTATCAGAGCGCTAGCCATCAAAATGTGGCGAGTGGGTTGGCTTTATGATCGTATACCGATTTTCATATTTGTTAATTAATTAGCTTGGTGTTGGAGTTGTGTTTGGTGTGTGTAAATATGACTTATATGTGCTTGTAGTGGAGTTTCTCCTGTTTAATTTGATGTATAGCTTCACTATATTTGTACATGATTAGTGGAGCAATCTCAGGGGGGGGTGAAGGACCCCTGTGGGTCCCAAGACCCCATTTTGAGAACCACTAGAGTAGAAGAATGAAAGCAGAAGCTGAAACTGGAACCCAGAAGCTCCGCTGCAACCGTTTTTTTTAATGAGTCTTTAGAAGTCAAACGCTTCCAGTGCATCAACCGGAACAGCACTAAACCAAAGTGAGAGATCTGCACCGGGGACGAAGACACGGCTCCGGTCCCGGGAGAGCTCGTTAAAAACCGCCTCGTCTGATTGGAGGAGCTGCGGCCGAGCGAGGACGGTGATTGGTGGTTGGAGGGATGTTAGGGGGTTTTACCTGTGGAGGAATAATGTCGAACAGGTCCCCGGCGGGAGCGTATTCCTGTCCAAACACGTAGCTGTCCTCCGTCTCAAAAAGCACGTCCAGGACTTTGATGATGAAAGGGCTGCAGCTCAGAGAACCCGTCAGGCTGAATTCACGGAGGAAACTCTTCAGCTTCGTCTTGTTCTTGGTCACAAACTTCAGCGCCATTTTGGTACCTAGGGAATTAAATCTGATTTAATCATATAGAACATATATGAAGGCTGTTAACCTCCTCATGCATCCATTATGATAAACTCAGTCAGGATTGCTTTAACATATTTGTGGTTTAAAGAACCAAAAATAATCCCAATAATGTTTTTTATATCTCATCTGACGATCAATTTTATATGAGATAAATAGTGCAAATATTGCAGTTGTTAATAAATTAGTATTAAAAATCATGTAGAACACATACACATACAGATATAAATGCATATTAACCCTCTCATGCATGAATTATAAGCTTACTCAGATTATTTTTTACTGTTCTATACATCTTTAGGTTTGAAAAGAAGGAAATATAAAATATCTTTATTGAATAAAGATGTATTAATTTGTCCACTCAAGTCAATTTCATGCATTAAAACATAAAGAAGTTGATTTATAGTCAAAACATTAGAGGATATGAATCATTCTCACACTAGACACTACAATAATCAGTATTTCCTCCAAATCTTTGCAATTATATATATTTTTAACCTGTAATAGCATCTTTTTAAAGAAGGGAGAAGCCAAAATAGACGAGGTAGTCGGCCATCTTGGTTCCAGGGATGACTTTTTCCCTCCAAAATGATCAGCCAATGGGATTTCTTATAATTATTATTATTATGATGCAATACCTTCCACTAGAGTGACAAGAGTGACACAGAAAAACACACTTTTAAACAGCTGTAGTGCATTGAAAGTGTTAAAGCTTTGATTTTGTCCACATTTCCTGGTTTATGATGTTTAAATGAAACATGGGCTGTTTTCTCCCCATTTGATTCTATTAAGGCTTTAAAGGTGGGTTGAAGGGACTGTGGAGAGCGGAGTAACGGACTCTAGTTGTGCAACAGCTGCTGCATTCATTAATTTAAACATGTAGAATATGTCTGACTGGAGGAATCTCACCTCCACTCCCTGATAAACACACAACCAGCTGTTTGCAACCACAGCTGCAGAGAATCCTCAGTGTGCAGCATTTCTAATTTCTGAACTCATGCTGAACTACTTTAAAACGCTGCTGCTGCTTCTTCCAAACTGAGTCGGCTCCTAAAACCTTTATTCTCTCATGACCAGGGATTAAAAAGTAGACCTAACAAAAAAAAAAAAAATCCTTTAACGAACCCTTTTAGCCGTGCAGAAATGAATTTCTCGGCGCGGCGCCTTTGAGACTCGGTGATCTGCCTTAGCTGGTTATCCTCAACCGTGAGGCAGAACAATCTGCCTCTAATCTTCTTCATTAGCAAAGACTTCCCTGCATGTGCACCTTTTTTTTTTTGATGCATGAACAGCCTGACGTCACAAGGCTACCTGAAATTTAGATGGAGGGCGGGAATTGAAGTTAGAGATTGCAAAAAGAGAAGTTTCATAAAGGTGAAAAATAGAAAAAGCTGCCAGAATAAAGCAGCAAACAGTGGATTTTTAGCCTGTTTGCAGACATTCTCCTGTTATGACAACTGTTTTAGGTAATAATAATAAAGATATAATATTAGATATAGTAATAAAACCTTTGATTTTCCACAACAAGGCTAACAATGACATTATAGATGCTACCGCTAGCAGCTAGCATGATTACTGTAAGCTTCCAGACATTTGTAGCCTTTTATTTTAAATAAATAGGGGTCACCTCCAAAATATAATTTGATTAATTCATGGTATTTTTACAACCTTCTCTACATCTTTACTTCCTGCCCGATCACATGACTGAAACCTATTGTCAGTCCAGAAAAAAAAGAGAAAGGATAAAGATTTTATCCACATTTGAACCACTGGATAGTAGTTGAAGAAAATCATATTTTAGTCTAGTTTTATTTGACTTAAATTCAAAGTTCTTTGATCAAAGAAAATCCAGAGATCAAAAGAAAAGTATTTACAGTAGCAGAGAGCAGCTGAAGGTGATGGAGGAACAGACGTCGCCGCATTTAGTGCCGACAGCACTGATGGATGAAATATACCTGACAAACATCCATTGAAAGCACTTTTTTTTACTGTAATTTAAAAAGTCTGTGTTGAAAAAATACGTTTTTATTTTAAAAAGTTGATTTCCTCTCGAAACATGCCTTCATTTCATCAAAAGCAGTGGTTAAGGACGTTGATTTCATCTCATTTTATTCATGAAAATTGCTGTAAAAGGGTCCTTTTGATCGTTAATACCTTTATATCTTCTATCTGATGAATATTTCCACAGATCTACAGAAGAAGAGAGTAGCTTCTGGTGATGGAGGAACAGACGTCGCCGCATTTAGTGCCGACAGCACCGATGGATGCTACACACTTGTGCATTCACTTCATCACATTCGGTGGTTAAAGTCTGGTCTTATCTGATGAAACGACCCCTGCTGGACACTCACCTTGGGTCCTGTGGGCCACCAGGTCCACCTTTCCATACGTGCCCTTCCCCAGCTCCCGTATGTGTTCGTACTGTTTGGCCACGTCTGCTGCCGACAGCGAGGTGATGGCCAGGGCCTGCATGTCCTCCACCGGGACCCCTCCGCAGTAGCCCACCTTAGACGTAGGGGACCCCCCACCGCTGCCCACCCGTCCAGGCCCGGATGGAGATAGAGACAGGCTCGCCTTGACGCTGTGGGGCAGACTGAGAGGAGGGGAAACACCATTTCAGTACTGTTTTATTGATGGTAGGGATGATAAACAGGAAACAAAGAAATATTACTATACTACTATAATAATCTTCTTCTTTCTCCCTAATACTCCATTGAAAATGCTTTACAAATGTTATTATATCATCATTTTATTCATATTTATGTGGAACGCAAATAAGATCATGAATCAATGAAGGGAAAACTATTAAAAAAACATGTTTGACTTGAAAAAAGGGGCTTTTATTTTGAAGGACATACATTTCTCAAGTCACATGACCAGGATATCCCTATTGCTTATGGACATTTGACATGTGAGCATCACTGTCGCACAACTGAAGGTTGTTGCATAATCAGAATTTGGTAAAAATTGTCACCAAATACAAAATTATTTTCTTTTTTTTAGATTTAATTTAATTTCTTTTATTAATTCCTAGTGCATAACTGACTTACATAGCATTAATCTAAAAATATATTCATTTTTAGACCATTTTAAATAATAAAAACGCTTTTTTTACCATTACCAATCAATTAAAATAGAGGCTGATTTTGTCTGATTTGTACATACTCTATCAATTTGATTAGTTTCTTCCCATAGATGTTTTATAGATCTATGTTTCTTAGTTAGCTACTAGCTAAGTGTCCAAATTAGCCCTGTTAGCTGTTAGCATCTGGACTAAACCACTTAGGAATAGGGGGGAATGGTAACATAATTCATGCATGAGACACTTAGGAACAAGGGAATAATAATTCTAAACAGTTAAGAATCTCATTGTTTTACATTTAGCAGCATTTGTGTTGTGCATTTATTAGATATTTCTTTATTTTTTGTACAATTATTTATTTAATTGCCCCCCCCCCCTCCTTCCCCCTCCACCTGTGGAATCCCCATTTGTTCTGGACTGTTAAAGTTCTGCATGTTTATGGCTGAATTCTCCGAGTACGTGTGTGTTTTCTGGCTCAGATCCATGCGCTCTTGTTTCTACAGCTTAGCCCCGGCGGATGTTTAGATCAGGGAGGGCTTAAACCATCATTTCCATGCGATCAATTCAATTTCAGGGCAGGCGTGGCGTCGGGGGAAGTGCTTTCAGTAAATGTATTGGGCTTCCTGCCGTCCCTCTGGGTCACTTTGGTCTGCTGTCAGAATATCGGCCGGACTCAGACGCCACTTACTGGCACAAGACTTCAGGAAAATCAATACCTGGCCAGGTAGAAGGATGAAGGGACGAGATCAGACGGAAGGTTCTGCTACACGTGTTCGTTCAAATAAATAAATAAATAAATAAATAAAGGTGGTGGCTGTGAGTAGGGAAAATCATTATCACGATTATTTTGCTCAATATTCAAATTATCATTTTTTTTTAACTACAAAGTTCATTTATTTAGCATGAGTGTATATATATATATAATTTAAAATAAATACATTTATTAAATTGAATACTATTTATTTCATATTATTTCTTCCCTTTGCACATGATTTGATTTAATGACAAATTTTATTTTATTTATTTTAATTTTTTAAAATATTTTTTTATATATATATCGAGGTGAAAATGAATAGGATGAGTCAATAAATGAATAAATAAATACATTTATTAAATTTAATACTATTCATTTCATATTATTTCTTCCCTTTGCACATGAATTGATTTAGTGACAAATTTTATTTTATTTATTTTTATTTTTTAAAATATTTTTTATATATATATTGAGGTGAAAATGAATAGGATGAGTCAATAAATGAACAAATAAATACATTTATTAAATTGAATACTATTTATTTCATATTATTTCTTCCCTTTGCACATGAATTGATTTAATGTCAAATTTTATTTTGTTTATTTAAATTTTTTTAAATATTTTTTATATATATATTGGCGTGAAAATGAATAGGATGAGTCAATAAATTAATAAATAAATGTATTAAATTTAATACTATTCATTTCATATTATTTCTTCCCTTTGCACATGAATTGATTTAGTGACAAATTTTATTTTATTTCTTTTTATTTTTTTTAAATATTTTTTATATATATTGAGGTGAAAATGAATAGGATGAGTCAATAAATTTATAAATAAATACATTTATTAAATTTAATACTATTCATTTCATATTATTTCTTCCCTTTGCACATGATTTGATTTAATGACAAATTTTATTTTATTTCTTTTTATTTTTTTTTAAATATTTTTTATATATATATTGAGGTGAAAATAATAGGATGAGTCAATAAATTAATAAATAAATAAATGTATTAAATTTAATACTATTTATTTCATATTATTTCTTCCCTTTGCACATGATTTGATTTAATGACAAATTTTATTTTATTTCTTTTTATTTTTTTAAAATATCTTTTATATATATTAAGGTGAAAATGAATAGGATGAGTCAATAAATTAATAAATAAATACATTTAAAAATAATAAATGAGTAAATATATTGGAAAATCAATTAAATGGAAAAATAATACACCAATAAATATATTTTAAAAATGAATTAAGTGGTAAATTAAATAAATATGGACATTTATTGGGATATTTATTTATGTACTGAGTCTTTATTTATTCTTTACTTTAATAAAAAAATAACTTTATACTTTTATATTTATTAAATTAACTTTTATATCTCTCATAATATCCATAACTTATTGTGAGTGGTGTAAATTTGAAAATAATACACAGATAAATAATTTTATGAATTAATTAAGTGGAATAAATGTGATGTAACCCGAAACCCTTAATCATTATTTTTGCACCATTTGACAAATCATGATTTTTGTAAAGAAAATAACGATAAAAATGGACTTTTAAATACTAAGAACCATTTTATACTTTACTATATATGTATAATAATTAGAATTCAATGAATTGCACGGCCTTAGCTGTGAGAGAACAGGAGAATAAATGTCGCATGGAAACTGCTGAAAAAGAAAAAAACCTGCAACACAGAAGTAATTGCTGATTTTCCAGAAGTGCCAAGTTTGAAATAGGACAAACTGCTCCTGGGAGAAAAAACACAGGCGTTTTAATTACTGAGCCGAGACGGAGCTAAATATACTGAACTGACACAACAGCACAGTCAGAGATGAGTGACGAGAGGCTTTTTATACAGCGATGGAGCAAAAGAAGAAACAACATTAAGTACAAGGGAGGAAAAATAGAAACAGGAATAAAATGGAGCGTCTGATGAAATGGAGTGGATCAGACTAATGATGGTTTCCATTGTCTCCGCCGCCCCTATGCACATGCAATCAAATTAAATCACCCAAACGTGCACGAGCACGCGTGCACGTGCACAGATATGCAGCAAATCACCACAAACAATCTGGCTGATGGCCGTTTACATCCGTCGAGGTTGGTTCGCTCGCTTTTTCTTTACAGATTCTCAAAAAAAAAAAGCATCAGAAAACCTGCGTGTGTCTAAAAATGATGACATCATGTATGTTTTCAACAGGAAACACAGGAAGTTCTGTTTATTTTTAGATAATATGAAGGTTTAACCTGTTAAAATACAAAAAACAGGGTTCATCATTGAGTTTTATTGATAAATCCCAGTAGAAAACCTCAGTTTTCCTGCTATAAATGATAATAAATATGGAATATTTAACATGTGAGGTGACTACAGAAGAGTCGGGGTCTATTTATGTTGATGTTATAGAGAAAATAAAGTTAGAATATTGAAAAAAAAATCTAAAAAATACTTTATTTAAAACGAAAAACAAGACCAAACTGACCCAAATCAGGAAAAATACTTGAAATAAACTAAATTATCAATGATTAATAAGATATAAGAGTTCAAAGGTCAATTATTTGTCCATAAACATCATGGACCATTCCATTATTTCAGATTTTTATCTCATATTTTTGACTTTTTATCTCATATTTCTGACTTTTTATCTCATGTTTCTGACTTTTTATCCCATATTTCTGACTTTTTATCTCATATTTCTGACTTTTTATCTCATATTTCTGACTTTTTATCTCATATTTCTGACTTTTTATCTCATATTTCTGACTTTTTATCTCATATTTCTGACTTTTTATCTCGTATTTCTGACTTTTTATCTCGTATTTCTGACTTTTTATCTCATATTTCTGACGTTTTATCTCATATTTCTGACTTTTTATATCATATTTCTGACTTTTTATCTCATATTTCTGACTTTTTATATCATATTTCTGACTTTTTATCTCACATTTCTGACTTTTTATCTCATATTTCTGACTTTTTATCTCATATTTCTGACGTTTTATCTCATATTTCTGACTTTTTATCTCACATTTCTGACTTTTTATCTCATATTTCTGACTTTTTATCTCATATTTCTGACTTTTTATCTCATATTTCTGACTTTTTATCTCATATTTCTGACTTTTTATCCCATATTTCTGACTTTTTATCCCATATTTCTGACTTTTTATCCCATATTTCTGACTTTTTATCTCATATTTCTGACTTTTTATCTCATATTTCTGACTTTTTATCTCATATTTCTGACTTTTTATCTCATATTTCTGACTTTTTATCTCATGTTTCTGACTTTTTATCCCATATTTCTGACTTTTTATCTCATATTTATGACTTTTTATCTCATATTTCTGACTTTTTATCTAATATTTCTGACTTTTTATCTCATATTTCTGACTTTTTATCTCGTATTTCTGACTTTTTATCTCGTATTTCTGACTTTTTATCTCATATTTCTGACGTTTTATCTCATATTTCTGACTTTTTATATCATATTTCTGACTTTTTATCTCATATTTCTGACTTTTTATATCATATTTCTGACTTTTTATCTCACATTTCTGACTTTTTATCTCATATTTCTGACTTTTTATCTCATATTTCTGACTTTTTATCTCATATTTCTGACTTTTTATCTCATATTTCTGACTTTTTATCCCATATTTCTGACTTTTTATCCCATATTTCTGACTTTTTATCCCATATTTCTGACTTTTTATCTCATATTTCTGACTTTTTATCTCATATTTCTGACTTTTTATCTCATATTTCTGACTTTTTATCTCATATTTCTGACTTTTTATCTAATATTTCTGACTTTTTATCTCATATTTCTGACTTTTTATCTCATATTTCTGACTTTTTATCTCATATTTCTGACTTTTTATCTCATGTTTCTGACTTTTTATCCCATATTTCTGACTTTTTATCTCATATTTCTGACTTTTTATCCCATATTTCTGACTTTTTATCTCATATTTCTGACTTTTTATCTCATATTTCTGACTTTTTATCCCATATTTCTGACTTTTTATCCCATATTTCTGACGTTTTATCCCATATTTCTGACTTTTTATCTCATATTTCTGACTTTTTATCTCATATTTCTGACTTTTTATCTCATATTTCTGACTTTTTATCTCGTATTTCTGACTTTTTATCTCATATTTCTGACGTTTTATCTCATATTTCTGACTTTTTATATCATATTTCTGACTTTTTATCTCATATTTCTGACTTTTTATATCATATTTCTGACTTTTTATCTCACATTTCTGACTTTTTATCTCATATTTCTGACTTTTTATCTCATATTTCTGACTTTTTATCTCACATTTCTGACTTTTTATCTCATATTTCTGACTTTTTATCCCATATTTCTGACTTTTTATCCCATATTTCTGACTTTTTATCCCATATTTCTGACTTTTTATCCCATATTTCTGACTTTTTATCTCACATTTCTGACGTTTTATCTCACATTTCTGACGTTTTATCTCATATTTCTGACTTTTTATCTCATATTTATGACTTTTTATCTCATATTTCTGACGTTTTATCTCATATTTCTGACTTTTTATCTCATATTTCTGACTTTTTATATCATATTTCTGACTTTTTATCTCATATTTATGACTTTTTATCTCATATTTATGACTTTTTATCCAATATTTCAGATTTTTATCTCATATTTCTGACTTTTTATCTCATATTTCAGATTTTTATCTCATATTTTTGACTTTTTAATCTCATGTTTTTGACAGAACATGAATAATATATTCTGTAAGATGTTTATTTGCAGCCCTATTACTGATATTCTATTAAACTATTGTCTTATTGTATTGATGACGTGGATATTGATGATATATATTGATGCTGTAACAGTAACATTGGGTTTAATACAGATATAATGAGGTTTTCTCCTGTGATTCTCAAAGCTGCTGCTGCTGTATGAGGTTTTTGTTTTTGGATTCTAACAGGTTAAGGTTTCTCAGTCACCTTGTGGGTAGAGCTTGATAAATATAGCTGTTAGACAGGCGAAAACTAAAATAGGACGCGACCATGTTGTTGCTGCGTGTTCTCGGCTCATCGACTCTTTGTCGAGGGGTAGAAAAGATAGAAAAGGAGAACGTGTATCTCTGCAGATCACACTCCTCCTTGTTTGATTCTTATCATGGAGAACAGAAGCCTTACATAAGAGCCTATGAATATTGTAGCCTACTCATGCTGAGCGTGCCCACTCTGCACAGCCTACAGCGCTGAAAAAATAAAGTTGAGCATGATCCAGACTGTTCCCGGTCTGTGTTTTCCAAGGTTTTTGGTGATTAAACATTTAAAACAGGACGAGGAAGCGTTTTTTTTTTCCCTTTTAGCCTCCACCAGCACTGGTTTACTGGCTCCAGCGTGGATCTTAATCACATTACTCGGCTCCCACAAAGACAAAAAGCTCCCCCGCCCCACATCACATCCCTCCACCCTGACAGAGCTGGATGCTTTGCACTCGTTTCCTTTTTGCAGAACTGGATTAAGACTCGTGAAATGTGACGAGCGGTGGCTGCTGTTCCTCCTTCGCAGCTGCAGAGACGCTGCAAAACAACTCAAAAGTGGACGTTTCTGGGAGGTGATTGTGTGTGTGTGTGTGTGTGTGTGTGTGTGTGTGTGTGTGTGTGTGTGTGTGTGTGTGTGTGTGTGTGTGTGTATCAGTGGCCTGGCGACACTCTATCAAAGGCCCTTTGTGCTACTACCTTAGAGAGGGAGCAGCTGAGGCCTCAGCTACATGCTCCCAGTCCTCTCAGCAGGCTAAAGACAAGCTAGCATGAACACACCGCTAATACAAATGAGGATTTGGCTTCAGACATGTTTTTTTTTTACTGAACATTTGCTAAATTACAACAGTCCAGCAAAGTGCACAATACTAATTATATGAGATGTGTAGAAAAATCTAGAATATGACCTCAGGAGTCCTTATTAAGCCATTTCAGGGACTCCAGTGTAAGTTTTACCAGCGATTTTTCAGTTTAGTTGTAGTTAAATGCCCATTTTAGTCATATTTAGTCAAGTTGTATTCATTTTTTTTGTTTAGTCACATTTTAGTCAATGAAACGAAGAAAATCCAAAGTATTTTAGTTAAGTTTTAGTCAAAGAAAACTAAACTAGACTTTAGTCGATTACATACGACTACTGTGCATTTTTTGGTCAAGTTGGGCTGAAATGGTGGGAAATGAACCTCCTTCTATAGATCTGTGGAAATATTTGATAAGATATAATGGTTTTAACGATCAAAAGGACCTTTTTACAGCAAAGTTTAGCATTTTCATGAAGAAAATGAGATGAAATCAATGTCCTTAACCACTGATTTTAATGATATGAATGCACATGTATTTCATCCATCAGTGCTGCAGGCACTAAATGCGGCGACGTCTGTTCTTCCTCACAAACTAGACCAAAAAATGCAGACTTCTAGTTTAGTTGACTTAAATTCAAAGTTCTTTGATCAAAGAAAAGTTTAGATTAGTAAATAAAGTAGTTTAGTTTTAGTCAAAGAAATTCCAAAGTATTTTATTCTTGTTTTATTCAACTTAAATTCAAAATTCTTTGATCAAAGGAAAACCAAAAGTATTTTATCTAGTTTAATCAAAGTATTTTATCTAGTTTTAATCAAAGTAAATTCAATGTATTTTATCTAGTTTAATCAAAGTAAATTCAAAGTATTTTATCTAGTTTAATCAAAGTAAATTCAAAGTATTTTATCTAGTTTAATCAAAGTATTTTATCTAGTTTAATCAAAGTATTTTATCTAGTTTAATCAAAGTATTTTATCTAGTTTTAATCAAAGTAAATTCAAAGTATTTTATCTAGTTTAATCAAAGTATTTTATCTAGTTAAATCAAAGTAAATTCAAAGTATTTTATCTAGTTTAATCAAAGTATTTTATCTAGTTTTAATCAAAGTAAATTCAAAGTATTTTATCTAGTTTAATCAAAGTATTTTATCTAGTTAAATCAAAGTAAATTCAAAGTATTTTATCTAGTTTAATCAAAGTATTTTATCTAGTTTTAATCAAAGTAAATTCAAAGTATTTTATCTAGTTTAATCAAAGTATTTTATCTAGTTTTAATCAAAATAAATTCAAAGTATTTTATCTAGTTTAATCAAAGTATTTTATCTAGTTTAATCAAAGTAAATTCAAAGTATTTTATCTAGTTTAATCAAAGTTAATTCAAAGTATTTTATCTAGTTTTAATCAAAGTTAATTCAAAGTATTTTATCTAGTTTAATCAAAGTAAATTCAAAGTATTTTATCTAGTTTAATCAAAGTATTTTATCTAGTTTAATCAAAGTTAATTCAAAGTATTTTATCTAGTTTTAGTAAAAGAAAATCCAAAGTATTTTAGTCTAAATGAAGTTAGTCTAGTTTAATAAAGTTTAATAACCCAGCAGGTTAAAACAGTAGCAGAGATAATTTAAGTTTAATAACCCAGCAGGTTAAAACAGTAGCAGAGTAGTTTCTGGTAGTTTAATCAAAGTATTTTATCTAGTTTAATCAAAGTAAATTCAAAGTATTTTATCTAGTTTAATCAAAGTAAATTCAAAGTATTTTATCTAGTTTAATCAAAGTATTTTATCTAGTTTAATCAAAGTATTTTAAATTCAAAATAGATAAAAAGTATTTTATCTAGTTAAATCAAAGTAAATTCAAAGTATTTTATCTAGTTTAATCAAAGTATTTTATCTAGTTTTAATCAAAGTAAATTCAAAGTATTTTATCTAGTTTAATCAAAGTATTTTATCTAGTTAAATCAAAGTAAATTCAAAGTATTTTATCTAGTTTAATCAAAGTATTTTATCTAGTTTTAATCAAAGTAAATTCAAAGTATTTTATCTAGTTTAATCAAAGTATTTTATCTAGTTTTAATCAAAATAAATTCAAAGTATTTTATCTAGTTTAATCAAAGTATTTTATCTAGTTTAATCAAAGTAAATTCAAAGTATTTTATCTAGTTTAATCAAAGTTAATTCAAAGTATTTTATCTAGTTTTAATCAAAGTTAATTCAAAGTATTTTATCTAGTTTAATCAAAGTAAATTCAAAGTATTTTATCTAGTTTAATCAAAGTATTTTATCTAGTTTAATCAAAGTAAATTCAAAGTATTTTATCTAGTTTAATCAAAGTAAATTCAAAGTATTTTATCTAGTTTAATCAAAGTATTTTATCTAGTTTAATCAAAGTATTTTAAATTCAAAATAGATAAAAAGTATTTTATCTAGTTAAATCAAAGTAAATTCAAAGTATTTTATCTAGTTTAATCAAAGTATTTTATCTAGTTTTAATCAAAGTAAATTCAAAGTATTTTATCTAGTTTAATCAAAGTATTTTATCTAGTTAAATCAAAGTAAATTCAAAGTATTTTATCTAGTTTAATCAAAGTATTTTATCTAGTTTTAATCAAAGTAAATTCAAAGTATTTTATCTAGTTTAATCAAAGTATTTTATCTAGTTTTAATCAAAATAAATTCAAAGTATTTTATCTAGTTTAATCAAAGTATTTTATCTAGTTTAATCAAAGTAAATTCAAAGTATTTTATCTAGTTTAATCAAAGTTAATTCAAAGTATTTTATCTAGTTTTAATCAAAGTTAATTCAAAGTATTTTATCTAGTTTAATCAAAGTAAATTCAAAGTATTTTATCTAGTTTAATCAAAGTATTTTATCTAGTTTAATCAAAGTTAATTCAAAGTATTTTATCTAGTTTTAGTAAAAGAAAATCCAAAGTATTTTAGTCTAAATGAAGTTAGTCTAGTTTAATAAAGTTTAATAACCCAGCAGGTTAAAACAGTAGCAGAGTAGTTTCTGGTGATGACGTCGCCGCATTTAGTGCCTGCAGCACTGATGGATGAAATACACGTGAAAAAAATACATTTTTACAAAGTTTTTAATTTAAAAAGTTGATTCCGTCAACAAAAAACCTGCGTTCATATCATCAAAATCAGCGGTTAAGGACATTGATTGCTAAACTTTGCTGTAAAAAGGTCCTTTTGATCATTAAAACCATTATATCTTATCAAATATTTCCACAGATCTATAGAAGGAGGTTCATCTCCCACCATTTCAGCCCAACTTGACCAAAAAATGCACAGTAGTCGTATGTAATCGTCATGATTCATGGACAGTAAATATAATACTGGATTATGCTGTAATTGCTGCTTGATTATCCTACTAACCTCAGTACAAACACTTCACCAAAACCGATGAATCCTTTCATTCCCAGAGGCAGATCCTGTCCTAAAATAGCTCTACGTTTTGGGCATTTTGGAGATTCCAGGCAGGTTTTAACATCTGTGGGTGTTTTAATCCAGTCCCACTCATTCTAAATCATATATAAGCTGTTTTTTGTTGTTGTAGGACTCAAATAACTGCAAATATCCGTGTTTTTATTGCAACAACAAACCTTTTAGTGTCTGAAACTGAAATGTCACTCTGATTGTATGAAAACTTGATTGAGTGAAAAGCCTCAATAAATAACCTGGAGTGTGAAAGCAAGGACGTCCTTCTGAGAACAAAAAGCTGTTTTCCACTAATTCCTGAAAAGTGCCGCTCATTTCCGTTCATACACGGATTGACACTCGCTCCATTTAGTCTTTACTCAAACAGACGAGTGTTAAACCTCTTAAAAACCAAGGAGAAACATCCTGTTTATTCTAAATAACCACAGCGATGCTATGGCAAAACCTGCAGTCCACTTCTATGAGATTAAACTGCAAAAACTAAAGTTTTATTCTATAAACTCGGAGATGTTTAAGGCAGGAACTCACCCTCCTTCTGGGGGGAATTGGGGTTAGAAAAGTCTTAAAACTGTAAATATGAATGTATAATATTATAAAACACTAAAAAATGTGGTGTTAAAGAAGCAAAATAACATCCTAAATTAAATATTGTCTGCAGAGATGCAGCAAACTGGTGATTATCAATAATCACTATTAATGTATAATATCAGTTATAGATGATCAATAATCACTATTAATGTATAATATCAGTTATAGACTATCAATAATCACTATTAATGTATAATATCAGTTATAGATGATCAATAATCACTATTAATGTATAATATCAGTTATAGATTATCAATAATCACTATTAATGTATAATATCAGTTATAGATTATCAATAATCACTATTAATGTATAATATCAGTTATAGATGATCAATAATCACTATTAATGTATAATATCAGTTATAGATGATCAATAATCACTATTAATGTATAATATCAGTTATAGATGATCAATAATCACTATTAATGTATAATATCAGTTATAGATTATCAATAATCACTATTAATGTATAATATCAGTTATAGATGATCAATAATCACTATTAATGTATAATATCAGTTATAGATTATCAATAATCACTATTAATGTATAATATCAGTTATAGATTATCAATAATCACTATTAATGTATAATATCAGTTATAGATGATCAATAATCACTATTAATGTATAATATCAGTTATAGATGATCAATAATCACTATTAATGTATAATATCAGTTATAGATAATCAATAATCACTATTAATGTATAATATCAGCTATAGATGATCAATAATCACTATTAATGTATAATATCAGTTATAGATAATCAATAATCACTATTAATGTATAATATCAGTTATAGATGATCAATAATCACTATTAATGTATAATATCAGTTATAGATGATCAATAATCACTATTAATGTATAATATCAGCTATAGATTATCAATAATCACTATTAATGTATAATATCAGTTATAGATTATCAATAATCACTATTAATGTATAATATCAGTTATAGATTATCAATAATCACTATTAATGTATAATATCAGTTATAGATTATCAATAATCACTATTAATGTATAATATCAGTTATAGATGATCAATAATCACTATTAATGTATAATATCAGTTATAGATGATCAATAATCACTATTAATGTATAATATCAGTTATAGATGATCAATAATCACTATTAATGTATAATATCAGTTATAGATTATCAATAATCACTATTAATGGTTATTGAGGTTATTGTTATATCTGTTTTATTGTGTGAAGCAACAATGAATTTATTATTTATTATAATAATTTATTTATTATTTATTCATAATAAACTTTTCACAGCATCTGGCTGTTGTTTTAATATAGGAAATTAAAAAAATGCTCCTTTAATTATCAGAGAGCAGATAAAGTGATTGATCAGAGTCAGCATTATTATTATTATTATTATAGAATATATTATTATTTTTACTCTATAACAACATATTTCTGTTTTATTTTAACAATTAATTTAATTTGTAGTACATAAAAGCAGCCACCAAGCGCCCCCTCTGGTCAGTGGTAGGTATTGCAGGTGAGATTGCTGTATTTATTTTTCAGTACTTGTTTCGTTAGGTGTGTGTGTTTAAATAAAAAAATAGAAATGTCAACAGCTGCAGCAATTTATTGAATTATTAAATCACAAGTTAAAACAGCCGCTAAATTTGGCTGAATTACAAAAGTGGTGAATTGGAGAGCCGTTTGGGAGCCGAATGATCCGACTCACTAAAAAGAGATGAAATTCCCATCAGTGGGACTAATGAAGGAATCCAGGACTCCATCGTCTGCAGCTTCACGTCTCTACTACTGTTCCGTCTGCATCGCTCGGGGCTGAGCAGCCATTCTGGACCAGGACTGATCTGCTGTGTCCAATTTACTGTCAAAACGGCCGAGGAGCCTGGGGTCAGAGCAGATGTGATGTGGCTGGTGTGGAAACGTGGCCACGGCGCCGTCTGTGTGGATCCGTGATGCTGCGTTCAAATGCTGTCGGAACTCAGAAAGACTTCTGAGGTAAACACGTTCCACTGTGCAAACATTAGAGCATCAAATATCCCATTTCATAGTAAATATACTGAGATTCATTTCTGAAATGGACGTGGTTTGCCTTCAGCAAACTTAAATATTTAAAATAATGTTATTTTAAAGTAATAATAGAAGTTAAAGCAATGTTCCATATTTATTTATATTTATACATAAGACAATTTACTGATTAACTTCCATCGTTAGAGCTCGTTAACGATCATTAGGTCTGATCTTAACCAGTTAAACTGGTAAAAACAGGCTGATTTGGGATTAATTTTGAACAAATGGTGTAATAAATGACTTACTGGCTTCTACGTGTTAGTTTTATTGGTTTCTTCCACTGTCAAAATTAAAAAGTCAGAAATATGAGATAAAAAGTCAGAAATATGAGATAAAAAGTCAGAAATATGAGATAAAAGTCAGAAATATGAGATAAAAAGTCAGAAATATGAGATAAAAGTCAGAAATATGAGATAAAAAGTCAGAAATATGAGATAAAAAGTCAGAAATATGAGTCAAAAAGTCAGAAATATGAGATAAAAAGTCAGAAATATGAGATAAAAGTCAGAAATATGAGATAAAAAGTCAGAAATATGAGATAAAAAGTCAGAAATATGAGTCAAAAAGTCAGAAATATGAGATAAAAGTCAGAAATATGAGATAAAAAGTCAGAAATATGAGACAAAAATTCAGAAATATGAGATAAAATGTCAGAAATATGAGACAAAAATTCAGAAATATGAGATAAAAAGTCAGAAATATGAGATAAAAGTCAGAAATATGAGATAAAAAGTCAGAAATATGAGATAAAAAGTCAGAAATATGAGATAAAAAGTCAGAAATATGAGATAAATGTCAGAAATATGAGATAAAAAGTTAGAAATATGAGATAAAAAGTTAGAAATATGAGATAAAAGTCAGAAATATGAGATAAAAAGTCAGAAATATGAGATAAAAAGTCAGAAATATGAGATAAAAGTCAGAAATATGAGATAAAAAGTCAGAAATATGAGATAAAAAGTCAGAAATATGAGACAAAAATTCAGAAATATGAGATAAAATGTCAGAAATATGAGACAAAAATTCAGAAATATGAGATAAAAAGTCAGAAATATGAGATAAAAGTCAGAAATATGAGATAAAAAGTCAGAAATATGAGATAAAAAGTCAGAAATATGAGATAAAAAGTCAGAAATATGAGATAAAAAGTCAGAAATATGAGATAAATGTCAGAAATATGAGATAAAAAGTCAGAAATATGAGATAAAAAGTCAGAAATATGAGATAAATGTCAGAAATATGAGATAAAAAGTTAGAAATATGAGATAAAAAGTTAGAAATATGAGATAAAAGTCAGAAATATGAGATAAAAGTCAGAAATATGAGATAAAAAGTCAGAAATATGAGATAAAAAGTCAGAAATATGAGATAAAAGTCAGAAATATGAGATAAATGTCAGAAATATGAGATAAAAAGTCAGAAATATGAGATAAAAAGTCAGAAATATGAGATAAAAAGTCAGAAATATGAGATAAAAGTCAGAAATATGAGATAAAAAGTCAGAAATATGAGATAAAAAGTCATAAATATGAGATGAAATTATGATTTAATAATTAATTTAATAATATTTAATAAGATAGAATTATCTTGAAATATCAGATTCCATTTGAAGATATTTCTGCTTATTTTAACTTTTTTTCATGAGTTTGGTCGATTTAGTCCTGTTTTATTGAAATAAGATCACATTATTGGACTTTTTTATCTTAAATCTGAATTTTTATCTATATTTTGGACTTTTTAACAGATAATTCTGACTTTTTATCTCATATTCAGCTAATTTCTCCTCTTGTCCTTATATAAAGAAATAAGATGCCTCAGTTATTCTATATTTAAATTAATTAAATCTTAAGTGAAAACATCCATTAAGTACAATATTGAGTAGAATTATCTTGAAATATCATTTTCCATTGGGAGATAATTTTGCTTATTTCAACTTTTTTTCTTGATCTTGATCAATTTAGTCCTGTTTTCTTAAAATAAGATTAAATTGTTCTTTATTTTGGAAAAAACCTACAAAAACATCTGGCAGTTCAATATAATTCTACTCTAATATTAGACTAGTTATATTAAATACAAGATATTTTTATTTTTTTTGCAGTGCACTGATCATTATTTCATGTTTTTAAGCAGCAAGTGAAGTTATCTCCTACTTATGTGCCTTAATATGCTAAATTATATCTTTATTGATAGCTTTAATGCTAATTTAGCCACGTTAAATCACAGTTATTTATGCTAAAAGTGGGAATAAATGAACATATAATAGGCTACTTTTTAACAGCTTTCACTGCCATAATTTTCCATAATTTCCAGGACATTTGACCTTTTTTTTCCATAATTTTCCAGGTTTTCCAGGACCTTGAAACCACTTAAAAATCCAAAGTGTGTATATTTTATCCCTTGAGCCCTGACAGATTCTCACTGACTTCACATTTCTGTGAGGAAACAGGAACTGGATTAGACCCTTTAGCGGACGTTTGTGGGTCCCCGGGCCACATGTTTGACAACCGCTGATCTAAATACACCCCACAGAGCTCTAAAAGTCCAGATGGAAGCTATCAGACGCCTGCTGGGATGACCTGATGCCAGATAGATCCAAAAACAACCGCTGAGAGAGAGTGGAGATTAGGTGAAAGGAGGAAAATGTCACAAATGCCAATCAACTAATCAATACTGTAAATGTCAATCATAATCAATATCTCATGCAAAAAAAAAAATAAGCAAACACAATCATTCAGCAGTGAAAACTCACTGCAAGAAGAAGATAACCAGAGAACATCCTGTACCAAACCCCCCACTGAACCACAATCCAGTAGCCTCAATTTCCAATAGGGGAAGCTTTGTGTGTGTGTGTGTGTGTGTGTGTGTGTGTGTGTGAGTGTGTGAGTGTGTGTGTGTGTGGAGGATGAAGGGCAGCATCCCTCCCTTTGTAGCACATGCTATAGACGCTTTGATGTGAAATTCATGGGGAAATGTGACTCCTGTAAAGAGCTCAGAAAATGGGGTCTAGCTGGGTTGGAGGGGGCGGGGCTTAATCCCAGCTGGGGGCGTGGCCTGGTGATGTAATTGCTCCACTAAGGAGGACACTGCTGTGTTTTTCTGTTTTTTTCTGCTGTTTTTCTCCTTCACATCAACAACAAGTAACAGTTTTACTGACAATAAAATAAACTGGAACCACAATCAATGAATGATGATGATGATGATGCTGCAGACGGTCTGAGTCTACCTGTCTGTCTACCTGTCTGTCTACCTGTCTGTCCTCTACCTGTCTGTCCTCTACCTGTCTATCTCTCTACATAAAATAAACTGGAACCACAATCAATGAATGATGATGATGATGATGCTGCAGACGGTCTGAGTCTACCTGTCTGTCTACCTGTCTGTCCTCTACCTGTCTGTCCTCTACCTGTCTATCTCTCTACATAAAATAAACTGCAACCACAATCAATGAATGATGATGATGATGCTGCTGCAGACGGTCTGAGTCTACCTGTCTGTCTACCTGTCTGTCCTCTACCTGTCTGTCTACCTGTCTGTCTCTCTACATAAAATAAACTGGAACCACAATCAATGAATGATGATGATGATGCTGCAAACGGTCTGAGTCTACCTGTCTGTCTACCTGTCTGTCCTCTACCTGTCTATCTCTCTACATAAAATAAACTGGAACCACAATCAATGAATGATGATGATGCTGCAGACGGTCTGAGTCTACCTGTCTGTCTACCTGTCTGTCCTCTACCTGTCTGTCTACCTGTCTATCTCTCTACATAAAATAAACTGGAACCACAATCAATGAATGATGATGATGCTGCAGACGGTCTGAGTCTACCTGTCTGTCTACCTGTCTGTCCTCTACCTGTCTGTCTACCTGTCTGTCTCTCTACATAAAATAAACTGGAACCACAATCAATGAATGATGATGATGATGCTGCAGACGGTCTGAGTCTACCTGTCTGTCTACCTGTCTGTCCTCTACCTGTCTATCTCTCTACATAAAATAAACTGGAACCACAATCAATGAATGATGATGATGCTGCAGACGGTCTGAGTCTACCTGTCTGTCTACCTGTCTGTCTACCTGTCTGTCCTCTACCTGTCTGTCTCTTTACATAAAATAAACTGGAACCACAATCAATGAATGATGATGATGATGCTGCAGACGGTCTGAGTCTACCTGTCTGTCTACCTGTCTGTCCTCTACCTGTCTGTCCTCTACCTGTCTGTCTCTCTACATAAAATAAACTGGAACCACAATCAATGAATGATGATGATGATGATGATGCTGCAGACTGTCTAAGTCTACCTGTCTGTCTACCTGTCTGAGTCTACCTGTCTGTCTGTCTGCCTGTCTGTCCTCTACCTGTCTATTTCTCTACATAAAATAAACTGGAACCACAATCAATGAATGATGATGATGATGCTGCAGATGGACCTGTCTGTCCTCTACCTGTCTGTCTACCTGTCTACCAGTCTGTCTTCTACCAGTCTGTCCTCTACCTGTCTGTCTCTCTACATGCTTGTCCTCTACCAGTCCGTCTCTCTACATGTCTGTCTCTCTACATGCCTGTCCTCTACCTGTCTGTCTCTCTACCCATCTGTCTCTCTACATGCCTGTCCTCTACCCGTCTGTCTCTCTCTACCAGTCTGTCCTCTACATGTTTGTCCTCTACCAGTCTGTCCTCTACCTGTCTGTCTCTACCCATCTGTCTCTCTACATGTCTGTCCTCTACCAGTCTGTCCTCTACCTGTCTGTCTCTCTACCCGTCTGTCTGTCCTCTACCAGTCTGTCCTCTACCTCTTTCTCTCTCTCTCTTTCTGTCTTTCTCTCTTTCTGTCTTTCTCTCCTTTTCCGTCTCTCTCTTTTTTTTATCTCATTTCTTTCTGTCTTTCTCTCACTTTCTCTCTCTCTTTCTGTTTTTTGTCTTTCTCTCTTTCTTTTGATCTGTCTCTCTTTCTGTCTATCTTTTTCTGTCTCTCTCTTTTTCTCTCCCTCTTTCTTTCTGTCTCTCTCTCTTTCTCTCTCTGTGTCTCTCTCCCTTTCTGTCTCTCTCTTTCTCAGTGTCTCTCGTTCCTTCTCTCTGTCTCTCTCTCCCTCTTTCTTTCTGTCTCTCTCTCTAATTCATCTCTCCTTTAATAACATTTCATTAATTGCAAATATAAACACAACAACTAAAATATGATTTAAATTAAAAGCTCGTCCATCAAACATTTATTCTATAAATAAATCCTACAGGTGATGGATATTTGACATTTGATTGACAGCTGATCCTTCGACAGCTGTTTCCTGCTTTATTCATGACAGAAACATCAGTATTTTAACACATTTCTGCTTCTCTACAGACAGGACACGTGTCCTCTGTGTGACATTTTAGATTTTTTTGCAGTTTTCAAGCCTATTTTCCCAGAGCTGTTTCATCCCTGATATAAAACTTTCTTTTTCTTTCACTAGTGATGCAGCTGTTTTTTTTGTGTGGCAGCTGCTTCGCTATAAAAACCTTTATGTTGCAGCTCTTTTTTCTGTTTCCAATAAGATGCTGTTTATGAGCAGCGGGGTCCTGCTCTCATTAAATCTCACATTCTAATGTGCACACGTCATCGAGGAGGATTCAGAGTTGAGGAAACCATTGAATGTTTAACTCATTTAAGCCCAGATTGTTCATGCATGTAATTATATCAGTAGAATCACTAAAAATCTAATTATGCATCTAATGTTTTGTACTCTTCTCTTTGCAGAAAATTGCATTTTAATGGCAAATATAGTTCAAATCCGCCCCATTTTTTCCATGTATATAATTCAGTTTGGAGGATTATTCTAGAGACTTAATTATTAATCATAATAATATGAATAAAATGGCTCTTTCTGGAAGTTTGGCAGGAATTTTTATTTGATTTCATTAGAAAAAAAGCTGTATGAGTAACAATTAGATTTTTTAATTTAAGTATAAAATGACAGTCATAGACTTAAAGGCTCATAGGTTATAATGCATTAACTAGTAGTGTTTAAATAGTGTGTATTTAGGTAGATAATAATCCTTCCTGTCATATGACGTCATCAACTTCCTGTCAAACCCTTTCAAAAAGAAGTCATTTTATTTAATTATCATGATTTTCAACCCTGACATGTATATATTTATTTAAGCCTCTAGAATAATTTTGCACATGGGATAAATAGGTTTTAGTTTATATGCAAATTTGTGCAAGCGGCAAAGAAAAGCCTAAATAAATAGATGCATAACATGATTGTTAGTGACTCTACTGCTAGAATTATATGCATGAAATGTTCTTAATGCACAGAATGCACAGGTAGAACAACTTTAACTCGATGTATTTTAATTAATACGTCTTTAAAGAAAGGATTCTGGTGCCTCTCTCCAGCAGAACAATGTTTGTGACAAAAGCAAATCTGGGATGTTATAATGTGTGTGTGTGTGTGTGTGTGTGTGTGTGTGTGTGTGTGTGTGTCAGTCCATTACCAGCCTCCAGGCTTTGCTTTTAAGGGGGTTCGGCTCCTCATTTAAATGCATTAGGCGGCATTAACGATGAGATATCACCTGTCTGCCCTGGACCGAGTATAAAAGGGCCATTAGAAGTGGAGTGGCCCGGATGCCCTCGCATCCATCAGCCGCCGAATGAAGCAGGATACGGGAAAAAAAGAAAAAAAAAAAAACGGGAACGAGGGGTGGGGGTGTCAAGGATGATGTGGGTGAAAAGTACAAACGAAGCCATTAACACTATTTGAGTTAATCACGGCCTAACGGGCAGGAAAATCCTCGCTACGGCACCAATAACTGTTGACTCTGCTCGGAATCCATTGCACAAGCGGCGGGGTCAAAGGTCAAACCAGCAAAACAATAGTAGCAGTCAGATAAAATGAGACAAGTGAGGGTCATAACAAATAAATATGTTAATGCACTGATGCTGCAGCAGGGGTTTTCATCAGGATTTTCACAATAAAAAAAATACTTTTAGGATATTGGATTTTATTCACCATTGAAATACTGTCACAATAGATTTTTTTTTTGCATTTTTGCAGAATATGATGCATTTTTGCATCATATTTCTAAAAAGCTGTGATATAAAATCTATGTTTTTACAGTTAGGTGTAAAAAGGGGGATTTTATTTTGAAGGACATGCAATTTATGACGTCACATGACCAGGATATCATTTGACATGTGAGCATTATTGTCTCAAAGAAAATTATTTTTTTTCAGAATTTTATATACATATATATTTTATTTTTTTTACATTTAATTCATTTAAAATGATGCAAACTATGTTTACATTTTTTTCCTTATATTTCTTAAATATATCTATCATTTTAAGTGATAAGAACATGCAAAACATGATCTAATTAAAGTAATATTTCATGCAATAGAGGGTTAATATGGGACCAGTCTATGTCCTGAAATCACGAGCCTCTACTGAACTGATTAACGGATTTTAACCATTTAAACACTTGATATAATACAAATATATGTTTTAAAGGCTCCAAGTTCAATATCAGAAAAAGATATCACAAAAAAATCATTGCAAATGTGTGTATCCTGCAGATAGATGCAGGTTTCGTGGATGATTTTTACATTTATTTCTATTTAAAAACAAACTTTTTCTTATATTTCTTAAATATATCTATTATTTGGGCCATTTTAAGTAATAAAATCATTGAAAACATGTCATACAATGTCTAAGTAATGTGTGTATCCTGCAGCCAGATGCAGGTTTTAGTGGTGGTTTTCTTATATATTCTTATTTTTTCTTATATTTCTTAAAAAATATATATTATTTGGGCCATTTTTTCATGATCTACCACGTCTAAGTAATATTTCATGCATTAGTGGGTTAATATGGGATCAGTCTATGTCCTGAATCTTTACAGATTTTAACCATTTAAACACTTTTGACCATTTTAACCATTTATTTCACCAGTTGTCTCTATTTTTAATTGAACATCAGGGTAAAAGGTGCAAAGTTTCTAAACTTCCATCATAGAAATAACATCAAAGCTGCATGGTGACTTCTAAAAGGTCAGAATTTAATGTGATTCTGCAAAAACAAATCTTTAATTTAACCTTTATTTCTTTGCAAGTGTGTGCATCCTGCAGCCAAATGCAGTTTAAAAAAATGGAAAATTGGAAAATTCCTAGTGTATACAACCTAATGGAGTCCCATTGACTTACATAGCATGAAACCGAGACTATGTTTGCAACTTTATTCTGAAATTTATCTCATTTTTAGGCAATTTTAAGTAAAAAAACATCCAAAACATGTTCTACCATGTCTAAGTAATATTCATGCAATAGGGGGTTAATATGGGACCAGTCTATGTCCTGAAATCATGAGCCTCTACTGAACTGATTAATAGATTTGAACCATTTATTTCTCCAGTTGTCCCTTTTTTAATTGAACATGAAGGTAGAAGGTGCAAAGTTTCTAAACTATTTTTACTTGACAACATGTTTTCTTCATAGAAATAACATCAGAGCTGTATGTTGAGTTCTAAAAGGTCAGAATTTAATGTGATTCTGCAAAAAAAAGTCTTTAATTGAACCTTTTTTCTCTGTAATTGCGTGCATCCTGCAGCCAGCTGCAGGTTTGTGGGTTTGTGTGACTCACCTGCTGGCGACCTGTCTCTCTGCTCCATGGTCCTGCATCCGAGCTCCGCTCAGCTCTGACCTGATTTATACAGGAAAAAACACAAAAAAACTACAAATCTGAAGAAATCAGCTCCTTCGAAAACGTTGCAGATGATTAAAAAGATGAAAAAATGGATGAAAATCCGCGTCGTTGCGCTTCTCGCTGCAGACGAGGATGTGTTTGTGGAGACTTCTTCTTCTTCTTCTTCTTTGGATTTTTTAATAAAAATAATAAATAATGAAATAATTGAAATAAAAATCAGAGCATCATTTAAGCAGGAGGATGCTGAGGAGCTGCGGCTGGATCCTCCTCCAACAACAACACCTCAAACCTGCGCGTTTATCTTTCGCTCCTCCGGTGGTCCCGCATGACCCAGTTCAGCACCGCACGCGCGCGCGCGCACACCGCCGAGGTGAACCCATTCATTCACGTGCACGCAGCGAACGCCTTCACTCACTGTGCAGCGTGCGTGAACATGCGTTCTCACTCCAAACTCAAGCTCTGCAGCAGGATCCTGTGCGTTTTTTTGTCTGTGGGTCGGTCCAGCTCTTGCGTTAAGGTGTGTGTGTGAGTGTGTGTGTGTGTGTGTGTAGGGGAGGGGGGGGGGGGGGGGGGGTCTCAGATGTTGCTCCTCTACTGGTCCTACCAGTCAGCTCCTTCATTGTTCCCCGTCTCCACCCTCCCACAGGTCCTGGGTCCTAGCGCCGGGACGCTTCGTCTCCAAAACCATCCAGCGCGTCCACATGGAAGATGTTTGAGTTGTTTTTTTATTCATGTGGGAAAGAACAAGCTGTCTCTGCATTATTCAACAGCTGATGACTTTGGTGACTGTCCTTGTTAGAGGAAGAGCCACGCAGGGCTTATAATTAAACAGCAGCTCCTTCACTGTACATGTTAATCTACAGAGCTGCTGCCAGAGATGGTTGTTAACCAACAGATTGGAACTGAGAAAACAGCAGAGACTCAACAGAGAAAAACTGATGCATCATCATCATCTTCATCATCATCTTCATAATCATCTTCATCATCATCTTCATCATCATCATCATCATCATCAGAGATGATTCATCAGATGGATGGAAGGTTCCTGCAAACCTTACCGGGAAAATGTTTCTGCCAGTGGCGTCATTTCAGTTTAAGGCAGGAAATCAATAATCACTATTAATGTATAATATCAGTTATAGATTATCAATAATCACTATTAATGTATAATATCAGTTATAGATTATCAATAATCACTATTAATGTATAATATCAGTTATAGATGATCAATAATCACTATTAATGTATTATATCAGTTATAGATTATCAATAATCACTATTAATGTATAATATCAGTTATAGACTATCAATAATCACTATTAATGTATAATATCAGTTATAGATGATCAATAATCACTATTAATGTATAATATCAGTTATAGATTATCAATAATCACTAATTAATCATATTTTTATCTGTTCTAAATGTAAATTAAAGTGATATTTTTCTAGTTTTTAACTCTCTTAACATGTTAATGGATAAATCTGCTTCATTCAACTATAAATCATATATATTAGTATATTTGTGATGTCACATATACGTAGATCTATCTATCTATCATCTATCTATATATCTATCTATCTATCTATCTATCTATATATCTATCTATCTATCTATATATCTATCTATCTATCTATTTAAGTAGTTAAGCAGGATTTTCATTCATCTTTTTACACTAATCGTTACTTTATTTTTAATTTATCTTTTCTTTACTGCATTTGTCTTTTTCCTTCTACATTTCTCTACTTTCCAGCCCCAGATTCAGCCTCATATCTTCATATCTGGGCTGTTCAGGATCAGCCAGAGATTCTGTTTCTGTTTTCCTGAAACTCAATCATTTGACCCGTGTTTTTGTAGGTTTTTTAATCCGTATCGAGGAGCCGGTGGACGTTGAATATCTGCATCTTCACCTCCAGGTGTCTCAGGGGTCAACAGCCAATGAGGCGGAGACTTTTCCCTTCTCCCCCCTGGGGTTTATGGTGGGAACATGCTGTCATAAATCTCTATGAAGGTCAAAACGCTGTGTTCTGAGGAGGAGGAGGAAGAGGAGGAGGATAAACCTCTGAGCTGTGAACAAATAGAGCAGGGCTGCTCCCCTGGTTTCTGACACCACGTCCTAGTTTTTACTTTTTTTTATGTGTCACCTCAAGTTTTCCACCTCAGAGTTTCGGAAAAGAGAAAAAAAAGGGGGGGTGGCCTTGTTTTCTGTCTGTTCTGGTATCTTTCCTGCTGGTTTTCTGCATGTCCTGAATATCCTGCTGCAGAGTCATGGTGGGGAGATATTCACTCCAACCCAGTTCTGAAATCTGCTTTTCTTCTCCTTTTCAGATTTTAGATGCTGCATCGCAGTAAATCCCACTGCTAGTGCACATATATATACTCACAGGAAACTGAATCAGCTTTGTTGTAGACATTATTTTATTTAAATAAAGGTATTACACATTCAAAATCCCTATAATAACAGGTGGAGGTGACAGGAGGAAAGTCATTCATATATATATTTCATAATAATATCACTTTTATTCTCATTTATTCTCATTATAATGAAATGCTAATTATCAGAATGGATATAATAATGAGTAAACTGTATTTTTCTACTATATATATATATATATATATATATATATATATATATATATATATATATATATATATATATATATACTATCATGAATCATAGTATTAAACCTCAGCTCCAACACTAAATAAAGCATTTTTATCTGTAGTAAAACACAATGTTACTGTTACAGCATCAATATATATCATCAATACAATGAGAAAATAGTTTATTAGTTTATTATAGTTTTTAATAAAACAAAGGCTTGAAATAAGCTAAATTATGTGCAATGCAAAGTTCAGTGATTAATAAGATAACCTTTTCTTAAAAGAGCCAGGTCTATTTATCAGTGTTCCTGCTATAAATTATAATAAATGTGGAATATCTATACAATTACAACATGGGAGGTGACTACAGAAGAGTCACAATCAATTTATGTTAATGTGATGTTGAAAAAAAATTAAAACGAGACCAAACTGACCCAAATAATAAGCTGAAAAAAACATAATAATTAAACACATCATAGGAACTCTATGTAATTAGCAGCATTATATTATAATCTGAATTAAAAGCAAATGTTATGTTTATATACATCTCATACCTTTGACCTTTTTTGTATTAATGTGTGTATTCTTTGATTATTTCATTAAATATACACCTCTTTTAATTTTTTTTTTTATTTATTTGTGCTTCAGTGTTTGAGTTAAAAAAAATAAAACATAAATAAATTAATCAAATTTAAATAAAAAAAATGATAAATAATCACAAGTGATGATTTAATCAGGCAAAGATCTAATGATAGAAAACTGAACACTAAGGTTTGGAAGTCCTTATCAGAACGGGACTGCATTTCCCACAATCCCGTTCGACTTTTGGTTCGTCGCGGTAGGATGACGTCAGACAACAAGCGCCGGTAACCTTGTGCTTGTGAGAGAAACTCATGGATGTTTTATAGAAGAAAACTGTGCTGGAAGCTTCTTTCATGTCGAATTTAGTCGCTGTCGTTTTTGTGGAGAAATGAGTAAATATTTATTCCCTGTTTCTGTGTTTGGGACCGTGTTTGGTTCCGCTGTTTTACTGAAGTAAGTCTCTATTCATGTTGTATTATATTATTATTATGTAGGTTTGTTTACTGAAATATGTTCTAATATTAATATTCTATTTAATTCACAACGGTTATATTAACCCTATAATCAGGAGTGGAGGAAATACTCTACTTAAATAAAAGTACAAATACTGTTATAAAAATATATTATTGTAATAATAATAATTCAAAGTCCTGAATTGAAATGTTACTTAAGTATAAATTATTATCAGCAAAAGTACTTAAAGTAAAATGTGTTGTATTATTATAGTATATTATACCACTAGACTTTAATAACTGAATATAGTTTTTAGCACTCTTAACATCAAACCTCAGTTCTGCTTTATATAAAACATTAAAATCATTGATTGAAAGGGTAAAAATAAAACAAATTACATTAAAAAAACAAGATAAAGATTAAATATAAAATAAAATGAAACCCAAGAAAAAATGTTATACAATTTAAAAACTGTACAAAAAATTGTAAATGCAGCGATAAACAACCAGGACACATCTGGGATGTTTTCTACTCATGTTTTCCTGCATTATTATAATAATTTAACTTTAAAATCCCTAATTATAATGAATAAATGTACACTAGTCCTCTGCTGGAATATCTGAGGGATATGATGTTTGTTCCTGATGAATTATTGGACTTTTTCTAAACAGAATAAAGCAAAAATATAAAATTCTACAGTGCAGAATCACCACTTTTCATACCTGGACATGTTTGTGTGTGTGTTTTACACTGATTGAACATCAGATTCTCCTCAGTTTGTTGTGCATTAATAAAAACACAAATATGCAGCATGTTTCCAACATAAATTGTGGTTCATTAAGACAACACTGACTTATATTTTCCCTCCTGTGGTAGGAACCATGTGACCGGAGGCCGTTGTCCCAGTAAAGCGTCAATCAAAGATAAAACTGTGGTGATAACAGGAGCCAACACTGGGATCGGAAAAGAGACGGCGCGGGAACTGGCCAGGAGAGGTGAGAGGGAGGAGAGAACATGATTTATAAGTAATAATAATACAGAAGACTTATTCCTTCTTTTTCCCCTTTCTCACGTCGTCAGGCGGTCGGATTATTATGGGATGTCGAGACATGGAGAAGTGCGAAGCGGCTGCGAAGGAAATCCGAGGAAACACCCTGAACCCTCACGTTTACGCCCGTCACCTGGACCTGGCCTCGCTGAAATCTGTCCGGGAGTTCGCTGACAAAATCAACCGAGGTTAGAAAAAACAAATATTTTCAGTATAAGCTCACATGTGCATTTATTAACTCCTGGATTAATTGACTAATTAATTAATGAACTCATTAACTAATAATAAACTTTTACAGAAGAGGAGCGTGTAGACATCCTGATCAACAACGCCGGGGTGATGAGGTGTCCAGCCTGGAAAACAGAAGACGGCTTCGATATGCAGTTTGTAGTCAACCACTTAGGTATTTATTCATTTATCACTCATTCCAGCTTCTTCCATTAATTAGATATTTGACTAAAACACCTGGAAAAGTAATGAAATTAATAAGATTCATATTTCGTTACACTGCAAAAACTGAAAATCCCTTTGTTTTTGGTGGAATTAGTTCAATATTAAGTAGAATTATCTTATTTCACTGTCAGATAATTTAGCTTATTCCAAGTTTTTCTCGATATTAGTCAATTTATTTGTGTTATTCTCTTAAAGGAAGATCAAAATGACACAAATCAGGGAAAAAAAAGCTCTCAATATTGGATTAATTGTACTTGGATTAATTGATTTCAATTACATTTGCGGTTTATTTCTTGATTTTAGTTAATTTAATTAATTTTAAAGAAAATGTTAGTCTTGTTTTCTTAAAACTTAATTGACCCAAATAAGGAAAAAAAATATTTAAAAAAAACAAACATTTCTTTTAAATGTTTTATGTCTTATTACTCACTTTTCAGACATAGTAAAAAAATATTCTGAATGTTTTTATTACATAAAATTACCTAAATAATATATATATTTAAAAAATATGTAAGAATTCTATTTATATATGCACATATTCATATAAATCTATTTTTGCATATTAGAATAAAATGTCTATAACATCAAAATTGAACCTTTGGTTATGGGACAATGATGCTCACATGTCAAATCACCATGAGCAAACAGGATATCCTGGTCATGTGACCTCATAAATTGTCTGTCCTTCAAAATAAAAGCGCCCTTTTCACACCTAACTGTAAAAACATAGGTTTTATACCACAGCTTTTTAGACAAGTGAACATAAAGTAGCACAATTCCCTTTTTCTAAGTGGTTTATTCCCTCTTGGTTGATTCTGTCCTTCCTTCAGGCCACTTCTTGCTGACCAACCTGCTGCTGCAGAAGCTGAAGGAGTCGTCCCCCAGCAGGGTGATCGTCCTGGCTTCGCTGGCCCACATCGTGGGGAACATGGACTTCCAGGACCTGAACTGGGAGAAGAAGAAGTTTGACACCAAGCAGGCGTACTGTCAGAGTAAACTGGCCAACGTGCTGTTCACCAGGGAACTGGCCCGGAGACTAGAAGGTACCAGTCCCACAGGATGATGCTGACTGGACTAGACTGGAATAGAAGTGTGTGCTGCACATGCAAATGTGTGTGTGTGTGTGTGTGTGTGTGTTTCAGGTACGGGGGTAACAGCCAACGCGGTGCATCCCGGCATCGTGGCCACGCAGCTCGGCAGGAACACCGGCCTCCACCAATCACAGTTCTCCAGCTCCGTCCTCAGTGAGTGTCTCATTTCACATTATTCATCACTAAATGAGGCTCTTCATGCTTTATTATAGTATTATTATGTAGTTTATACTAAAGTAATTCACTCTCCATGTTATATTATAGTATTATTATGTAGTAATTCACTCTCCATGTTATAAATACTGTTATAAACGTATGCAATTACCAGTAAAAGTCATAAAACTCTATACTCAGACCTTTTACTTGAGTAAATATAGAAATACTGGCATCCAAAATACACAAAACTCATAAAGTACTCAGATACTAGAAAGTAGAAAATATTAAATTATAAGTAAAAGCCATAAAATAAAAGTAAATAATAATAAAATAAGTCCTGAATTTAAATGTCACTTAAGTATAAATACAGAATATTATCAGTAAAAGTACTTAAAGTAAAATATATTATACCACTAGACTTTAATAACTAAATACAATGTGTGAAATATGCATTTTTATTATTTTCTTCAATATCAAACACATGTTTATTACACCATAATTCATGTAACAGTCATTAATTATAAATAAAATCAACTATAACGAGTTGATGGGTACTCAACATTTATACTTAAAGGCAGGTTGAGTTCAGATTTCACAGCTTTTATTATTCATGAGGTGATTTATTTTTTAAAGGGGGGATTGAGGTGATGTGGAACATTGTAGTTGTGCAGGAATCCTTGTTACACTGATTTCATTTTAACCTCTGATTAAATATTTCATGCTGCTGCTGCTGCTGCTGCTGCTGCTGCTGCTGCTGCTGCTGCTGCTGCTGCTGCTGCTGCTGCTGCTGCTGCTGCTGCTGCTGCTGCTGCTGGTTGGAAAAATCACTGAGAACCTTAGAATTTATGAAGCTGAACATCAAAAATGACTCAAATCAATGCATTTGTCTCTCAAATGTGTAATAATTCAGGTTGTACTTCATAAATATCAATAGAAATGTGGTTGTTAATGTGTTAATTTATGTTTATTTATACAGTACAAGACAGGCTATATATATATATATATATATATATATATATATATATATATATATATAACATATATGTATATATAATGGTCTCATCTTACATGTTTTAATTTATATCTGTATATTAGATTTAGTTTTAGAACAGAAAGTGTTGGAAACCTGAGGCCTTTTATTATATATTTTATTATATAAGACTAAAACTACCATGATAAAAAATAAATTAATTAATCTGTACATAAATGAATATTCCAGTAAATGTCCATATTTATTTAATCAATTATCAATTCAGAAAATTAATTGATTTGTGTAATATTTTCACATTTATTTGATTTTCCTTTTTATTTAATAATTTGCTAATATTTAAATTAATAAATATAAAAATAAATTAATTTTCACCTCTATTATAATTATATACAAATTATATATAAATATATATATAATAAATTATTATTATATTATTATATAATTATATAATAATTTTATTATATAATATTATATAATAATATATATAATAAATATTATATAATAATATTATTATATAATAATATAAAACGTATTACATTATTAATTAATTTATTATATTATTTATTATAAATACGATATATTTATAATAATTAAATTATAAATCAATTAATTAAATTATAAAATTTAAAATTTATTTAAATTTAATTTATCATTCTTGTTACTCTATTTGACAATTTGTGTTAAAAAATGGCACAAAATTGTGATTTTTGTAAAAAAAATATATATATAAATGGACTTTTAAAGAAACTAACATGAACACACAATGTTTATGCTTCTTAAAACTGTATTTTAATTTTATATATATATATATTCATATATTTTATAAATTTAAGGGTCCTTGATGTAAAGAGGTTTAAAAACCACTGCTCTAGGACATAAAGAGAATGATCCTTTCAACTCAGGATTAAAGTGATTTTACCAGATGATCAATTGATAATTTAAGATAAAAACTCACTTTCTTCCAAACAGAGACTGAATAGGGCGACTAATTGACATCAGCTAATTAACTCAGTGATTTTAACCTCCTCCACCCTCCTTCAGGTCCTTTCTTCTCCTTGTTGGTGAAGAGCCCGGAGCTGGGGGCCCAGCCCAGCGTCTACCTGGCCGTTGCCGTGGAGATGGAGGGGGTGACGGGTCGGTACTACGACGTGATGACGGAGAAGGAGCCGGCGCCACAGGCCCTGGACCAGGAGGCAGCTGTCAGGCTGTGGGAGGTCAGCGCCAGGCTGGTGGGTCTGGAGGAGGAAAAACCGGCTGCAGCGACGGAACCGGAACAGACAGAACCTCAGAACCTGAGGCCGAACTAGGGACGATCTAAATCTGAGGCTGCAGCATGGGAAGTATGATCCTGCATCAGGAAGTTTAACAGCAGCCTTCGGTGACTATTTGTGTGTGTTTTTGATAAAAAAAATGACAGAAATTAAAAAATCTCCACCTTAAATCACGAGTATTTTTTACTTTTTCTTATGAAATGACTGTAAAATCCTCACTCATGTTTATTTATTCATTTAAATCAAAGATTCTTTATTGTCATTCAGCACATGTGCATATGATAAATGACATTAAATCATATTTTCATCATAAAATCACTTTCCACAGAAGCAGAGTGTTTAATTTCCTTTCTCTCACACATGTGGCGCCATCTGGTGGTGAAGTTTAGGTTTACATTAGCTGGAATGGAGAGAAATAAAGGCTTAGAAATAAAGAAACAGCATAGAAAACACTATTAAATGGAAGAATTATGGACATTAAATAGTAATTCCATCTTTAATATATGTATATATATATGTATATATATATATATATATATATATATATATATACATACATACATAACTGCAGATGGGAGTATATTAAAAAATGTATGTATTTATTTGAATTTTCTCAGTCATGTATTATGATTCTTATTATATTATTAATTATATATAAGGCTGTGAAATTAATTGAAATTTAAACATCATTTTAATTTCATGTGAAACAATCTCCAAACTCATATTATCGAGGTAAAAAGACATTTTTCTCTATATAATTTCTAAAAGACAGAAAGAATGTTTTGATAATTGTGATTTTAATATTGACCAAAATAATCGTGATAGTGATTTTTTTCCATAATAAAGCAACTTGAATCATGTATATATATATATTTTTAGGAGTTTATTATATAAATTTGTATTTTTATTTATCTAGTTTTTATCTCTGGGTGAAAGAAAAATAATAATATTGCAAAAATAAATAATGGAAAGCATGTGAATGTATTAATTGTTAAATTAATTAACAATTAAAGTTATAGTTATAAGAAGAAATGCAGCAAATCAACATGATTTTCCACTTTTATCACAGATATATGATCACTTTGGAATCATTAAAAGCTTTTAACAGGAAAGTTTTAAAAAGGAAGTAGAAGAAAAACACCAGCTCAAATAGCTATAATGCTACATGCTATATAATGCTTTATCATCCATTATCACTTATTTTAATGCACTTTTGACTAGTTTGTCCCTCGTTTACTAGAAAATCTAATTCACTTGCAGCAGCTCTCGTCTTATGTTTCTGCTCCTTTTGCATCTGCAGACATTCGGCCTGGGTTGGGATGAGAATATCCCTCCCAGACGTATTTGCAGGGATCTATTGCATAGAGCTTTTCCCCAGCAGTAAATCCCAGAGTAGAGATCAGTGAGAGCTACTCTGCTCTAATGCTCCACGATCACCATCGACCCTGGAACTCGACACCCTGGTCGCTCCAACGCAGACTCGGTTTTCCAGCGGAGACTCTGGCTGGAGACATTTCAGAAGCAACACAATCACTGGGTTTTCCTTTGGTTTCAGGAATAACAAAGACCTGAGACTCCCCAGAGCCTGTTGCTATCGAGTACGGTTACTTTCTTTCTGGATTTCATGCTTTAAAATGAACCCTGACCTCTAAAAAGTTATTTTCTGAACATTTTACTTGTATAATCATCCACATATTAGAGAAACTCACAGAGACAAGTGATATTTATTCTACATTGTCATACACACTATTACTGTAAGTGATTATTACAGGAGATTGCTGTATATTTTACAATAAATCACAGTAAAAAATACTAGATATTATATAGTATATTACAGTTAATCACCACATGCTGTATATTTAATTGTTTTTTTTTATTTATTTTACTGTAAAAAAATAATTTCAGTAACTTTCTGGATTATTGCTACCAGTTATTTACCATAAATTTTAACAGTTTAACAGTTTTATATAACTATATATCTTTTATATCATGATTTACTATTATCTTTCTGTTTATATTTATGTTGTTGTATGCTGTTTGTATTTATTTGCCTTATTTATGTTATTTTAATGTCTTAATTGCTACTACTATTAGTAATAATAATATATAATAATTATAATTAATATGTATTATGTATTATTATTAATTAATACATTATTTCACATGTAGAATTTGTATTTTTTGCCTTATTTTTGTACTTTTAATGTATTATTAATATAAATATTAATAATAATTAATTACTACTACTATTATTATTAATAATATATTATAATTATGAATGTACTGTATATTATTTATTTTTCATTAATTCATAATTTCACAGGTAGACTGGATTTATTTACTTATTTTTTTATTTTAATCTTTTACTTTTTTACTTACTTATTTAATTGCGACCACTACCACTATTATTATTATTATTATTATTATTATTATTATTATTTTCAACCTTTTTCCCAGTTGTCATGTTGGCATGTATTAATAGGTAAACACAGAATACCAATTATATGATAATGGTCTAATGATTTACTTTTATCTACCGTTTATATGCATTTTTAATATTTATAATTTGTATTTAGTTGCTTTATTTTTATTTGAATAAGTCTTAATTACTATTATTTTTAATAATAATTACAATATTCATTTATTTCATTATTATTTGGTGTTATATTCTTCTTCTTCTTGCAATTATTATTATTCCCAGCAATCACGTTTGCATGGATGTTAATAATTACATAAATAGGGTTTTATTATTTTAATTAATGTGATTATTATCATCTGTGTACCTACAATTTCATGTAAAACGATTGCTGTAAAAATGTCTATTATATACTATAATTATAAAAATAATGATTATTATCATTATTACGTCTTAAAAAACTATTTAAGTATTTAGGAGAACTCAGAAAACAGGAAGTCAGGTATGTATTATATGAGCTGCAGCATCTAGTGTAGTGCTCTTGAACACACCCCGGAAGGACTCCATTACCCATAATGCACCACCGGAAGTCGACGGAAAAACAAGCGTCCAAGGTACAAACAGTTCAAACTGATAGAAGCAGCTACTAAGGGAAGAAAAATGTAAAGTAGCGTGTTCAGAGTCGGATAAACGATTTATCTGCAGGTCGCTTTTTATTTATTTTCACCGGAGAAGGATTCTGACGCTTCTTTATTCCAGCGCTACGTCACAAACGTGTTTTTTCAACAGGTAAATGGACAAAATGAAGTGTAATGCACACAAAGCTGACGCTTCTGACTTCTAACTTCTAGGATAATTTAATAACTTTATAAATGAACTTTGAGAAAAGTTATTTTAACTAAAAACGATACGATAACAACAGCATTAATCCCTGTGGTGCGTTCAAGGACAGAAATCACTGTTAATTAGAGTTTCTCAGCCAGTTCTGACTCCTGCAGCTGCAAAATACTCAGATTCTTAAATGAGTAAATGCAGAAATACTGTCGTTAAAACATGTAAATGAATTGAAAATGTTATTTAGGTAAAAGTACTCATTATGAAGACTGTTGTTAATCATTAAATACACGTGAGACCATTGTAATGTTTTACATTAACCACTTTATTTAGTTTCCCTGCTATAAATGATAATAAATGTGGAATATCTCTACAACCACAAAGGTTATTGGACTTAAATCTGGTATTAAAATAACTCTACAACATGTGAGGTGACTACAGAAGAGTCAGAATCTATTTATGCTACTGCTAAAGAGCAAATATTGGTAGAATATTGCAAAAATTGCTTTATTTAAAACTTAAAACAAGACCGAACTGAACCAAATCAGGAAAAAACTTGAAATAATCTAAATTATCTGCATCATGATTAATACGACAAGAGTTCAAAGGTCATAGAAATCACACTGAGGATGATTCCACAACATTTAATTTACCTTTTCCTTTATATATAATATTATATATATATATATAGTAATATACTAATACTACTTTTACTATAGTTAAAAATACGTTAACTGACTCATTTTATCTTGTTTTTGGTACAATTAGTCAAATATTGAGTAGAATTATCTTATTCCACTGGCAGATAATTTATCTTTTTTCTAATTTTGTTCTTCATTTTAGTCAATTTAATATTTTTTTGGAGAAGATGTGGATATTGATGACAGATGTGCAAACTGCATTTGCAGATTGTTTGTTTTACTTAATTTAAATTTAATTTCTCAGCATGGCAGAGCCACAGCAGAACGTTGAGCTGCTGCCTGAAGACGTGGGTACAGACGACTGCCTGACGTCATACACACACATCTACAGCCCTGATTTACTAAAGTAAGTAGATCAGCACTTCTCCGAGCTTCTTCCTATAGTTATAGACTATAAACCACTTTAACCAGGGTTCCCACATGTCCTGGAAAACCTGGACAATGACTGACTCATTTTCCAGTCGTGGAAAAAGATTAAAAAAAAGGTCAAATGTCCTGGAAATGATTAAGTAGCCTATTACATGTTTATTTGAACTGCTGACCATTAAATGACTTATTTAATTAGCATTAAAGCTACCAATCAGTTAATTTGACTGTATTCAAGAGTCTTTATTTTAGAGATGCATGTTACTAAATAACAACTGTTTCATATTAAGACACATTAAAAGGTTAAAAGTGGAATTAGATTATATTATAGTCAACTTTATTGTCATTACACATGTATAAATACAGAATAATGGAATCTAATCAGAATGCAAAGAGCAGCAGGTGAATTATATACAATTATATATACAAATAAGGGTAATTTGTATAGTTAAAGGCAGTAAAATGGGTTTAGGATAGTAGTAATATATAGAAATACACGACTAGTGTGAACAATAATATGCAGGTGTACTATAAATAAATGTATAATTTCAGGTTAGGAGTTTACATATATATATAATTTATTTGAGGTGATTTTCACTTTATTTTTCAGAGGTCAGGTTGCATTTATCACAGGTGGAGGATCAGGAATTGGACTGAGGATAGCTGAGATCTTCATGAGGTGAGAGATGTGTTTTATCATAGTTTGCACTATATAATAATTAATCAAAGATAAATGGAAGAAACGTGTATTTCGTTGCTATTATTGGAGCTGGCATGCATGTGTACTTTAAACCTCCAGGTTGTTATCTTACACTTAGACTTACATCACTTGGCTTGTGTGACAAAGTTGAAATAGTTCAATAATTTACCCAGAATTAGTGTATATGTGATAAAAAATCAGCACCACGCCTTCTAACTGCACCTGGTACTGGTCCAGATGTCCAGAATTATGAAGATGAAGGAATAAAGACAAAAACTGTAGAAATAAAAGGCTCAATTTATGAAGAATTATGCAGGTTAATTTGGAAAATATGCACAAAAATAAAGTTTTTTAATTTCCTAATTTATTATGTTACTTCCATATATAGAAATTAATTTCCTTATTTATTTCTATATTTGTACCTTCATATGTTAATGAGGAATAAACCTTTATTAATAATTGTAAATTAAACCATTTTACACTGCAATATGGTGGAAATATCTTGTTTTTGGTGCAGTTAATCCAATATTGATCTTATTCTACTGGCAGATTAATTATATTATTTAAAATTTTAAAATTCCCCGATATTGATCAATTCTTCAAAATTATTAAATTGATAATCTGCCAGTGGAATAAGATAATTCTACTCAATATTGGATGAATTTGACCAAAAATAATATATTTTAACTTGTTAATATTTCAGTTTTTGCAGTTTATTAAATGTGTCAGGAGATTTTTGGTAATTAAACTGAATTACGGAGGTTTTTTTTAATTCTTTAGGATAAAATGCCTTAATTTAGTCAATTTAACAGCTCAGTAGAATTATCTTATTTTATTTATTAGCTTATTTCAATGTTTTTCAATGTCGATTTACTCGTGTTAGGAAAACTAGAAGATGAATATTTCATGTAAAAACATGAAATTGACTAAAATAAAGCAAAAGATTTAACGATTTCAGTTTTTAATTTCACGTTTTGGTCTTGAATTCTTATTTTCGAAATAAAAACAAGCGTACACTTCTTTTTCAGGTTAATATAATAATTATAGTTATGATTCACTCTGCTAATTAGTTTGATCAAATAGGATCAGATTCCTCTCAGTTGCATGATTTATCTATTATATTCACATCTTATTTTTTACAGTTTCAGATCTTGCGGTTTCATTTTTTGCAGCGTAAATTTATGGCAGCTCCACTTCTTCCTACAGTTGTCTCCTTCCTCTATAATAACCTTGCCTGCGTTATAATTAAATGCACATGCATAATTAAATCACACTTTTGACCTTGCATGCGTTGCCTCGGGTTCCTCAGCCTGTTGCATCATAAACTGCATGAATTAAATATTCATCATCTTATCAACACATTGCAGCATTTTCTCTCCTCACATTGTCACATTTATTCATCTTCTCCCTGTTTTATTCTCCCCAGACATGGATGTGACACAGCGATCGCCAGCAGGAACTTGGACAAGCTGAAAGAGGTCCTTTTCCCCTTTTTTGCACGTTCAAATATCATTTTTTTTATCCTCCTGCGACGTGATTTCATGACGTCATGTCTCCCCAGGCGGCTAAAAAGCTGTCGGCTGTTTCCGGACGTCGCTGCCTCCCTCTGTGTGTGGACGTGAGGCAGCCGGAGAGCATCGCTGCTGCTGTGGATGAAACCGTGAAGGAGCTGGGCCGCGTAGACATCCTGATTAACAGTAGGCTGTTAGATACAGTTAGAGTTAGAGTCCTGCTGCTAGAAAAAGGTCACGTCAAGGTTTAGGTGCACTGTTCTGGTGCTGCATGGATCTTAATGTTCTCTAAACCTCCTCATAGAGGAAAATAGAAAACCAATGCTACTCATCTCATGTTATACTCTATTCAATTTGCTGTGCAATTTTGTGCATCACAAATAATGATGCATTTTTACTCTTAACCTGTTAAAATCTAGAAAAGCTCCTGATCCAGGTTCAGCATTGAGTTTTCTTCATAAAACCCAGTATTAAAACTCAGCTCCAGCACTAAATAATGTATTTTTATCTGCAGTAAAACATTAAGTTACTGTTACAGCATCAATATATATCATCAAAATCCACATCTTCTCAATTAAAATATTAAATTGACTAAAATGAAAAACTAAACTACTCAATATTGGACTAATTGTACTAAAAACAAGATAAAATGATAATATTTCAGTCAGTTTTTGGAGTGTATAACATTAAATAAAGTATTTTATCTGTAGTAAAACACAATGTTACTGTTACAGCATCAATATATATCATCAATATCCACATTATCAATATAATAAGACAATAGTTTAATAGAATATCAGTAGTAGGACTGCTACTAACCATCTTACAGAATATATTATTTATGTTCTGTCAAAAACATGAGATAAAAAGTCAGAAATATGAGATAAAAAGTCAGAAATATGAGATAGAAATCTGAAATATGGGATAAAAAGTCAAAAATATGAGATAAAAAGTCAAAAACATGATATAAAAGTCAGAAATATGAGATAAAAAGTCAGAAATATGAGATAAAAAGTCAGAAATATGAGATAAAAAGTCAGAAATATGAGATAAAAAGTCAGAAATATGAGATAAAAAGTCAGAAATATGAGATAAAAAGTCAGAAATATGAGATAAAAAGTCAAAAACATTATATAAGAGTCAGAAATATGAGATAAAAAGTCAGAAATATGAGATAAAAAGTCAAAAATATGATATAAAAGTCAGAAACATGAGATAAAAAGTCAGAAATATGAGATAAAAAGTCAGAAATATGAGATAAAAAGTCAGAAATATGAGATAAAAAGTCAGAAATATGAGATAAAAAGTGAGAAATATGAGATAAAAAGTGAGAAATATGAGATAAAGTCAGAAATATGAGATAAAAGTCAAAAATATGATATAAAAGTCAGAAATATGAATAACATTTCATCAATATCCACATCATCAATACAATAAGACAATAGTTTAATAGAATATCAGTAGTAGAGACTATTTAGATATTTATGTGTGATTATTTAATTGTCTCCTTTATAATAAACATCTTACAGAATATATTCTTCATGTTCTATAATGATCCTCAGTGTGATTTCTATGATTTTATAGGCAAATAATTGACCTTTGACCTCTTCTCTTATGAATCATTGAACTTTGCATTGCAGATAATTTAGATTATTCCATGTTTTTTCCCCAGAAACCAGAAAATAATCAGAGAATTTGGACGTTTTTTTCTTAAAAATGACTCAAACTGATTAATTGAATATCAAAATAGTTGGTGATTAATGTGATAGTTGCCAGTTAATTAAATAATCAACGAATCAGTGCAGCTCTAGTAGAAATTATTGCCAGATCTTCAAATTTCTGAATCAAACATCAAGAAAATGAATAAGTGGAGGTGTAGACGTATTAAATGCTACCTCTCTACCACTCATATCAATATGCAAATAATAATAATGTCATTTTTACTCATAATTACAATAAAATAATAGAAAACTTAAAGATTTGAGAAGCTGGAACAAGAGAATATGGACATTTTCTTCTTAAAAATGACTTGTATTTGTCAATTAATCCATTTATAGTCAAATATGTCTCCTATAATGAATCTATAGGCCTCTTTTCTTGGTTCTGCTGTGTGTTTCTACTACTAATAATATATATTTGGTCTTATTTTGTCCCCTGGCAGACGCAGCAGGTAACTTCCTGTGCCCGGCTGCAGCTCTCTCCTTCAACGCCTTCAGGACGGTGATGGAGATTGATACGATGGGCACGTTCAACACCAGCAAAGTGCTTTATGACAAGTGGTTCAAGGTACAGTTCATCTAGTCTCTGCCGTGATAAAACGCTGGAATTAAACCCTTCAGCGCGTCGCTCTGTACAAGTGATGCCGCTGAATCTGCAGGGAAATGATGAGGTTATTGATCAGGACTCGCTGATTCACTGCTGCTTCACATTTTCTGCTTTTTGAAAATAAGTAGGGCGGTAAATATTCCCTTTAAACTGCACTCTAACGCTTTTTTTTTTGGTGCAGGATCACGGTGGAAACATCGTCAACATCTCTGCGACTCTCGGATATAAAGGACAGGCCCTGCAGGTGCATGCTGGGTCTGCAAAAGCTGCAAATGGTGAGTTTGCATAGTTTTAATAATGATTAAATCGACTAAAATCAAGAACTTGAAATAAGATAAAGAATCTGCCAGTGGAAGGAGATAATTCTACTCGATATTAGATGAGTTTTACCAAAAAATAAGATATTTTAACCTGTTTTTGTAGCGATTTTTTCATTATTCTTTAGGATAAAATGCCTTAATTTAGGCATTTTAACAACTGAGTAGGATTATCTTATTCCACTGGCAGATAATTTAGCTTATTTCACTGTTTTGCTTATTTTATTCTGCTAATTAGTTTAATCAAATTATTCATTTCAATGTTTTATTTTCATATATTTTGATATTTAGGATCAGATTTCTCTCAGATGATCTTATTTTTTACATTTACAGTCATTACACTTATCTTTTTAACAGTTTCAGATCTTGTAATTCTATATTTATACTATATTTTTTGTCACTAGTGAGTTTTTTTTATTTATATCACTTCCACTTCTTCATACATTTGTCTCCTTTCTCTATAATAACCTTTCCTCTGTTATAATTAAATCACACTTTAGACTTTGCATGTGTTGCATAGTTTTATTTTTGTCTTTCTTTAAATATATCAACACATGCACATGAATCTAATGAATGTATTTGACAGTTTTATGAGTTTTATCTGACTTTTTGCCTTTTTAATACTATACAATACAACACAAATGCAGCAAAACTAGCCTTTAAATGCATCTTTACATTGTTTCTTGTCCTATATTTTATTTTCTGTATAGAATTTCAGTCTTTCTTCTCATTTTTACTCATCAAAATATAAAAATATTAATATTTTTTTATTTACAATATGACGCATGTGACACAATCTTAGTATTTAAGTGCATTTTTGAGCAAGGCCGTACAATTAATTGAATCTTTTCGTGTTTCAAACTCATATAATTGAGTTAAAATGATAAATTAAAGCGAGAACGAGCGAGAGTGAAACGTCAGAGGATCAGAAAGTGTCTCTTGTATGGGGATAATTCAGTGTTAGATCTAAAAAACTATGTTTCCATATTGATTATTGATTGATTATTTCCATTTGATTTGACTTTGTACTTGACTGCAGCACATTTGTCCCTCTCTGTTCTACCCAGATGCTATGACCAGACACCTGGCTGTAGAATGGGGGCCCAGCGGGGTGAGGGTCAACGCTGTGGCTCCAGGTCCCATCTCTGGAACTGAAGGATACCGCAGACTAGGTACACATGAGTCATTTAAGACCGTATCTGGTCCAGGGTGTCAAACATGTGGCCCGGGGGCCAGAATCAGAACCTGCTATAGGGTCCAACTCGGCCCAGTCTGTGACAAATGTTCCTGAGGATAAACTTCATTTTTATATTATACTGTAATATATTTATGCTGCGTTTCTTTCATGATACGAGATAAAGATGTCAAATAATTTAATCTTATTAAAGAAAACAGGAATTGAGCAAATTAAAGAAAAAAAACACAGAAATAAGAGAATTCTATTTGATATTTATTGTAAAACAAGATATTTTTATTTATTTATATCTATTCTATTTTGTTCTTTGAAGGTTAATTATTAATTATAATTAATTATATTAATTAGAACAGATATAAATTTGTGATTGGTGAGTATCTATTAATTATATAGATTATTAATAAATTATATTAATATATATTATATTAATTATTAATAGTGATTATTGATCATCTATAACTGATATTATACATTAATAGTGATTATTGATAATCTATAACTGATATTATACATTAATAGTGATTATTGATCATCTATAACTGATATTATACATTAATAGTGATTATTGATCATCTATAACTGATATTATACATTAATAGTGATTATTGATCATCTATAACTGATATTATACATTAATAGTGATTATTGATAATCTATAACTGATATTATACATTAATAGTGATTATTGATCATCTATAACTGATATTATACATTAATAGTGATTATTGATAATCTATAACTGATATTATACATTAATAGTGATTATTGATAATCTATAACTGATATTATACATTAATAGTGATTATTGATAATCTATAACTGATATTATACATTAATAGTGATTATTGATCATCTATAACTGATATTATACATTAATAGTGATTATTGATCATCTATAACTGATATTATACATTAATAGTGATTATTGATCATCTATAACTGATATTATACATTAATAGTGATTATTGATCATCTATAACTGATATTATACATTAATAGTTTTGCTCTCACACCAGATTGATGCATTTAAATGTAGAATTTCCTCATTGTTGTAACCCCCAGGCCCCCCAGGAAGAAAAGTTCCTGCCTTAAACTGAAATAACGCCACTGAGTCTCATATCACAGTATCAATATATTCCCCGTTCCCTGTTCATAATTCATTTTTCCTTCCTTTATTTCCATCAGGGGGTCCTAGGGGGGAGGCGGCTGGCGTGTTCCAGTCCATCCCTCTGCAGAGGTCGGGTAATAAGACAGAAATAGCCCACTGCGTCCTGTTCCTGTCCAGCCGGGCCTCCTCCTACGTGACGGGTTCCGTCCTGGTGGCGGACGGCGGCTCGTGGCTGACCTCCGCCAACGACGTCTCCAAGCTGCTGGGTATAGCCTCCTCTAAATCTGCTAAACTCTGAACAGCAGCCTCCTCCTGACCCAGGTGTGTAGGAGGAGGAGGAGGAGGTGCAGCAAAAGTCTGACATTGAATAAATTCAGAATTGATTGAAGAGTGATTTTGTACTTTTGCCTAATTGTTTACATTACATTATAAATCAATTACACTGGAAATAAACTATTATTCCCCTTTGTAACCAGACTTTTTGCAGATTAATCCATATTAATCAACTTTCTCCTATTTTATTTCAGGATACTGGTCATCTGAAAAGAAAGCGGACAAGTAAACGCTGGAATTAATAATAAGGAGCCATCAGAAACACAGTGTTTGTCTCACCCACTGCTCTCATATGTTTAATACTACGACTAAAATCCAACATGTATTTTAATAACGGTTCAAATTGTGTAAGAAATCAGGGAGTTGATTGCTGTTAATTATCATGCATTTCATGTACAGTCATTTATGTGATTTTTCAGTACATATCTATTAATAAAATCTTTTATATTAACAGGTAATGGTGACTCCGGTTTCCTTTTACTTTCAGAAATAGATATTTTCTAATCCAGATGGATTAATTTATTTTTTCCCATGGAGTTATTAGTTATTTTTATTTTCCTCATATCCATACCAAGGCCATAAACTGGTTGCAAGCATAAGAAGATTAATGTAATAAATATACTAATAATAAGAGTAATATTAATACTATTATTTAGATTAAGCTGTCATTACCACTGTAAATCCAACAGGGGGCGCCAAAGCATCACAATTGCAATTATAATATATGTGATCACATTAGTTGTTCAACAAGAACTCTGCAGATCTATTAGAATCATTGAGAACTGTCTTTCAGGTGATTGATAATTCAAAGGTTCATTTAATTTATTGTATTTTACTTCAAGTTTTATGTCTTGTATTTCTCTGCTTGTGTTAACTGGGTATTATTTGTCTAATGTTCTTCTTAGTTTATTTCATGTCTGTTTTAAAACTTGCTGAGTTGCATTCCTCTATGAAATGTGCTATAAAAATTAAGTTTATGATTATTATTATATTGAAGATAATTAGTGCAATTTAAAATTTGAACTTCCATGAACTGATTGCTTTTTTTATAGCTTGTTTTTATAGGTGTTTTATATCCAGAGTTTCTCTCTCTGAACATGAACTTTAACCTTTGTGTGGTTGTCACACATTTTAAAATATGATTTTTATATGTATTTGTATGATTTTGAGTTACTTTCCTTAAGTATTTCTGAACTTAATTTACTTTTCAGATGAAGATTTTATATAAAATATGAATATACTTTAAATTAAACTACCCAGAATATATTCTTCATGTTCTGTAATGATCCTCAGTGTTTTTTCTATAATTTTATGGACAAATAATTGACCTTTGAACTCTTATCTTATTAATCATTGTAGCTGCATTGCAGATAATTTAGCTTATTTAATTGTTCCTGATTTGTTAGTTTAGTCTTGTTCAAATATTTTTTTATCTGTAGTAAAACACAATTTTAGATTATTTTTTTTACAATAACCTTTGTTTTTGCAGAGATATTTTATATTTATTATCATTTATAGCAGGAAAGCTAAATAATAAGCCCGATTAAGTAAATTTGTTAATAATACTTCTGTTATTTTACTTAAAATTATTAATTCAGGATTTTTCTATACACTTGAAGGTGCCAAATATTATAATACAGTACAATTACTATTAATTAGTATCTACAATACTGGCTAAGTGGTTTATCTGTAGTATTTAGTGAAGTATTTTTATCTGTAGTAAAAGGCAATGCTATATATTTTATTATATATATATATTCTAACTATATTTGCTCTATAATAGCAACATAAATTGATTCTGACTCTTTTGTAGTCACCTCATATTGATTTCTTGAGTCAATAACCTTTGTTTTTGTAGAGATATTTTATATTTATTATCATTTATAGCAGGAAAACTGAATAATAAGCCTGGGGGCTTAAGTGATTAAATACATTTTGTTAATAATACTTCTGTTCTTTTACTTAAAATGATTAATTCTGTCGTTATTATGTTTTTTAACGACAATATTTTTAATTCTACACCTGATCGCTGTGCTATAAAAGCCAATGACACTGCGGGGTGTTCTTTTTTCTACGCTTGCGTGAAAACGTCAGTTGCGTGTATGCGGCTGGAGGAGGAGGCTGAGGAGAAGGAGGAGGCTGAGGAGGCGGCGGAGGAGGAGAAGGAGGATGGAACACTGCTGATGCTGATGCGAGAGCTTTCGGTGGAGTGTATCGACCAAAAAAAAACACAAAAAAACGATGGAATTTTCGCGCATTTAAACGCCGCTTTTCTCTCTCCGAGGAGCACGCGGAAGCAGGTGCGTGTCCTCCCCCCCCCCCCCCCCCCCCCCACTTCGTGAAAAACCCGAAAAGAGCCGAAGAGGGAATCGAACGGTTTCGTCTCGTCACTCGTCTGGCCCTGTCCTGTCCCTGTGACACAGGTGGATTGACGCTGAAAAAAAAAAAAAAAAAAAACAACGGCGAACGCGGATAAACGCGTTAAACTGGAGAAATATCCGTTAATTCTCCTCTTAAATTAACGTTTAACATCGACGTCAACGGTCGCGTTTTAAATAGGGGGGCTCGTGGGGCGTGTTGGCGATAGCTAATGGGCTAATCTCCGCTAGCTAGTCGGTTAGCATCCGAGTGGGATGCTGGAAGGAGGAGTTAGCTAGCACACGTTCAATGTGAGCATTTGGCAGTTTTATATTTAAGTCAAACCGGCCCTGGTGATGACAGATTCGGCGTTTAGGAGGAGAGGGTTCAGGCGTTTTTTTTCTCTTCGCCCGCTGGTTGTAAATTAGCTTGAGATGAGATAATCCGGCTAAGGAAGCTAATGTTGACAAACACCGACTTAAACGCTGAGATGCTGCTGCTGTTTTTAAGATGTTGTTTCGCTCCTTTTTTCAGCTCCCAGGTCGGAGAGGAAGCATGTTGACGTCGGATGAACCGGAGCTGAAATATTTTGGCAACGAGCAGGAGTGGATCTGCCATAACAGAGAGGGACATCTTGAGTCAATGTACATCAGTAGGATTTCGAGTCATTTCTTCTGATAACTACCTATTCTACAACTTAATCTTGTATTTATATAACCACACACATTGTGACTGACCTAGACAATGCTTGTAGGAGTCATACGTTTAATTCCAGATTCCAGTGAAGATGTGTGGTTCCATTTTTAAGAACAACATGACATTCAGATTGAAGAACTGGATCGTGACAGCAGCTGTGAGATAAAGACGTCACCAGCTTTCTCAGGTTTGCAATAAAAAAGAAAAGAAAAAGAAGGAAGGGGGGGAATAGGTGATATAAATGGAGCCGACTGGCCCTTTGGGGCACGCACAGTGGGAGTCGGAACAGCCATTTCCTCTTGGATTTCTCACACTGGATTCGGACAATGGAGGTGTGCCGTGTCAACACGGTCAGGACGGTTTGGATTACATGGACCGTGACCTGGATCAGACCTCTCGGAACACGGAAACCGGCGTTTTCCGGGACAAGTCGGTGGACCTGGACGACCTCATAAACAACATCTGTGATTACTCCTGTGCGGGTTTGCTGTTTGAGGACGACCAGAACCAAACTCGCACAGAAAAGAATGAGGGACCCGACGAAATCACTGACCTCACCCTGTCGTGGTTGTTTTCCCCCGGCCTCTCGGACGTGGTCGGGAAAAACTTTACGGAACTGAGAAAGGACTCGGATACTCTAAGTAAACAGTCTTCTCCATCAAAAGTTCCCGACAGGACGTCTGAGACGAACCCGTTTTTGTTGGTTGATCTCCCGAACGAATCGTTGAATTGTCTCACCTCAGGTGAGTTGGACCCACAGGATGCCAGTGAGGAGCTGAGACGGGACTCAGGTAGTCTTAGTAAACTGAATTCTGACAGGACGTCTGAGACAAACCCCTTTTTGTTGGTAGATCTCCCTAATGAACCACCTAGTCTTGCCTCAGGTGAGTTGAACCCACAGGGTGACGACGAGCAGCTAAGACAGGACTTGGACACTCTCAGTAAACCGATTTCTGACAGGACCTCAGAGACAGAACCGTTTTCGTTGGTAGATCTTCCCAATGAACCGCCTAGTCTCACCTCAGGTGAGTTGAACCCATGGGATATCAATGAGGAGGTGAGAAAGGACTCTGACAGTCTTAGTAAACCGAATTCTGACAGGACATCTGAGAACAACCCGTTCTCGTTAGTAGACCTCCTCTTGATTGAACCACCTTGTCTCACCTCAGGTGAGTTGAACCCACAGGGTGTCAGTGAGGAGCTGGTAGACCTTCTACAGGAGGAGCAGGCCGATCCCCCTCCCGCACAGAGAGAGACTTTGTCACCTGAAACCGGAGGCAAAGGTTCATTCCCTGATCAGGTGACCGGTCTATCTGTAACCAGTAGCTCACCTGAGAGCTGCCTCCAACACAACCACGAAACCAGCTTTGAAGGTTCTGTGCCTTTGTTGGATTTAGAGGTTCCAGATTGTGACGGAGGTCTCGACTCCATTATCAGCGCAAAACCGTTAGATTTATCAACAGAGGAGTCAGAGGTGGAACATGTGCAAGCTACTGCAACTAGAAATCTGAATTCAGAGAGATCAGGTGAGAATGAGTCACTGTCTGAACCTTCATCGACAACCGTTGAAGATGCCTTCACCAGGGGCGATTTCACCAGGTCCAAGTCTAGGGATTTGATGGGAGACGAAGCCAAGGACCAGGAGAGAGAAACGATGGCTTTGGATCTGTGTTTAGCCACCGACGAGGACGTTTGGGACTTGAAACCACTGGAGGGTGGACAGAAGGAGGTTGTTCCTCGTCCAGCAGCTGATCAGGAGGAGGAGGAGGAACAGCAGGAGGCGTGTGACATCAACCAGGACCAAGGATCAGACCATCATGAGGCGGCTCCTTTCGAGGAACTGAGCGTTTCCGCCCCCGAGGCCGGATGGACTAGCGAGCAAAGCCCGGAGACGGTTTCCCTCCCCGAGATGGTGGCGGACGACTCGCTGCCGGTGGTCCCAGCCGGCGACAGGGAGGAAGACGTCTCGCCGCTGAAGGCCGTGTTTGACGCCCTGGACCAGGATGGCGACGGCTTCGTCCGAATCGAGGAGTTCATGGAGTTCGCCGCCGCTTATGGGGCCGACCAGGTGAGATTTTTTTCTGTTTTCCCCCTCGTTGCGTCCTGAGTGAAATTCCATGTAGAACAATATAACGCTCCATTATACATAAATGATTTAGCATTGATTTTTGTGCTGGGCTTCCTGCAAAAAAGCCCAGTGTAATTCTATCAATTGAAATCCATCCGCATGATGCCACTTTACGCTCGATATTTTATGTTGTTTGGGATCCAAATGTATTTCGAACCGTTTGACGTTGTTGGGAGTGAAATGAGTAAATCGGGTTTAACTTTCACATGTTCATTCCTGAAATGTTCTCATAGAGATTGTTATTGGGTTCTATTTTAATAACCAGCGGCAGGTTTATGGTTGTTGGAGATAGCACGAGCATCATCAATAATTCTCCTCCTGTGCTGCTTTTTTGTCGAAGCCGCTCTCAGCATTTGGTGGAACAGCTTTTGTTAATATAGCAGCGTGTTATTAAAACCATCCCTGGATTAGTTTGTCTTGTATTCGGTGAGCGTTCAACAGCTGGGGTTTGAGCTATGGTCCCGATAAGCCTGTCGAGCATATTGGCTGTAATGTATTCTGTCAGGCCTGGCTCTCCTCCATATGTCAAATGACAAAACACTTGTCTTCCCACTTGTGTATCCCGTGCGTTGTTAGGGGATAATCTCTTCCGATGGTTGATTTATCACACTCCACCCATGACCCCCACCCATTTATTACATCTCGCCCCAGAAAAATGTCCTTTTCATCATTTGATTGCTCATTTCCAGGGTGAAGTTACAGACGAAACTGTTTTTGCTTTGAGCATGGTTGTATTGGGCGTTTTCTTTTTAGTTTTGTCTGTAACTGAACCAGGTTGTTTTTTTTCCTTCCCTTGGACTTGTTTGTCCAAATGTTTACGAGAATCAGACTTGATCTCTATAGCAACAAGCGCTCACTCCATCAGCAAATAAACAGAAAATGATGCAAATGTGACATAAATCAGCAGAATTATGCCTCAGTGAGTGCATAAAATATATTTTTTCATCTCATTTCTGCGTTCCTATTTGTTTATGAAGTGATAAGAATAATCTTGTCACTTGCACTGTTTGTAATTTATTTTAAATCATCTCCCTTTCAGTGTGAGGAGTATTGGTTTAGATAAGAGGATGATTGAGGAAACAGAATGTGTTTGTGTTGAATATTGTGACCTTATTAAAATAATGGCCTCAGTCATTTTATGATAGAGTTTTTTTTTGTCCAAATCAACTCTTGATGATGCTGCCACCTCTGATAAAATCACTTAAATCCATAGTTTAAAGGATCAGACTCTTTATGGCCTATAGGACAATGGACATTTTATTTTTTTCGTCCAAATCAGGATAAAATGACAAGCTAACTGCTTCAAGAAGCTCTAAACATGATTCTAGAATCAATTATTAGTGTAGTTTTGGTAATTAGTATTAGTCATAGTATTTTAATATCAGTTTCACAAGTTATACTTTAATAATATTGATTATAAAGTGCTGTGCATATCAGTTAGGCCAATATATATTCAAGAAATAAAGGAAATTCCAGGTCCATTAAACATGCGTCATCACTTTATTGAAAATTCACCACATCTCAGGTTTTAAAGAGTCGTTTAAAAGTTTAAAGTTGACTAATTTCACTGGAATGTTAAAAGAAAATTGGCAGAAATCACTTTCACAACGTTCTATGTATGTCCACAGTCATGATTCACTAATACAAGATTCTCTACATTTGATAAAGTTTTACATGTTTTTCCCAAAGACTTGAAGGCCATTATTTTAATAGGATGACTGTATTTAACCCAGTTGAACACACTTTTTTTTTTTTTTTTTTTTGGGAGAGTACCCCCACATACAAAGTGTGATGCTGGCTCTCACTAATGCTTTTTAATCCCTTCTCTCCCAGTTCAAAGCGCCTCTTTTTCGGCCCTGATCTGTCCCATGTCTAGCCGTACGTGTCCGTGGCTCCCCCAGGCAGGGAACTGTACAGGATTAAGAGTAAAATGTGTTTTCCTGAGTCAGAGGGACTTCTTTGTGGGTTTGGGCGCCGTCCACCAACTCCTCCTGACCTTATTTCAGAGAGACAGAGGCAGCACTTTTCATATTAGTCAAATACATATCAAATCCACCTGCTGTTATGTCGGGGAGAGCCAGAGCTGCTGCATTTGCATGGAACGGGGATTTAGTTTTCTTTCATAGGTGTGGTCTGTTTTACCACTGTTTATCTTCAGAATCTGTTATTCTATACTGTTGGGTTTCTGGTGGAGTTCTCCCAAGTATCTTAGATTCCAGCCGATTCACTTTGGATCCCGACTTGTTAAAGGTTTTCCTTAGATTGACGACCAGATTGTGCAGATTGATTACTTGTGTGTGTTTCCCTTTTGTGTTTAGCTCTCAGATATCTGGTTTCCACGAGCTAATGTGTGCCCTTACAGGAAACCTCTCTCAGATTTCAATCATTTTCGTGACCATAGAAACAGGCCGAGTCTTCGCCTTTTTCCATGTTAAAATAAAGACTCGCGCAGGAGACGGACTTATCTTCAGAATGTGTGGAATGTTTTATAATGCCATGTAACCTTGCGGTGGATTCGGCCTTCATTAGGTGAGCTGAAGGATTCAAAGTGAGGTCTGATCTAACCAGGCCTGCATCCAGCTCCAGTGTAAGAGCCGATTGTTGCTTTGCTGAGTTCGCAAATGGCTCGTATCAGTTGGAAATACACGTGGATGTGTTTTTTCTTATTTGAATAAGCTTTGCCCTGATAGGTCGTTATGTATCTGGAGATAAAAGTGGTTTGAATAATCTTCTCGCCTGAACAACTCTGCAGAGTGAAATATTACTTTCCTCCGTGGTGGGATGTATTAAACAATGCTGCTAAAGATGCTGCTTTAATCCATTTAAGCCCTGACTGTTTTTTTTTTCCAAAGATTCCATGCATATAATTATATCAGTTTAACTTAAATGCTCAATGAGCCTTTAAGTTATACTTACTACTTACTTAATACTCAAAATGTTACTCATACAGCTTCTTTTCTAATGACAAGATAGTAGACAACTTAGAGAAACGGTTTTGAGCCAAAAAATTAAGCGTTTCTTCTCGTATAAAGTTATCAACTTCATGCCCCTTCCTCCTGAGAACATGGCAAAGATTATTAGATTATGATTATGAACCCTGGCATGAATCTATGTATTTAATCATTCAAGTCTCTAGAATAATCCCCCCAAATATAATTGTGTACATGGGATAAATAGGTTTTTGTTTATGGGCAGATTTATGCAAGCAGCAACTATAATAGCCATAAAAATGCTATTTTCTGCAAAGAAAAGACTACAAAAATACAGAAATAGATAACATGATTGTTAGTGATTTAACTGATATAATTATATGCATGAAATCTTTGAAAAAAAAAAAGCCTGGGCTTCAGTGGGTTAACTATAAATAACCCTCCAATACAAAAGTGAAGTTTTGAACTGATAGCAGGGATTTAAATGGGTTTATGTAATTTCAGGATGTCACAGGGAGGTTTATGAGCATGAATTATGGCTTGGATCTGGCTGCACATTTATACTTTTCCTGCACCTCTTTGCAAATATCACAGCGGGCCAACCTGAGACAACAGGAAAGTTAGAACACGGCTATTTGCATGCATGTTCAGTCAGGACTCGCGTGTTACACATGCAAAACGTTTCCTCCAGAATTATTCCAGGATACGATAGTGACCCGAGCGCCGACGCCCACATGCTGCATTGTGTTGCGGTTTTACTGCATATGAGCATCATGTAATCTCAAAGTAGAAAACCAAATTACAGTCCACGATACGTCAACTGTCAAACACTCTGTGGGAGGAACAAGAATCAAAATCCAAAAAAATCCCCCCCACGAACATCCATCTCTTACATTGTTGGGATTTCCAAGTGCGAACCCTGCCGCTTTCAGCGTGAGGAGGAGCGTTTTGAAACAGGATATTGGTTTGGTAGTAGAAGGTGTCCTGTTGCTGGCGTGTGGGAGTCATGAAACCACAGTTTGACACTGTTCCCCCTCTGGTTTATTTAGATCAGCCGGGTATTTCTTTAAGGATTCAACGACTAGTTGATTAATCGATTAATCGCCAACTCCTTGATAATGGATTTAAGTCATTTTTAAGAAGAAATGTCCAAATTCTCTGCTTCGAGTGTCTCAAATCTGATTATTTTCTGGTTCCTTTAGTCTTCTATAATAGTAAACTGGTGATCTTTGGTCAGAAATAAGCAGAATTATGTCTCGGCGAGTCCTTAAAATGTTTTTTCTAACTCGATTCTGGGGCCCTACTTGTTTATGAAGTGATTAAGAATAATCTTGTCATTAGATAATTGGTTGATTCATTCGCTGCCCTATTAAAATAACAGCCTTTTTTTGATGAAAGTGAGATTTTGTCCTAAATCATCTCTTGATGATGCTGCCACGTGTCAAATCACTTTAATCTTGAGTTGAAAGGATCAGACTCTTTATGTCCTAGAGAACAATGGACATTTTTTTATCTAAGTCAGGATAAAATGACAATTGAACAGCTTTCATGATAGAAGCTGCTTCAAGAAACAAGAATTAGCTCTAAACATGATTCTAGAATCAATTTCTACTGGTGAGTGATAAAGGCTTTAGGCTGTAATGTTTTATAGTAATTTAGTCTAAATTTTACAAGTTATACTTTAATAATAATTTAATATAAAGTGCTGTGCATGTCAAATTTAACAAATATGCAGCCAGATATAAAGAAGCTCCAGGATCTTCAGTCCTTTTAAACATTTCATCACTAGACGTTTGAGATGAGTTACGTTCAATAAAAACAGAAGAAGAGCTGGGAAAGTGATGAAAAAGGAGCTGACATTAATTTAATTTAACTCCAGGTTAATGTAAGTTTAGAGTTTCTCTATGGAATGAAAGGAGAGTTTAAACCAGGTTTAAAAAGTTGAATAAAGTCACACTAGAATGATCAGAAATTGGCCTAAAGTCACTTTATTCTAAGTGAATTCACAACGTTCTATGTATGTCTACAGTCGTCCACTGTCAACATGATTCATTAATACAAGATTCTCTGACTATGATGTAGTTTTTTTGGTATTTTCCCCAAAAACATAGGCCATTATTTAACAGGGTGATGATCACTAATGCTTTTTAATCCCTTCTCTCTCGGTTCACTGGTTTCTTTAGTCTCTATAATCGTAAACTGATGATCTTTGGTCTGTGGACTGTTGGTCTGAACAAAACAGACATTTTAATTTGATTTCAATCATTTCAATAATCGATAGATTAATCCAAATATTAGAATAATAGTTTTTTTTAAGCTGATCTGAAGGAACATTGTGAGGGGAAAAAAGAAAATTGTCCTCAGAAGTGAAATGTTCCACAAGCTCTTCAAAAAGACCTTTCTAACCCCCACTCGCCAGTTTCACTCGCTGGTTTTGACCCTCTTTCAGCACAAAAGCCAAACTGAGCAGCATTGTGGTGGCAGCTCTCCTGTCAGTCGACACTCCCAGCCTCCCTCCCCTCACCCGCTGCTTTTATGTGCTGCCCCTCTAATCCACAATGGAATGTCCCGTGCCCTGAAACGTCCCCTCTCTTGAGTTCGCGTTTTATACGCCAGGGAGGATTTTTTGATTCTTTTTCAGCATCTTTTTCCACTTATGATCAACGGCGATTCTTTTTTTTCTTCTTGGGGGAACTATTGTGAAATCCCCTCCAGGAAAAGTCTCTCACCAAAGGGTATTCTTCTGCACGGGGTTATGCACAACGGCGGTCTGTGTGGAGGCGGTCAGGCGTGCCCCCGGCACTGATTAGACACAAATAGAGGAAACAGAAAAACCACAGAGCCTTCACTGCTTCAATAAGCAGGGGAACCGACAAGAGTTGCCTTAAGTTTTAACTTGGCCTTCCCACTATCACTCAGGGCTGCGCTGGTTAGGTGTAATGATGTATAATATTACATAATAGAGGAATATTATGAAGAAAAACAAAGGCCAAGATATTAAATTCAGCATAAAATGACCAAAAAACTAAGTAATAAAGAAGGAAGTTGATAAGACATGACTTAATATAATAGGACACAAGCAGCAGCATAGGCTCTTGAGGTATTTATAACAAGCTTAAAAGCTGTAAATCAGCTTTTCCTGATTATTTCGAGGTTTTAAAAGCTAACATCAGATTTTAAGAAAAATATTATGATTTTCCTGCCAGATCTTTTGATTCCATTCCATGATTTTATTCAAAACAGGTTTACAGAAACTTGCGTTTTACCATTAAAACAATAAATACCATAACTGTATTGAACTGAAAGGGGATTTTACAAAAGTAAAAGTACTAAAAAAGGTCTGTTTTAACTTAAAGCAAAAAAAAATTCTAACTTAAATTAGTGAAGGTCAGAGAGGCAACAAACACGTGAAAAATAGTTGGTGAAAACAAAACTTGCATTAGGAAAACTGCAAAAAATATCATTTTCAAGATGGATGTCGCTTAAAATCACTCTTTTCAGTCTAAAATGATATTAAGGCCGAGGTGTAATTAGGTGCTTTTGAGCCATAAAAGCCCAGAAAAATTAAATATTACACTGGGAAAATGGCAGAATAAGGCCTCTTTTAATATTAGTGAAATGAAATGTCCATGCAGCAGGTTAATTTACTTGACAAAATCGAAAAAAAGGTCATATTCATGATTAATTTAAGAATATACCATGAATTCAAAGAGAGAAACTTTTGTTTTTTGTACAATTGGTCAAATATTGAGTAGAATTATCTCATTCCACTCACAAATAATTTATCTTAGGTTATATTCTAGTTATTAGAACTGAAGAAATAAAAGAGCCATCTCTGTCTTAACTTAAAATAATCTTAAACCTGGGACATGAACATGTTTAGCTTAATATTATTAGTGGTTAGTGGAGGGCGAGGAAGGAAAAAGAGAGGGGAACATGGGACAGAAAAAAGAAAATTTGCATTTTTAAAAATATATTAGTTTATTTCTTGCTTTCCTTTCCTTCCTGTGATTCCTGTATGGTGACCATGAAAGGCTGATTTGGTGGTTTTGTTTTTTTGCAGCTGTAATCAACCATTCAGTGCTCACATGCATGTTGGGAATAAAGATTCAAATCAAATCAAGATGGCGGTTTTCAATCTAAAAGGATTGGTTCAGGCCTACATCAGTCACCTTTTATTTTATAGCTTAGACCCAGAACTAATGTCAAAAGACCTGAGGCGCCACACGGAGAGACTGTGATGTAGGCCACAGTGTAGTGCTGTTAAACTGCTGTGGTTGCTCTGGCTTCACAGTGGTTTTTATAGCTTATTTAGTGGCGGTTTGTCATGTTGGCCCGGTCTCCGACTGCAGACACAGTCAGTAAAACTGCGACAGACACGGTTCCTCCATCACACCTCGTCCTGCAGAGGTGTTTCTGAACAGCTGCAGCACAGAGCAAGAAATAATTTCCTGTGAACTGTGTGATGATCCGTCGTGAAATGGAAAAGGATTTAAATGTCTACCGCTGACCTCAGCCACAGGTTTCTGTTTTACAACTTCTATGTTTTAGAGTTTCTAAAACATGTGAGGTGACTACAGAAGAGTCAATTTATGTTGCTGTTATAGAGCAAATATAGTTAGAATATTACAAAAAAAGTCTAAAATTGTGTTTTACTATGGAAAAAATACTTAAAACAAGATCAAAATGACTCAAATCAGGAAAAAACATGAAATAAGCTAAATTATCTGAACTGCAAAGGTCAATGATTAATAAGATAAGAGTTCAAAGGTCATTTATTTGTTCATAAAATCATAGAAATCACTGATATTTCCAGAACATGAAGAATATATTCTGTAAGATTATAAAGGAGCCAATTAAATAATCACATAAACAGCTCAAATCTAAATTAAATATCTAAATAGTGGTTAGTTTCTGATATTATATTAGACCATTTTCTATATATTGATGCTGTAACAGTAATATTATGTTTTATTATAGATAAAAATACACTGCTCACAATAAATTGGGGATATTGTGAGAAACTGTTGATTTCATACATTTTTGGATTAATAAATAATATTAAACTAATGAAAATGGTGTTTTATCTCATTCATTATTAGTAATATCAAAGGGAACTTTTACTTACTTCATTCAAATTCAGACCAAGCATGAAATATGCATAAAACTTGAAAAAACCCAGTTTCTGCAGCCTGTAGTGAACCCGCCTGCTGGACTGAAGGGTTCTAACATAGCAGAGATGGATCTGGATGAGGCTTGATTTACAAACTTAACTTTGCAGTGTTAGCATTCATCCAGACCCACCGCTTTCCTTCTCCTCCTCCTCCTTCTCACCAAAATACAGCTGGGTTTAATTCAGCGAACCCAGATCATGAGCCACGGGGGTTGCAGGATTCGGTTTATTAGGAGGTTTCAGCCTTCCAGAGTCAAGGGATCAGTGTCGCTAAGCAGATCGGCTTGTTTTCGGAGCCCCTGCGACAATGAAAGTCTCAGTAAAAAAAAAAAAAAAAATGACCATGTTCGCATTGTGTTTCTCGCTTTACTTTCTCAAGACAAAAAAACCCACAGAAACCTCACCCGACATACTCTCAGGCTCCCTCCCAGCTAATTTAGTCAGCGATACACGCCTGGAATTATACCGTAATTACGGGTTAGTGTAATTTTGTGATGGATGGCTTTTGGCTCGGTCTGTTATTTGTGTCAATCGATCCTGATTGCTCGGCGCCGATTCCTCAGTTCCCGGGTTAAATCTCTGGGAGACAGATAACCCGACAGTAGCTTTAACCCGGTTGAAGCGACAAGGAATTTATTCAAGCTTTCTCAACACAGATCTGATTAGATTTCATTTCTTGTACTTGGAGTTCATTTTTTCCTGTATGCTCAGGGGTCCTATAGTAGTTTTATTGAAGCTCACATCCTTTCGTTGCCAGGTTACTGGTTGTAGGAGTGTACAATATGTAAGTGCTCTTATGTAACACCACTTTTAATGTGAAAGATTTACACTACTCACAATGAGTGAGGGATATTCTTATTTACATTAAATCAAGCCTCATCCAAATCCATCTCTGTTAGAACCCTTCAGTACAGTAGGTAGGTTCACTATAGGCTGCAGAAACTGTGTTTTTGAAGTTTTATGCATGAAAAACATGAACAAATCTCAGCTACAACACTAAATAAAGTACCCTATTCTTAATACGTTTGGGATATTGTTAATTACATGAGTGCATTTTCTATTTAGTATGAATTTTAATTAAATAAACAAAAATTCCCTTTTATATTACTAATAATAAATGAGAATAAACACAGTTTATTATGTAAGAAATCCACTGCATCTCACAATATACTCATAATAGATTTTATTCATCTGAAACTGGACTAAAATACTTTGGATTTTAAAAATTATTTGTGTCCGTATGTTTAAAAACACAGAGGCTTTAACTAACGGTTTCTTTTTCTTATGCAACAATGCCCTTTGTACACATTTATATCCCTGCAGACTCAATATTGCCTGGAATCCAATAAAATCAGAAATGCTTGACGTGTGCAGAAGTAGATTCTTCTCTGGAGGTCAGACGTATTGCCTTCGTAATCCAAGTGTTATTAGAGTTTACATAATCTGGCAGTAAACCTGTCATGTGAGCTTCAGAATGAGTTTTTGCAGGGTGTTTTTTTTTTTTTGTAGCTGTGGTTTATCCAGCATATGTTTTTTCCATTGAAGCCGGTATGCAAAACCTGCAGCCAAGTCATCGGCTCAAGTGCAGAAAAACTTCCACTCACGTCATTTACGACATCATCCAGGGAGTCCAAATAATTGTGCTGTGGGAGAGTGTTTTTATTCTTTCTGTTTGATGAGATTAGTTGTGAATGTTTTGTGGTTTCTGTCTTTTTCAGGTAAAGGATCTCACCAAGTTTTTGGATCCCAGTGGCCTGGGAGTGATCAGCTTTGAAGACTTTCATCGTGGAATATCTGCTATTAGCAATGGAGGTGAGTCATCTGAATGTGTGAATGTGTGTATTTGTGAGTGTGTGTGTGTGTGTGGGGTTTTAATCTTATATTAAACTGGATACACCAGGCCAGCACTGACAGGCTCAGGGAGAGTTTCTGACCTCTAGAATCCTATATAAGGTCACTGCATAACCCCCATCATATAATTCACAGCAGTCTTCTTCCATTTTATTATCACTATACATTATTAATCTTACTTTTACTATTTTTTTATAGGTAAGGCAGCTTTATTTATAGAGCGCACTCTATGTGCTTTACATAAATATAAACATTTAATGGTAAGAGATAGAAATTAAAAACATACCATTAAAAAATAAAAGCATAGAGCATAAAATATAAGATTTGTTGTTGTACAATATAACATTAACAATCTTGTTCAACTTTTCATTCACATGCATACAATTTCATCCATCTAAATGAAATGGAATACATAATGATATTTAATAAAATAGCTTTTTTTCCTTCCTCGTGTAGTTATTTCACCAAAACAAGCTCATTAATTCTCATAAAATGTCTGTTATATCAGTCGGATCATGTCTCATGTAGTCAAGTTTCTAATTCCAGTGTCCCCTTTTTGTGGATTCAATCAGCCGGTTGTAGACTCTGGAGGTTCCACATTTAATAAAACCTACATACTTAAAATATTCTGACATAAAAAAAAAATAAAGTCCAATAAATGCGATACATATTGTGTGTTCCACTGCCGTTTCTGCAGTTTTGAATTCGTTAGAACGCTATCTTTTTAAGTTATTTCCATATTATCTCCCGGCTAAGGCGCCGTTAACCTAATTCCTGCATGAAGAATGTCTCTGCAGCAGATTTCCACACCTACATTTAGTCTTCAGCGTCTGGCTCCATCTCTCCAGGTTTCCCATGGTGCCTCGTAGTGTTGTCAACGGTGTGTTCACATCCATCATTCAGCTGAGGTGAAGCAGGAAAAGCAGAGGACTGACCCAAATACTTTGTTACCGACTCAAGATGCTTTAATTCTTTCGTTAACCATTGTGCTCTTCTCTTGTTGCATTTTTAAGCTATTAAAAACTGCTGTAGGTTTTAAAGACTCAAATATTTCCTTCTGGGAATGGGAACAATATGTACAGTAAATCCTGTGTTGGTAATAGTATCCTCAGGCTTCACCACATCTATTTAATAGAAGAATTTAAAGGTTCTTAAAAAGAAAACATGTGAGGCTTTTTCTTCTGCTAATGGTAGAGGAGGTAAAGGAGGAAAAAATAGGTTTTTACTGCAAGTTCAGACACAAATGTCTGTTTTGGTGTGAAGGAGGATTAAATTCATCCGCCAACAATACACTAAAGACATAACTTTTCCCATGTAGATAAACATACATATAAAATACTGTTGATCTGAAACAGTTGTCTTAGTTATAAATTATCATTTTGTCTCAATATAACTGTAAATATAGTGAATGAATTTCTGTCTAATCACTCAATACCTATGCATCCAAAATACTTCTCATATTGCACATTCAATTGTTTCCTTTAAAAATCACCTTTAAAATATTGCTTTTTTGAATAAAAATGTGCATAATTTGCCGCTACGATCTCGTGGATAAAGTAATTGAATTTTATAACTTGATACCGGTTTATTTGGATTCTTTGACCTTTAATAATAGTTACACACCAACATTATTATAGTTAAAATAGAAGACTTGTCTCTTTGGATGAATTTATTCCTCTGGTACTTTGACCAAAGCAGATATTTCTGTTAGAACTTGTAGTTAAATGGTCCCTGAACTCCTCCTCTACTATAAAACATAAGTCCATATTTCCTTTAAGTTTAAACTCTTTTCTATGATCACAGCAGTAAGTGAACTATTTATTTAATCGGTCACATGCCGGAGTGACGTCGTTACAAAGACTTTTGGCTCTGTTGACATACTGTACAACTTCAGCTGACGTCACCACAACATCGCGCCACTCAGTCCTCTGTAGAACTCCTTCCCCAGGCTCTTTCTGGGTTGCGTAGCTCCGGTTACTCAGAACATTAATAAGTAATGCACTGGAAAGCATGAGATCCACGGCCACATGGGCTGATTGGCGGGGTTTCAGGGCATGAGTGGAAGAGAGCGAGAGATGGAGTTAGAGCAGAGTCCTGTTCACCTAAATAATTCACCGTTCTCTCTGCTCTGTCCTCGCTGTTTGTTTCTCTCGTTTTGGTCCAGTAAATAATAGTAGGTTGGATAAGGATAGTCTCAGAAATCACAGACATCTCACTGATGCTCTGTAGAATCATATCGTCGCCGTATTAAAATAATGTCCATTAATTTTCTTTGATGAAAGTGAGTTTTGATGCTGCCACGTCTGGTAAAATCACCTTAATCCTGGGTTGAAAGGATCAGACTAGATCAGACATCTACTTAAACAACTAATAATACGACTTGGGCTACATCTAACTATTATTAATCTGTTGAATGTTTTTTGGTCTTTAAAAGGGTTAAAAATCTGGATCAGTTTCCCAAAATCCCAGACGAAATGTCGTCTTTTGTCCTAACCAACAAACCACAAGGCAAATATATTCAGTTCACTATTGCAGAAACCTTTGAGAAGCCTGAACCAGAGGATTTGAACCTCTTTATTTAAAGCAATTCTCCAAATAATGAGTCAATTATCAAAATAGGTAGTGATTCATTTAATAGTGTCAACTAATCATCAACAAATCATTGTTACTCTATTTGCAGCATAAGCAGTTTTAAATGTTTTACCTTGATTCACAGAATGTTAATCATGAAGTCACGATATAAAAAAGTTGGTTTGGTTTAATGAACTTTGCTCACACATAAATCATGTGACCATGATGTCATAGGCCTGAAACCAGCCTGACGCCACATGTCTACAACATCCTTGTTTAGATTCAGCTTTTGTTTCATGCCTTCTGTTTCTCTGCCCTTAAAGGTCCCATAGAAACTGTATAGTTGTGACATCACAACTTCACAGTTATCTGAAGGGAAAAAAACAACAGATTTCTGCACGTTTCTGCCGCTTTTTGTCCTGTTTTCTCTTCCTCTCTTCACTATTTTCTGCTTCAATCAACCATGTGAATCTGATATTTCCAGCTTCTATCGTCAGTGTGTGAAGATCAGACCTGTACTGTAACTTCCCAAGTCCCTCACACGTTGCTGTCAGAAGTCCAGTATGCTCGTAAAGGCAGCATACACTTTTTTTTTTTTTTTAAATAGATCCCTGTCAGCTGATCTATTGGTTTTTAGGTCTGTGTCGTATACTCTAGAATTGTTGCCACAACTGTAATCCAAACCTGCTTTTCCAGCTCCCGACTGGCTGCCCAGTTCCAAAACAAACCCTCTTTTATCTTTTTCTATTTAATTCCTGAACCACTTGCTAAGACCAGGAGGTCCCTTGTTTTTAATAAATCCAGAGCTGCAGGCTGTGGAAATGCCTCGTCTGCCTGGCACGTCTGGAACAAAACATGAAAATATCTTGTGTTTTCTGATATTTTTGACTTGATTCCAACAGACTGCAGGTGTCCCGCTTTAAACAGAACGCAGCCCCCACCCCCCTTCAACGCTGACTTATTCCACTGAAATGGCCTGCAATGTGTCTAGAAGAGCCAGCGGGTTACATAAGACCAGTGGGCACAAAAAAACACAACAAAAAAAACAAGCCCTGGCTGCTTGTGAGAACAGTGTTTGTGTTCTATTCTCTCAGTAGGGTGCTATTCACAGCTCTGTTTACTAGATACAGGAGCCACAGTGGCTGAAGGGACTCCCGTCTTGTTTGGTTTGTCTCGAGTTACGACGCTCGTCTGCAGGTGCTTTCAACACAAATTTGAATTGGATATGGGTTGCATTTCAACCTTTTTTTTATTGTTTTAAATCGCCTGTACGCTTGTAACGTGACATTCTATAGCCCTTGAAATCCGAGTGTAATAGTCACATAATGTTTATTGTCACATCAAGAGCAGATTGGTAACTGTAAACAAGGCCTGTAGGGCACACAGCGTTAAATGTGCTGATTGCATAGTTGAGCAAACACATTAGAGCTGAAATATCAGTCTGTCAAATACCCTGGTATCAAAGGAGTCACCTTTTATTCCATCTGCAAAGCAAGGCTGAAATTAAAAGGCACATTTCAACAACAAGGTAATTCAAAGTGCAGTAAAACATTAAAAAGCATCAAGATACAATTTAAAGAGTTCATTAAAAGGGGATAAAATCTAATTTTTAAAGTAAAAATCTAAGAAATTAAAACTTTATGAAAATGAAAAGGAAAACAGCTGCAGTGAAAAATAAATAGAAATATTAGTAATAATCCTGATAACAATTATTCCTTTTGCAATATAAGGAAAATATTAAAAAACCTACCTTAATGCGTTTGATAAAATAAGTCAAATTTTAAATTAAATAACTCAATGTTTTGAGACTGATCCTTAAGAATCTGTCTGATTTTAATAATTTTAATGGTTTTAACCAGAAAATTAAAAAAAATTAACAAAGCAATAATCTAAGTTATTATTTTTGAGGTATTTCAGGGGAAATAATGGCCACAGCTTTTTGTAAATATACTGTGCACATGTGGGATAAATTCAAAATGTCATGTGGTGCAACCTGAAAAATTTGGTATCAGATCGTTTAACTCTCTTAAAAAGGTTTTTAAAGGTTTTAAATTAAAACACCTGCACAGATATCAACTAGTTTTATATTCTGGGTGGACTAATTTATCTTTTTTCAGTTACAGTACACAATTTACACAAAAACTGGTACAAATAGACTTTTAAATAACATAACATACATTGAGTGACCAAATTAATACTTTTAAAATTATATTTTACAAAGTTTTTGACTTTATCATGTTGTCAACCATTATCACTACCCCATGAACATGTTTTTTATTAGTCGTATGTTGCATGAAGACGTAGAAACAACAACACTTGAATAAAATTCCTTTCATTTTATAATAATAGAAGTGACATAAGCTGGTGTTTCACCTTCCTTTGCTTCTGTCTTCCTCTTATCTGTTTGTTTAGACATGGATATTGCTACTATACACACCAGTCCTGTGTTTGTTGAGCCTTGTCTTGGCTCCTTGACTCTTCATGTTTGTTCTCCACACATTAAACCCGTCCTCTTCCTCTTCCACCCGCAGGTCCGGAGCCGCAGCTCTACAACGTCAACTACAGTCCAGGGGACGGAGCCGTGGGCTGCCCCGAGGAATACGACGAGGTGAGGCGCCCTGCGACAGGAGGGCTTATTCTCCTCCTGCTTGTTTTTTAGCCTTTCAGTTCCCATCGGTGCAGCTTGAAGGTCACGGGGCTGAACTCCCTGTGCACTCTGCCTCGTTCCCACTGTAATTCACCCGGTGGCTCGCAGGCCTATCATTACCACTCTGTGAATATTCCACAGGCTGAACACCCTGGTTTTGGCTGACACTAAATAGCATCTGGCAGGCTGGGCTTTTTGAGTATTCTTTGACAAATATTGAATTAAGTGGAATGTGCCAGTGTGTTTATGTGGACTTGTGTTTTTACAGTTGTGGTGAGCATATCTGGAATTCCTTTCTTCTCCTGTGCATGGAACTTGTATATTTAAGTATCATTGTTGCTGGCCTCTGCAAAATTGAAATGTTTCTGCTATTGTGTGCAACTCAGAACTATAATTGCAGGTTGTAATAAGAGCAGGACTCTGCTTTATGTAGTATCAGCGCCCTCACTTGTTATGGGCTAGAAGTGCAGGTATACACAGCTCTGGAAAATCAAAAAATAAGAGAACACTGCATTTTTTTTCTGAAATCAGCAAATCTACATCTAGAAGATTCCTGGTAAAATGCATGAAAGCTGGGATTAAAAATAAGGGTTATTGCACCAAATATTGATTTCTGAACTCTTCTTAAATGTGCTATTTTGACATTTTCTGCAAATAACTGCTCTAAATGATATTATTATTTGGAACTTGAATGAAATGTCATCAGTAGCTTATAGACTCCAACAAAAATGTTCTTTCTGCCCAAACAAATATTCCTATAAGTAGTAAAATCAGAAAAACTGATCATTTTGCAGTGGTCTCCTGTTTTTTCCAGAGCTGTTTCCTAAAGTCAATAGTACAAATGGATTCCCTGAATCTGATTCACTTGCTGTATGAGTTGATGATTGTATGATTGAATCAGGCTTTCGGGTGAAACACTTGGGTAGAAAAGCACTTACTGCATCCTTGTGCATTTTGAGTGAATCTATTACAGCCACTAATAGACTGTCTGATGTATTGTGCAGTTGTAATGGATTCATTAAGTGCTCCAAGGCTCCATAATGCAGGGTTGTACGTATGTTCTTGATGTACAAACAACAATAGTTTTACATAGAAAGAACAGATCTTTCATTTATTCTAATTCATAAAATTCCACCAAATTTTCATAGGTGAAATAGAGATAATTGACAGAAAAACTCTCAGCTATAACAGCTGCTTTTAACTATTTTCTGACATTTTATGGACAAAACGATGCATTAACTGATGAATCAAGACACTGATCTGTAAGTTCACTGGTAGACAATGGGACATGTGATGGGAGGGGGCCAGATAGTCCCAGTTACTTTAGTTTAAAGGGTCAGAGGTCAAGGGGTCGCAAGTTGGTCTATAGGTTAATTTAACCTCTTAACGCTTAAACCCAGCAGTACTATCCAATCAGAGGCAGAGAAGGGCGGGTCCTGCCGAGAAAAGCAGCGGGATCCACAACACTCCTAACGGCTTAAAAAAAGAAAGAAGTGTGCTAAATGAAGCGTGTGTGTGTGTGTGTGTGTGTGTGTGTGTGTGTGTGTGTGCGCATGTGCGTGTGTGTGTGTGTGTGTCCCATTAATGTATTAAAACTGTGGCCATAGTTTAATTTGCCCTGCTACGGTGTGTAATATGTGGAATTTGTGTTGTGGTTCGCTACCGTTGCGTTGTTTATTATTATGGAGGAAGTAACATGTGCATTAACAAGGCAAATCTCCCCTTGGAGACAATAAATGTATTATAGATGTACTCTAGGAACATGACGGGCAGTTTTACTTCAATCAGCAGCGACAATATTCCAGCTCAGTGCTTCAAGCTCTCATGGTCATATGGTTCGCTATGTAATTGGGGGGTTTAATCCCAGCACTTGGCAACACTTCTTGCATATATTCTGCTTATCTGGTCAACTTTTGGTGCCAGGTAACCGTATATCTCCATAGTCTTGGCGGTTTACGATTTCGCCATTACTGTGGGCCCCTTTTTGTAGATCCAAAGTTGTAAATCCAGCACTTGAAGGTGGGAAAAAATCTGCAAAACAGACATTCTGATAAGACCCATCTGTCTCTCTCTCTGTTTTTACTCACAATCCAAAACAGCCTTTATCACACAACACAACCAGTGCATATAAAAATAACATTGTGGCATACACTGACACACACAGATTATCTTGTCTGCTCCAGCTCTTTTATACATATATGGAAGGACATGAAAATCTCATGTTGCTTATTCTTTTTGCAGTGAGACATTAGTTGAGTTCAGAGCTTTGCTGTTTCACAAACATCTTCAACAATCACACACATTCTAGTCATATGCATTTATTTAATGCATGAGATATTTTACTGTATTAACCCTTAATTGCATGAAATATTACTTGCATATTGTTTCTATATGGTAAAAAAAATCCTTTTTAGCATATTGAATTAAATGCAAAAGAAAAATAACGTTTATCTACCCTAGATAGTGAGTTCAATTTCCACATTTTTTAATAAAAAACAACCTTCTGTCATGAGACAATGATGCTCACATGTCAAATGTCCATAAGCAATAGGGATATCCTGGTCATGTGACCTCATAAATTGTATGTCCTTCAAAATAAAAGCTCCCTTTTGTATGCTTAAATGAAGATAAAGTAATTGTTTCCATATGACAACGCTATGATATAAAGCAGGGGTGTCCAACATGTGGCCTGAGGGCCAGAACTGGCCGCCAAAGGGTCCAATCCTGCCCCTGGAAGAAGAAAGTGGACACTGAGCTTTGGAGTTTTTAAGAAAAAGATTTACTAGTTTGGTGTTTGTTGTAGTCACAGCAGCTTTCAGTGCTTTTTAGATTGTAGTTTTACCTCTTTACATGAACAGAAATGGATAAATCTGGTGGTTTCATTATTTATACAAGTGGAGGATCAGTTGTATTGACATTTTTTTTTTATTTCATATGCAGTGCATCTTAAAAAGAAAAAGAAAGGCCACAAATAGGGTGGGATGTGTGTTAAATAAATTAAATTAGACGTGAATCTCCATGGATTCATAACATATTTTCTACATTAAATATTCGTGTGCTCTGGCGGCTGTTTACTGGAACCCGTGAGCGGAGTTTTTTGGGTGGAAGTTTGCATGTTTGAAGTAGACGACGCCACACCTGTGTCCGTGGCCTTGTTTTTCCCTCGGGTTTTCTGGCAGAAAAAGGGTTCCTCTCCTTCAATGGCCGCACTGTTCTCACGCTGTTTGCTTTCAAAACAGCCAAGGTGAGGCCGAGGCCTGGCGTAAAAGAGCTGCAACGCCCCGTTTTTTTCCCTCCTTCTCCACCAAACTTCTCATATGCAATCCATACACAACAACAGCAACGGCCATAAACCGTACTAAAAGCGAATTATGCGCACGCTTGTGTGCCAAGAGCCCGAACACGCTGTGAAGCTTTAACATTCTGAAGAGGCAGGACGGTTATATCAGGCTGTGGTGATGTATGCTCCTGGTTCTCTGAGCAGCAGCCGGAGGCCGAGGAGTCCGGTTTAATGATTTATCCTGTCACACCGGGACCTGGGAAAGATTAAACAGCATCCGTGTGGTGTTTTTTTTTTTTTAAAGCTGGTTTCCCTGAGGTTTACAGCTGACTACTGCTGCTCTTTGGACTTTTGTCTCTTGTCTCCGCCCCTTTGACCACCCAGCGGAGCTGAACTAGGTGTTACAGTGAGTCTCTTCCTCTTTTTTTTTTTCTCCAAATACACTCTCTCTCTTAGCTTAGAAGGCTTAGTGGCTGTAATGGCAGGCCAGCAGCGTTCCTGTCACTGACACTAGGCAGAGACAATGGTTGTGGGCCCAGCTTCTGCTGCTGCTTCGTTTATACTGGTACGTCACCTGTGACACCTGTTTTTGCGGCAGCATCAGGCGTTTGTTTTTATTTATATTATTTATTGTGGTCTGTTGCTGCTTGGAACACATTGAGTTTGCTAATGTTGCTGCTCACAGCTTGTTGATGCAGCAGGTTTTTTGCTCTGGAGCAGCAGACTGCCTCTGAAGTCTGTTTATGCTGTATGATTTGTTTGGTCGTTGGAATAAATGGCATCAATACCGACTGGTGAGACTCAAAATAGTCTTTGAAAAAGCTATAGGGCTGCACTGAAAAAACTGAAATCTTAACAGGTAAGAGATATCTTGTTCTCGGTACAGTTAGTTCAGTCTCGAGTAGAATTATCTTATTCCACTGGCAGATAATTTAGCTTATCTTATCTTCCAGAGCCACATATGTCTTAACCTAAAGTAGCGCAAGGCACTACTTTGGGTCCATGTTGTTTTAAGAAAACAAGACGAATATTTTATTTACAAAAACATTAAATTCACTAAAATCAAGAAAAAAACCTTTGAAGTAAGCTGAATTATCTGTATTGGACATATACTATTGGACTGATTGTACCAAAAACAAAAGATTTCAGTTTTTGCAGTGTATTTTTTATATTTCTTTCCTTTTTTTACTTCATTTATTTGTCATTAGTCAGTTATTTGTGTTTATGACAGTTGCAGTCCTCCAATCATCTCCTATCTCTATTTAGGTCAATTTGATCCTGTTTTAAGACGAACATTTTCTTTAAAAAAATGATTTAATTGACTAAAATCAAGAAAAAACTTGATATAAGCTAAATTATCTGCCAGTAGAATAAGATAATTCTATTCAATAGATTAAAAGATATTTTCACCCTTTTAAGAGTTCAGTTTTTGTAGTGTGCTTGTTTTTAACCAAACAATTTTAATTAATAGGTAATTTCACCTTATTTACATATATTCAGTGGAAATGTATGCGAAGCTAATAAGTTAGCTTAGCAAGTATAAAACTAAGCCAATATTTTCTGCAAAAAGTGAAAATTGTCATTCCCATCACATAAATGCAAAGGAATCCAGATTTTTAAAGTCGACCTGGTGACAATTTCCGAGGCTAGACGTTATATAAGGAAGTTTTCACCATAGATTGACTTGTTAATCTTTGTAATGATGGTAATGGCTTATTGATTCGTGTGATTACTTTGATCGTCATAAATTTATTATCTATACAGGAACATATAACAGGATGTAAATGTGATATGAAGTTATTAAGCTTTGTTATAAAGGTAAATGATTTAAATCGTTCTCTGTTTGTGACTGCAGCAGAATGAGGTGACGGACAGCGCCTACCTGGGCTCAGAGAGCACCTACAGCGAGTGTGAGACCTTCACGGATGAGGACACGGGGGCCCTGGTCCCCCCTGAGATGCACGAGGATGTAGAGACGGACAGCGGCATCGAGGCAACACTAAACGACCCCGACGAAAGCGGAAACAGGTCGGTGTAAATCACAATTTCTGCACATAGGCGCAATATCAATATCAATATATTCCCTGGACACCTTCAGCTGTTGGAAACGGCTCGGGGCCCTGAATGCCTCCTGCAATACATCATCAGTTGTAATCCGTGTGTCATGTGAAGCAGATCAACGTCATAATGCGGTGCGTAATCGCAGCTGGCGAATGCAGAACTTGCAGGAAATGTGTGACAAATCTGCAGCTCAGGGGTTTGTCCTGCACCAGAGGCGTCGTTTAAGTAGCACTCGCCATACCTCGACTATACTAGACACAGTTTTAACTTTAATTAGGGCTGTAGAAGTGAAATTATTTTTAACAACGCCGGTATTACTCGGTTGCATTGAATTTAACAGGTTAGGATGACAACTTTAGCTTGTTTTAAACTGAGGTTTAACATCATTGAGACTATTTCTCATTGTTCCAATAATCATCAGGCACTTGGCTGAAGCAGATTTGGCCACTCACATGTTAAGAGTGTTTAAAAACTTAAAAAATATCCCTTTAATATACTTTTTTTTTACACAATTGCCATTAATTTGTGATTTTGTAGTAGCTCTATCTTAAGGTCTATATCATACACAGGGTTCCTGTGGGGAATTTATAAATTTAAGAAATAATACCTTCAAAGATTTGGAAAATGTCTTGAATTTTGTTATCTGGGTCTTAAAATTTGTGGAGTATGTAACACATTCTCCTCAAAAGGGCATTGTGAATATAATGTACTACAGCAAACACAATGATAAAATGTCTATTAATAAATTTTTAGTGAATATTTTCAGGAAATTAATGCGTACTACATCCATAGAAAATATCTTTTTCACTAAAGCTTCACCTGTTCAAGTACTACAGCAAACAAATAGATAAAAAGTCTATTTATAGATTTGTATACTCTACTACAGCTGACGTTTTAGTGAAAAATTATATAAGTTATATATTCACGTAGTATTATTTAACACAAATATAAATGAACAAATTAAAAAAATGATTTTATTTGCCAGCAGGTTTGTGAAATGGGTAAAAAAGACTTGAAATTGCCTTGAAAACCCCTGTAGGAAACCTGTATGCATCGATAGTGATCATTTATATGCTGCAGCTTATTGATTTTGCTTTGAAATGGCACCAGATTGATGCATTTTTAATTTGCAATGCTTATTTTTTTACTTCCTGGGGAGCCCTGGTGTGTTCCACACCTTAAACTGAAATGACACCACTGCATGATTGTCTTTGCGTGTCCAACCACGATTCATTTACTGCTCGGCTTCTATTTGGGTCACCAGACAGGCAGATTAAACCCAGGCAATAAACAGATAGCTGCCACTTTGATAATAATAATATCCTTATTAATAGATCATCTTTTAAAAGAAGTAATTTACAGATTATACAATCAAATAGAATCCAGATTTTGTTAGTTTGCCTCCAGCGGGTATTAAATCAGCGTATTCTACTAATCTTCTGCAGCATTTCTCCTGAATCGCCGGCTCCTGGAGTAGTAAATAATGCTCATGCATTGTCTCAGGCAGCATTTCTCATGTTGTGCGGGGCCGTAGCCTGTTGCTGTTTTCACTAGTGTAGCTGAACAGGAAAAGTCATCCGGAGATAACATGAAATGTGACCAGTATAAGAACCAGAGACCTGGAACACAGAAAGACCTTCCAGCCTGGTCATGAAGTTTATTGCCTGGAAAGAAATGGAGACCTGCTCATCTTTTCTAATTTCTCTAAATATGACATAAAATGCTAATGATGACAGTAAGTAAACATTTTTGTTTGATTTTTATTCCTTTTTGGTTTGTAGGAATTTTGACGGCAGTTGCACTGGAGTGGAGTTTGATTATTTTATATTATTATAATGTTCATTGGAGGCTGAAACGATGAGCTGCAAAGTGCTCTGTTATCTCAGCAGCAGCAGCAGCAGAGTCGTAATAAAATGTTCATCCTGGTGAATGACTTCTGGGTAAATAAATTGCAAATCTCTTGCAAATGTGCCGATGTCTCATTCTGACGCAGCTCAACAATGTCTGAGTCACTTGTTTTCACCGACGTGGCGATTTCACGCTCTGGTAGAGTGTTGAAATGTTAATTCTTACAGAATCAAATAGAAATGGTATTGATCAGATTGGGTTAGATTCAGGAGACATGATTTGATTTTGAGAAGTTTGTCCCCCTCCAACAAGAGGGAGGCTATTCTATTACAACTTCGATATGATTAAAAAGCCACTTTTTATCTCTCTGGGGAAAACTAATTATATAATTATATCAGAAGACAACACCGTAAACTGAGGAGGACAGAAATGAGTCAGAGACTGACTAACGATCTTATTGTAACTCTGTCATCCATTATTTGCATCTGAGGAGGATGAGAACATGTTAAATATTTTAAGGTGTTTTTAGAAAAGCTTGAACATCTAAAACAATTCCCTTTATTTTGTTAAATAATCCTGTTTTTTGTATTTTTAAGAGAAGCAGATGCTGCACGTTGGGTGTAATATAACACCAGCTGAATGCAAAACCACTTAATGTGAAAGGTTTACACTACTCACAATAAGTTGGGCATACTGTATTATTTACATGAGTGCGTTTCCTATTTGGTCCCTTTGATATTACTAATAATGAATGAGAAGAAACACCATTTTCATTAGTTTAAGATATATTAACAATATCTCTAACTTAATGTGAGTAGTGTACTTTGGATTTTCTTTGACTGAAACTAGACGAAAATACTTTGGATTTTAGTCGACTAACACTAATATTTACTACCCCAAAAATGTCTGAAATCCACTGAGCCTCTCATAATATCTCTAACTTATTGTGAGTAGTGTACATGTATATGGGTCAGTGATGTGATGCACTGATTTTTGGCTGCAGGAAAAATTTCTACTACATACTAGGATTAAATAAGGATGACATTGTATATATGCTCTCTCTCTCTTCTACACTCTTCATATTTGCATTAAAAATACATAATTGACTGGCTTTTATACCATTAAAGTGGTAAAATGTCAGTATTTAGGGAAGAGACAGGAGCATTTGCTGACTGTGACCCTTCTTTCCGACTTCATGACGGATTGGAACGCTCTAACAGGGATGTGTGTGGACTTCCCATTCCATGTTTGACCCTGAATTCCAGGAAGTGTTGAGTTAGCTCTTTTATTGTCGTTTTCTGTTTTTTTCCTTTCTTTTTTCTTTGGCATGGAAAAAGCTGGCTCTCCACAGCTCACTCATGCCGTCACTCCTCTCCGTCTTTTGCTGACTGGAACACTATTACAGTAATACTCCGTGACCTTTATGGTCGTTTTTTTTTTTACCGGAAATTTAGAAACTCATTACCCACAAGCGGTCCCTGTTGATTCCACACTGACGTATAACTCCTATTAAAATGCAAGAAGGTTTCTCCATCCAACTCGTGTGCGTACACAAGACCTTTTTAAAATCTTTTTTTATCAAGGGTGTTTTCAAGCCAAAAAAAAAATACTTAGCCTGGCTGAGTCTAGCCGGAATCTGCAGCTAAAGGCGTAGTCGGTGGAGGAGTCTATGCACTGGAGTGGGGATTAAGAATCTAACAGGATTAGCCTCCCCCCTCCTTCCTCTGTCCTGCCCCAGTGTCCCCACACACATTTGGCCCTTGGACAGTCAGCAGGACTGTCTGTTAGCCTCAAATCTGATTAACCCACTCACTGTCAACCTCTCCAGACGATGCTCAATCAGTCACTGGAAGCTCGTTAAGCGCCGCAAAACGCTGCCGTTTTTCCAAAGGCCCGACCCCCCTCTTTTGTTTTCTCCAAACTGGAGAGTCGTGGGTTGTTTTTTTGTCTTTTTTTTACTCGGCGTAACCCGTGAAAACTTCAGGATTCCACTCTGGTTGTCCGGGGTTTTGACTCCAGTTGCTCCTCGGCTTTCGCGCCAGGGCAGTGGAGGACGTAACAAGATGCGGTCGCTGTCCTCGCCGTCCCTCAACGTGAGGGCCTTGAACGTGGGGCCGAGTAGTAAGAGCCTGAGTAAAGGGTGAGTGGCTGCAGAACTGGTCCAGTTACTGTTTAACCGCTTCAGGAATCTGAAACTGCATTATTTTCTGGTTAAAACACACCGTCGTGTGTCCAAAGTCTAATTTATAGTCTGGATGTAGCATTATTTGCATCTAAGAATAAATATTTTAAGGTGTTTTTAGAGATGAGGTCAAAAGCTTGAATATGTAAAACAATTCCTCTCATTTGGATTTGTTGAATAATCCAGATTTTAGCCTGATTGGACCTTTTTTTTGTATTTTTAGAAGAAGGAGTTGCTGCAGGATAGGTGTGTGTGTGGCTCATTGACAAATACTGTTTGGCAAAATGAGAACAATTTTTTCTGTAGCAGTATATGATTTTTGACCATCTTAAATACCACCTTAAATTACAGTATGAAAATTCAGCTTTCAAATTGGAGAGCTGAACGGCTCTCCTCTTGTAAACAAGTGAAACGGGTGTGTCATCGTGTGCTGAGAGAGCAACTTTACTGCTGATTTGGACATCCTCATCCTGTGTGTGTGCTTAAGACATCGAACATATCCTGTTGGACATCAGTGGAGCTCAGCTTTCCAGCTTTCCTGTTAAACAAAGATGTAAAAACTCTTGTAATTCTGTCAAACTCACAGCAGAAAAAGCCCTCAGATCCAACCAGCAGATTATCTGAGTTGTATAACGCAGTCGAACTGTTATGAAAGCCAAAGCCATATCTGTTTCTCTGAGATTCTTAACCCACACCATGGTTTTGCACGTCTCAAGTGTTGCTATCATGGTTTTCGTTGATGCCAAATCAGCCTTCGGGATTAATGTTAACCAACAGGAAGATTAATTAAACTTGTTTTAGGATTTACTGAAGCTGCAAGTCAGACACAAAGCTATAAAAAGTACTACAGCATGTCGTCTCACAATAGCTTGTTTTCTTTAAAGAAAGAGGCAGGTTGAGGGCTGTGGTTTGCTAAATGGACGGTTCTGGAGCTGTTTCAGATAAACTGATGTCCATTTTTATCCCGTCTAAACCTGATATATTTTCCTCTTTTTTTTGCCAAGGAGCTAAAGTTAACTGAGCTGTTGTTTGTGTACACATAGGAACACAGTGACCCATTCTGTTCTTACGTGTCCCCTGCAGGTTTTCCCTGAACTCGGAGCACCACAACCACTCCCTGGTGACGGTCATCGGCGGGGAGGAGGAGCACTTTGAGGATTTCGGGGAGAGCAACACGTCGGAGCTGCTGCTGGAGAGCAGCATGGACGGGACCAAGGGGGACGGAGACGTCCTAACGCAGCCGCAGGAGCAGGTCAACGGCTCCTCGCTGCTGTCGCCCAGGTACAAACCCCAACCCTGGAGAAATTAACCAGCATCTCACGGTCCCCCATTTCAGTTTAAGGCATAAACTCTCCCTCCTAGGGGGTCCCAGGGTTAGAAAAATGAGGAAATTTTAAATTTAAATGCAGCAATCTGGTCCGATTTGAGCAAAATCCTGCACCCACATCAGCCCTTTTTATTTTTGTTTGCTGTAGTACATCATATTCTCATTGCCTTATGTACTACAGGTGAGGTATTAGTGAAAAAAGTATTTATATATGGACGTAGTACGCATTTAATACCTGAAAATATTCCCTAAAAGTCAATTAATAGACTTTTTATCATTCACACTCTTGAGTATAATCTTTTGAGGATACAGAGAAGTTGCATGCTGCACAAATTTTAAGACCCGGATATCAAAATAAAAGACTTTCAAGTCTTTTATTTCCAAATTACACAAATTCAATACTTTTTAAGACCCTGCAGGAACCCTGTGCATAATATCAGCCTTCAGAGTTTATGTTCTAAATGTACATTAAAGGGATATTTTTATATTATATAAAATATTTACATTTTTAACACTCTTAATATGTGAGTGGACAAATCTGCTTCAGTCAAGTGTCTGTTTATGATTATTGGAACAATGAGAAATAGTCTCAATAACATAAAACTTCAGTTCTGCTTTTAAAATGATCAAAAATACACAAACCAAACTGTAAAATCACTATGAAGCATATTATGACTCCTAGTCATAATTGTTGTCCTGTACTTATTGAATACACATACTGTCTTGGAATGAGAAGTTTCAAAACAAATTCAAAGTGATCCAGAAACCAGGATTTCTTCCCAATCATTACCAAACTTTAATCATCTGTTCATGGATCCATTCCCAACATTTGCTGAAAATTTGACACAAATCTGGCCAAAACTTTTTGAGTTATCTTGCTAACAAACAGACAGACAAACGTCAGTGAAAGCAAAACCTACTAATATGAGTTCTACTTGGATTATTATGTAAAGCAGTGATGCACCTGGACATATCTAGAATATATTATCCTCATGTTAAAGTTAATTTAACTTTAAAATTATAATTAATTTCACCTCTTATCACCTCTTCTATATTCTCATGTGTCGTCCCGGCTGAAACGCCTCTATTGACATTCTTCAGAGACTGTTTTTCTTCACTGATAAGTTATCTGCAGATGTCCTTCCTGCCCTCTCATCCGTCTCCGTCTCCTGCCGAAGGGCAAGACGGACGCAAAGAATACAGAGTTAAACCCATCAGTCTTACTCTGAGTTATTGAGGTAAAAACGTGGAAACGGGGTTAGATTCTGATTCAGAAGTGTGATTCTCTGCTGCTGCTGGAGGAGCCACCCAGGCTTTAATGTGAAGGATGCTGCCGAGCGTTCCGGAGCAGACAGAAGGCGGATGTTTTCCTGCATTGAGTTCACACATCTTAAAGAGCATCTTAACAGGCTTTACCACCAGGCTGCCAGATCCAGATTGACTCTACTGTAGCAGCGTCTGTTTAGTGTCTGTCAAACGCCACAATACACACATTCCTCCCTGTGGCACCGTCATTTGTGTTCAAGCCCCTTTTCAGCATTTTTTTTCCGTCCTCCTACTCTTTTCTTTATGATTTCGTCATTATTTGTCTCACCAGGAAGCAAATGTCTCACAACCTATTGACAAGTAGTAATAGCAGCTACAATTATCACTGTTTAGGACGTAATTGAAGCACAACTTTATTGTTTTTGAAGTGAATTCATGAATTTAGAAGTCGTTTTTTTAATCAAAAATAGGCCTGATATGATGATTATTTAATAAATGAACCTGCAAATGTCAGAAAATGATTAATACAAATGGAGATAATTTCCCTTCCTGCCAAAACACTAATATCATTTTGCAGATTTCATGTTTCTTCCAAAATATGAGATAAAAAAAAGTCAGGATTATCAGATAAAACATATAAAATATTAAAAAAGGACTTAATTGAAGCACAAAGTTGTAGTTTTTGAATTGAATTTATGAATTTAGGAGTCTTTTTTTAATGAGCACTCAAGGGATAAAATATTTACAGTTTTGATTTATAAATCGTTTGTAAGGCAGGAGATAACTTAAAATACTAAATATGTTCAGTGCACTACAAAAATTAAAACTTATCAGGGGAAAATATCTTTAATTTAACACTATTATGTCTTTAATTGGTCGATAATTTTAAGTTTCTTCCAAAATAGTGGATAAAAAGGCCAGAATTATGAGATTAAAAAGTCCAAAATATTAAAAAAGGACTTAATTGAAGCACAAATTTACTGCTTTTGAATTGAATTTATGAATTTCAGAGTCATTATTTTAGTCAAAATCACTCAATACCTTTGCATCCATAATACTTAACCTATTGACCGTATTCTGTTGATAATTTCTTTAAAAATCCATCTTTAAAATGTTGCTTTGTTTAATAAAAATGTGCATAATCTTAGATTTTATTACTTAATAAAGTACGGTTACACACCAGCTTTGTTATTATAGACAGAAGAAGCAATGTTATTGAGTTGTTGCCAGGTATTTAGACAAAATATCTGTGAAACAAAGGATAAATTCATTTCTATATTCCTGTTAGTGTCAGAACTATCCTCCTATACTACTAATATATATATTTTAAATTGCAATACAGTATGTAAAAGACTACTTTACATCCTGGAGGTGCAGAAATCTGCTCAGTTCTCAGCCTGGAAAATCAAACACACTCAGAGCTCCATCCCACGAACTTCACCCACTCGGTGTGAATGCGTCAGTGTGTTTTTTTTTTCAGCCAATCACGTTGGCTCGTGTACAGTAACAGCCTCCACACACACACACACACCCCCACAGACGCCTATTAACAGGCTGTATCACAGCACTCCGGCTGCACGCGGACACCCTGCTCGTCCCCGTTCAGTCCAAGCATTATTTAACAGAGTCCGAGATGTGTCCAGAGGTGAATTTGACCGTCAGCTGACACCGACGTCCTGTGTCACGCAGCCGTTCTGCCTCCATAGACAGAAACCTGCGCCAGTTTGTTGCATAATTCACACCTGGGTCATTCCGTGATTGTGCACTCAGCATTAGGAGGTAATGTAAGGAGAAGGTGTTTTATTATTTATCTACGTTTTTCTTTGCGTCAGAGCTTATTATTAGTTTCACTCTACTCGACTTGGTGACTCCTCTGTAGCACAGCTGGTTTTGGGGTTTTTGAACAATTCTCCTTGTTCTAATCATATACAGTCACAGGCCTGGAGCAGATTTAAAACCATAAAAACACTGGAAAAAGTGTTGAATTTTGGGTCTGGGTCTTAAAATTTACCGAGTGTGTAACTTCTCTGGATCTCATTCTCCTCAAAGAGGCTTAATATGCTGCACTACAGCAAACAGAATGATTAAAAAGTCTATTTTAGTGAATATTTTCAGGTATTAAATGCAAATTACATCCATATCAAATGTTTTTTTCACTAAAACCTCACTTAGATAAAGCATTGTGAATATGATGTATTACACCAAATAAATGATAAAAATACAGATTTATATGATGAACTATAGGTGAAGTTTGAAGGTGTTATAAGGTATAATAATAGTGATTATTGATAATCTATAACTGATATTATACATTAATAGTGATTATTGATAATCTATAACTGATATTATACATTAATAGTGATTATTGATAATCTATAACTGATATTATACATTAATAGTGATTATTGATAATCTATAACTGATATTATAAATTAATAGTGATTATTGATCATCTATAACTGATATTATAAATTAATAGTGATTATTGATCATCTATAACTGATATTATACATTAATAGTGATTATTGATCATCTATAACTGATATTATACATTAATAGTGATTATTGATAATCTATAACTGATATTATACATTAATAGTGATTATTGATCATCTATAACTGATATTATACATTAATAGTGATTATTGATCATCTATAACTGATATTATACATTAATAGTGATTATTGATCATCTATAACTGATATTATACATTAATAGTGATTATTGATATTCTATAACTGATATTATACATTAATAGTGATTATTGATAGTCTATAACTGATATTAATAGTGATTATTGATAGTCTATAACTGATATTATACATTAATAGTGATCAATACCAGATTGCTGTAATTTCCTCATGTTTCTAACACTAACCCTCCTCTAGGATGAAGAGTTCCTGCCTCAAACTGAAATGACAGCAATGATTTCTGTAGATTTATCTGAGCTCAATACAAAGATGCAGAAAGTCTTCTTATCAGCGTTGGAACACAGATCAACACATTCTTTTCTCCTGGAACGTTTTGTTTCCCAACGAACACACACACTCACACACACACACTCTGCACAGTCTGTTTCTTGTCTTTTTTTTCCCCACTGTTAACCCCTCTCACTCTTTAAACTCTCCTGTATAAATCACTAACCTCCCTCCCTGGTTTCCCCCCACCTGTCCCACCTCAGTGCACCCCGTCTGCTCCGTCACTCACCGCCTCCTCCTCTTCCTCCTCCCTGTTGTTTCCTCTCTCCAGTGCACCTGCTCCTCTCCCTGACTGCTTTCAGAGCTTCCTCAGGGAGGAGGCGCTGGACTTTTTCTGTAGCCAGTGTCACAAACAAATAAGTCGTCTGGAGGACCTCTCCACTCGCCTCAATTTCCTAGAGATGACTAGGTAACACATCACACGTCACGACTCTTCTCACCCGCTGTGAATGTGGTTTGCCGTGTTGATTTAGACGCATGTTCTCATCGAGTGTTGTTGTGAAAACACGGCGCTTATCTTAGGGAATGTGAACATGTAACAAACCGTCCAGAGTCATTCTTCACCTTCTTTTTGTGTGAGAGTTGGTTGCATTTTAGCTCCTTAATGAAAAACCCTCGCCTAAAGCGTTCCTGTTGCTAGATTCCATTGTTTTTTTTTTATTTGATGGTGTTAAATTAAAAGAACTGTGGGAGTATAAAACACAGGTAAGTGGTGTATATATTTTTTATTATTTTTCATAACATTCATGCTTTGAGGGTTCCCACACGCACTGGAAAACTGATTTTCCAGAAAAAAGGTCAAACATCCTGGAAATTATTCTAGTTATTCTGGGAAATTTAAGTTTTTTTATTTCTACTGTTGTTAGCTTTAATTTAGCAATGTTATATCACATTAATTTATGCTAACAGTCAGTCAATTTGACTTTATTCAAGAGTCTTTATTGTAAAATTAATGATGAAATATTTGTTGGAACCACATCTTGCATACAATATAATGATAATAGAGCTACATGATAATAAATTCAGAAGTATTGTGTATATAAAGGCACATTAGTGACCAATTTTCCAGGCATTGAACATTGAAAACATATCAAATTACCTGGAAACAGGTCAAATAACCTGGAAATTGTAAAGTTATCCTGGAAAATGATGGCAGTAAAAACCTAAAGTAGCCACTGTCGTGTTTTATTTCCACTAAATGTGATTTAATCTGGCTAAATTAGCATTGAAGCTATCAGTCATTCAATTTGAGTCTTTTTTCTTTATTGTCATTACTCTGGATTACAAAATACACAATAAATTAGGGATATTATTATTTATATGAGCAGTTTCCTATTTCATCTGAGCTTTAATCAAATGAGTAAAAGTTCCCTTTAATATTTAATATGTATGAAATCCACTCTAACAATATCCCTAACTTATTGTGAGTAGTGTATATGTGGCTTATATGCAATAGAATGATAAATAGAATAGAGGTGCATGTTAATAAGTGAAAGTAGGGGAATATATTAGTATATGACATGATAACTTGTCTCTGTAGCAGCTGGAAAATAATTTCAGATTAAAAGTGGGAACCCTGTGTGTTTGAGTTGTTGAGGAATTCTTTCTGGACTGTGGAGTAAATCTGTTCAAAGAACTTCTTGCTTTTATCGGAACAGACTTGCTGATCCAGGATTACTGGCTGTAGTCGCTGCATTACACAAACTTAGCCTGAAATCCTGTTTGATCCGTCAACACTGTAAATTCAAGGCAACTTTAAAATATCATATATATATATATATCAAATATTTATAAGATATTAATAAGATATTAATAACCTAAAACATTAAAAGCATGAAGATACAATTTAAAAAAGGTCAAAAGAAATGGGAAAAATCTAACATTTTTAATTAAAATAATTAGTTAAAAATAATATTAAAAATATAGAAGAACAAGTTGATTAAAAGAGAACAAATTAAAAAAATGTAAATTAAAAAAATCAAGAAAAATGTTAAAATTAAATAAGATTAAAAATCAAAAAATATTTAAATTAAAAACAAAGCTATACAATTTAAATGCAGTTCATTGAAAGGGGTAAAATCAATAATTTTAAATAAAAAAAAATCAAGAAAAATTAAATAAGATTAAACATAATAAACAAACAAACCAAGAACGAAGCTATACAATTTAAATACAGTTGATTAAATTGAAAAAAAATCTAAAATTAAAACAAAAAGAATAAAGCTATACAATATAAATACAGAAAATAAATTAAAAAAATAAATATTATAAATAAATATAAAAAAGAAATATTAAATATAAATACAAGATTAAAAATACAAAAAGAAACGAACAAAGCTATATAATTTAAATATAGTTAATTGAAAGAGGTAAAATCAAAAAATAAAAAAAATCAAGAAAAATTAAATAAGATTAAATAAAACAAACCAAGAAAAAAGCTATATAATTTAATTACAGTTGATTAAATCTCAAATTAAAACAAAAAGAATTTAAATAAAAAATATCAAGAACAATTTGTTAAAATTTAATATTCAAAATCCAAAAATGTAGATTAAAAACAAAACTTTGCAATTAAAAAAATATATATTTGAAAGGGGGGAAAAACAAAAATTAAAATAAAAATGCAGTGATTAGGAAATTCACCTAAATCTGTGTATTTTACACCTCAGTCTGTGATTTTCTGTTCAGATCCTGGATCAGCACTTCACTGCTGTGTTTGTGTTAGTTTGCTGTGAATTTACTGTAGAAATCAGAGTTTTTTTTAGTTTTTTAAAGAACTGCCTCATCATCATCCCCCTGTTTTTCCAGCTGAGGGGTTCCTCTCCTAACAGAAGGGCTGGCGGGTGGATAAGAGGAATACATGTCTCTTTACTTGTTCTCTTCCTGACCATCTTCCTGTTGTTCTGTCTCTCTGTGCAGTGCAGGCAAGAGGCTGTCCAGCAAGAAAGTAGCAAGGTAAGCAAATCAGTGGGGAATGTTCTTTTTTTTTTGTTTCGGTACAATTTGTAATAGTTTGTAAAACGTTGATTTGAGTGTTTCTCCACATGCAGACACCTCCTCCAGAACAGCTCCATGACTCTGGACACGATGAGCGACCTGACACGAGACATCCTGGAGCTCGCTGACAACGACATCACAGACAAGGTGGGTCCCGCCTTCTTGTTCTTTTCTTTATTTTCTGGGAAAACACACTTTTTCACACCTGTTAGGCTCTGAGCCAGGTGTGTCAAACATAAAGGTCCAATCCAGCTCCACAAATGTGGGAAATAAATGCTCCAGTTCCTGTTCCTTCATAGAAATGTGAGCAGTGGTTCTCAAAGTGGGGTTCTGGGACCCACAAAGGTCCAGGGAAAGGTGCCGGGGGTCCCCCCTAAAAAAGGAGAATAATTTAATTTCACTGTAATTCAACAATGACAGAATATACTCATTACTAAACTAAATAAATCCATTTATTTAATTTAATAGTATTTGTTTCCTATTATTTCCCCTTTGCACATGAATTTATTTAATTTACAATTTAATTTTCCGTTTTACATATTGAGGTGAAAATGAATAAATAAATACTAAATAAAATGGAAATTCAAATAAATGGGAAAATAATACACATATTGATAAATTAAATGGAAAATAAAATAAATGGACATTTATTTGTATATTTATGTAATTACTCATTATTTACTTTTTACAAATGTAATAATTATTAAATAAAATTCAATAAAATTGAAGTAAACATCTACTGCATTTGAATTGAATTTATAAATATAGAAGTATTATTTTTATTTAATTGAATTTTATTTTCTGCTTTGAAAATTAAATTGGAGATAATTTCCCTGCTGCTTAAAACACTAAATATGTTCAGAGCACTGCAAAAAAGATACCGTGAAATTAATAATCTAATTAATTAATGCATTAATTAATCTTTAAATGAGTCCAATATTGAGTAGAATAATCTTAAACTGGAAGCTTATTTCATGCAATGAGATAAAAAAAGGCAAAATTATGAGATTATAATGTTAAAGACAACATAAAAGTTAAAAAAAACTTGAAATAAACTAAATTATCTGCCAATAGAATGAACCAAAACCAGATATTTATAATAACTAGGACATATTTTTTTATTATGACATCCTCCTGTTGGGTTAATTAATCATGTACATATGTATTTGCAGCTGTTATTTACTAGTTTAGCTCATTTAAGATTAAATTGACTCCCGGCGTTTAACCGGAACCTTCCTTCAGGTTCTCCTCCTGGAGCGGCGGGTAGCGGAGCTGGAGAAGGACTCGGAGGCGTCGGGGGAGCAGCACGCTCGGCTCCGGCAGGAGAACCTGCAGCTGGTGCACCGGGCCAACGCCCTGGAGGAGCAGCTGAAGGAGCAGGAGGTGCACACGGAGGAGCAGCTGCAGCAGGAGGGCCGACGCCACAAGGAGGCGCTCAGCAAGATGGAGAGGGAGAGGGGGCTGGAGCTGGAAAACCTGCAGGCCAGGTAGACTTTAAGGATGCATGAAAAAAACAAAAAAACAGTAGTAGTTGATGTTATTGGTTATATGTTGGAGGGAAAGTGGCTCAATACTGCCCCCATGTGGTGGTGGTCCTCCACCACGGAGCACTGTCGGTTCCTATTTGGTATTTTTACCCTTTTTGTTGTGAAATTCTTTTTATTTGGGACAGAAATTATAACCCAGGGTCCTGGAAAACCTGGAAAACACATTACACATTCAGTTCATCTTTAAAATATTCTAATTCTAATCTAATTATATCTAAGCTGGTATTAGTATCATATTATACTATATAATAGAGTAAAAAAACTAAAACTAGACAAATATTTTTCCTTATATGAGCTAAATAATTTTAATTTACTATAGAATATTACTATTATGCTTTTATTAGTATACTGCTATTATTCCTACACTGTACTATACTATTAGATTATCTCATGTATTATATCTTATATTATAACTTTTTATACTATAAGTGATCTGACTTGTCTCTTTGGATGAGTTTATTCCTATGGTCCTCAGGTTCTTTCACACCAAAACCTGCATTAAAATGTCCTTTAACTCCTCTACTGTGATAATCTGGCAGGTCTTTTCTCTGGTTTTTAACCTTTAATAAAAAAAAACATGCTGTTGTTCTTTGTGCTGCTTCTAAATATCCGTTTTTCCCACAGACTGCAGCAGCTGGATGAGGAGAACAGTGAGCTGAGGTCCTGTGTTCCTTGTCTACGAGCCAACATCGAGAGATTAGAGGAGGTGAGACGATATCAATCCCCCGTCAGCGTTTCCCTCACCTTCCCTTCTCGGTCTTAACGCACGGCTTTATCCGTCATTGTTATTCTCCAGGAGAAGAAGAAACTGCAGGATGAGACCGAATCTACGACCGACCGGTTGACGGAGGAGATGGAGTCTCGCAGGAAAATGGCCGACAAGCTGAGCCACGAACGTCACCAGAACCAGAAAGAGAAGGAGTGCACGCAGGAGGTGGGACAAGAAAAATCCCCCCCAAAAACCCTCCTGCTGCTATCCTCCTGCTTCCTACTAACTCCCTTCATCTGTTTTTAGCTTATTGAAGACCTGCGTAAGCAGCTGGAGCATCTCCAGCTGTATAAACTGGAGGCCGAGGCGAAGCGAGGACGGACGCCTGGAGCCGGGCTGCAGGAATATCAGTCCCGAACCAGAGAAGCTGAGCTGGAGCAAGAAATCAAGCGACTCAAACAGGTGAGTTCCTTCACCTGGAGCATCTCCAGGCTGAGACAGGTGAGTTCCTTCACCTGTCTCAGCTTTGAAATGGATACATTAATAGTGATTATTGATAATCTATAACTGATATTATACATTAATAATGATTATTTTTAGTCTATAACTTCTTGATTTTGTTCTCAAATCGTGACAGATTGCTGCTTTTATATTTACAATCCTTAAATGACCCTTTAGAGGTTGAGTTTTTTGCAAAATTATTGCTTTAAACTGAAATTTTCTTCTGCAGAAACAGACAATTACTACAACAAAACTGATAAAAGGCCACTAAATTGAAAAATAGCCATCAATAATACCACTGGGATCTATTTCCTGATGTGTTTTTATTCATTTTAATTTGTTCCTGCAGGATAACCGCAGCCTGAAGGAACAGAACGACGAGCTGAACGGTCAAATCATCAACCTGAGCATCCAGGGAGCAAAGAACCTGATGTCGGCCTCCTTCTCCGACTCCCTGGCAGCGGAGATCAACTCCGTGTCCCGTGGCGAGGTAGGACTATAGATCAGGAAGAAACACGCTTATTACACGTGTGATTTCCGTTCCTAACGCTCCGTTTCCTCCGTTTCCAGCTGATGGAGGCGATCCACAAACAGGAGGAGATCAACTACCGACTCCAGGACTACATCGACAAAATCATCGTGGCCATCATGGAGTCCAACCCCTCCATCCTGGAGGTAAAATAGACCCCAGCTCCACTAAAAGGCCTCTCACTCACAGTGACTCCTGATGCTGTTTAAAAAAAAAAAAGAAAAACTACCAAGAGACGATGTAAAAAAAACCAAAAAACAACTGTTCTGACGTGATTTTTTGGTAGAAAAACGACGCACTCAAACTCATCCTCCCACCCCTCCACCCTCCACCTGTAGAACAGAGGAATATAAGAAGAAATCCATGGCTGTCAGTGATAAATAAGCTATTTTAGTTCCCTTGACTCGTGCTTATTTGTGAATGTGTGTGTCTGCTTGGGTTCTGGTGACCTCCATGTTTTTGGCTAGAGGGACCTGAGTCTCCCCTGAAGAGTGAATGAACCTGTAAACGTGTGTTAGACGTCAGTAAATATTAGAAAATCTTCCCGTCCCACTCCTAAAATACAAAAAAAAAAGTGTCAATATTTAATTGAGTATGAAAAAAATCAGACAAATCTACCTAAAGGCCTTAAATGAAAGCCTCAGTGAAGTGTTACTGGGATGGTGTTAGATTCTAGACAATGGTGTGTGGCTGTGATTTCCTGATCAGGCTGAATCGTGTTGTTTTTTTTGTTTTAAATCACAAGTGACATGAAGCACTGATCAGGAGTCGATGAGCAGCGTTTTCTCTCTTTTTTTTTTATGTTTTACAGTTTGCCGTGTCCCTAAAAGCAGTGTGTTCTGTCCTTTTAACAACGTTCCACTGTCTTTCCAGTATAAACCCAAGTGAGGGACATTTCCAGGTCTTCATCGAGGATGAGAAGTGCCCGGAGGGGGTTTTTCTTTGTGTGTGTGTGTGTGTGTGTGAGCTGTTATTACATAATTTTCTTTTCCCTCTGTGTTACATAAAGCTTAGTGACATTAGATCAAGTAAAAAGAATGACACTGTTGTTCTTCCAGGGTCCAGAAACGGAAAAGGAACCAGTTTAAATTCGCTTCATCTCATTTATTATTTTTTTTTTCTTTACAATGAAACAGGGTCCCGGAGCTCAGGTGGGCTGGAAACCTCAAACACTACATTTCCCATCATCCCCTTTAACGATAGATTTTTTTTTTTTAATTGTAGGCTCGGTACTGTCACTGAAAACCTGCTCACGCTGACACTTTGTAAGTTCTCCAGATGCTAAATAATAAGCAGGAAGGGGAACGTGTTGATGGATTCTGGGATTTGTAGTGTAGTTGTTGTAGTTTTGTAGTTCTTTTTATTTTATTTTGAAGTACAGCCCACCTGATCCCAGTGTTCTCTTGCTGAGTGAAAGTTTTTTTTTTTTTTTTGCCGCACAAGTGAATTATGATTAGTATAAAAAAAAATATGTGAAATATGTGAAAAAAAAAATCAAACCGTTGTATTTTTGCACTAAGTTTTGTTTTTTTTGGGGATTATTGTTTTGTCGAACGTTTATTGTGAAGGGATCAAAGTGGTTTTGAAGTATAAAAATGAATATAAGATAATAAGTGTGTGTGCAAAGGTTGGGAGCTGCTGCTGCTGCTAAAGAGGAAAAATAAGCATCACACTAATGAACTTTAACGCCATATTTAATTGGAAATCTTCACTAATTCTGCAAACAGCCATGTCTGGAAGTCCAGGATCGTCTGGAGTAATAAAGAAAAGGAGGCGTGGTGTTCTTTGGTAGCAATAAAAGCGGACATGTTGGTCGAGGGCAGATGAATCCAAGCTGCTCTTTTATTTCCTCTGATGAAGCGACATCTGCTTTTTTCACTTCAGTATCGCGAACAGACGCTCGGGCCGACGGTGGACTGACGCCGCGGAGGACGTTTGAGGACGTTTCTGACTCTGAAACTGGACTTTTTGTTTTTTTGGTTTCGCCCCAGAAGTCTTGATGGATTTATAGCTGCAAGGTAGTCGTTCTGCACCAACACACCACAAAAAAAATCACAAAAAACGAGAAGGAAACCATACGCTCAAGGGGAAAATTCCTAAATCTCACCCCCCTAAAAGTCTATCTCACTGCTCTTCTTCACCTGCCACTCCATGGAAAAATGGCCTTGGATGTAAATGACTTGTACATGTAAAGAAGTTTTTTCTACACTCATTCTAGATTCTAGGTATTTTTATATAGTCCGAGGGAGAGAGAGGGGAAAAAACACAAAAAAAACAAACACAGAACATTTCTTTTTCTCGTCTTATGCTGAGAAACAGCTGCCTGTATTCTTCTCTAGCATGTAGCGTGTACAGTATTTGTTGGGATTTTTTTCCTTTTTTTTCTTGTTTCGAATCACATTGCAGATATATTTATTCATCATTTGACACGATGACTCAGCGAAATGTTCCGCTGAGAATAAATCGGCGGCGGAGGAGGAAGAATTTAGCGATTATATATATAAATATAAGAGAAATGTTTAAAAAGGTTGTGTTGTCTGTGGATGAGTCGCCATCGGGTGCAGAAGCTTGAACTCTGAAGGTGTTTTAGCTCAAACTGTACCACAGTTTCTACTGTTGTCTTCCCAGATGAAATGGAGTCAGGTACTGCATGGAAACACTGATTTTTTTTTTCTTTTTTTATTGTATATTTGATTCATATCTGTCTTTTTTTTTTTTGACTGATAAATCACATCCATCTGTGGGGTTGTAGGTTGACACATGCCACCTTAGAGCTCATTTTTAGGCTTTCTGAGTTCAGCTTTCCTGCCTTTTAGTGGAACTGGAAGATCTCCCCCTGCAGATTTAATACTAATAATTCATTAAAAAAAATAAGAGATCACTGCAAAATAATCAGGAACATTTTTCTTTGAGTGGCAAATTGAGCATTTATTTACAGAAAATGACAAATAATGCAAAGAAACAAAATCAAACAGCGTAATACTAATGGTTTAGAGGTCAGAAATCAACATGTGGTGCAATAACCTTTATTTTGAATCCCAGCTTGGTTGACTATTCCACTCCTGGTGCCTCTTTAAGCAGAATGAGTTGGAATTGGAAAATGCAGTGGTCTCTTATTTGAATTTCCAGAGTTGTATATGACACCTGAACACAGCAGTGGATTCTCTCCCTGCTTCCTGTTTCCCTGACAGACGGTTAGAGGACGTAAAAATGACAACTAGACAACAGGTGAGACCAGAGCTGAGGAAACATTCCCTTTCAGCCGAGCTGGAAGCGATTGCACTTTAACCAGATCCAGTTTTTTGTTTTTTCCCCCCTTTTTAGCTTTGAATAAAAAACAACCAAAGACAAATGTTTGAATTTAACCAGTTTTATTTATCAGGGTCCACACTTTTTTATTTTTCCGGAGCTAATTCACCCTAAAATCAACACTCGGTTTATCCTAAAGGGGAAAAAAAGGAAAAAACTGGCCTGCTAGTCTAAACACTGTTCCTCTGTGTCTCAAACTTTGCCTCTAATACTAACCTGATAATGAGCCCTGGGAAAAAAAAACCGCACTGACCACATGACTGTCAGTTTGTTAAATTATAACCATGAAACCTAAAACTGTAAATATGAATTGTCATTTTTTTTTCTGTGATTTTTTTTCTGTTTCTCACGCTCACTTCCAGTGTCCAAAGAAAGTTTTGCTCAAGGCAGGAACATCACTACGGGCGTAGTGCACGGCTTGCCATTTACACGACATGGGAAGATTTAAAAAGAGAATATTGTAGAAATAAACTTAAATTTATGCCTATTTTCAAAGATAAATGTATAAATTATAACAGTATTGGTTACAGCTGTATATTATTTTTTTGAAAATCCCCACATGATCTACTCCTACTTGTTCTGGGGAAGTATAATTTCAGTCATTGTAAAAAAGAGAATATAAAGGTAAGCAGTGAAAGTAAGATTAGGAAAATAAATGGAATAAAATAAGCTTGTGTGTGTGTGTGGTTGTTTCTTTTCTCTGTGTTTCTCTGACGTCACAAGTGTCCGTCAACGTGACATTTAAGTCACTACTAATCAGGATCAAAGTAGATTAAACTGGTTGCAAATCTGCAGCAGAGGAGTCAAACTTTTTAATGTCAAGGATCCTTAAACTCCTAAAAACTAGGCCTCGATAACCTGTTTGATAAGATTTATACTTTTAGATGTTTTATAAAAACATAGGAAACCCAAGGACAAAATGATGGAGGAATGAAACCACCATAAATAAAAATAATTCAAGCTAATTGATTAAATATTCTAGTAAATGTCTATTTATGTAATAGTCCATTTAATTCATTAAACCTATTTGAGTATTTTCCTGTTTATTTAATAATTTTAAAATATCTATTTATGCATTTATTCCCCTAAATATACATGTGCTGGTCATATAATTAGAATATTATATATATATATATATATTCATTACACACAGACTGATGTATTTCAAATGTTTATTTCTTGTAATTTTGATAATTATAAATTCCAACTAATCAGTATCAGAAAATTAGAATATTACTTTTTACTCTAATTATATGACCTGCACCTGCTAAAATGAAATTTAATAAATTCATCTGCAAAGGGAAATTAATGCACAAATAATAGGAATTAAATACTAATAAATTAAATGCATCTATTTGTTTTAAATTATGGCACTCCTCTAAACCAGAGGTTCTCAAACTGGGGTCTTTGAGGTGGTTCCAGGGGGTCCCCAGAAAAAAAGGGACTAATTTATTTTAATTATAAGTCACAATTAATTCCATACACTTTCTTTAATAGATAAAAGCAAATATGTTAACAGATGAGGGTCTGTGGTCCAGCTCATGTCAGTTTCCGGGTCCTTGACATGAAACAGATTGAAACCATTGATATTACAAAAACGACAGATTGTTGTTTTCCTTCTATACATGAAAAGAAAATGACCATTTTGCAGGTTTTGTTGTTTAAACAGCAGCTTATTGTGGATCAGTTTTATCACCACAAACTGGATTCTGCTGTTTTTTTGGCCTCCAGCTCCACCTGCAGGTTTTGACCATGTACTGCATGTTTTCTAATGTTAGTCATAACTTCACTGGTTCTGATTATCAACATTATATGGAGCCACACATCTGCCTGGATTCCTTTTTCAGGTCAGTCTAAAAACAGAATCATAGCCTTCCATAATAATTTAAATTATATCAGCAGCTGAATACCAGACTTTTGGTATTCATTCCCTAAGGAATGCCCAGGTCTGACTTTTATATCTACAATTTTAAGATCTGAATTTAGGTCATTGAATTAGAGTGACTTGAATATAGCTTTAAAAGATTAGGCATGTGAATTTTCTAACTGAATTTAAGAACCTGAAAATAAATCCATACTGAATACTATCTGTATAATGTGACTTTTATATTATAAAATGTATTATATATTATAATTATCTAGTGTCATAACTACATTAATGGCGTTTATAACAAACTAAGTAGCTTGAACATTGGTTTAAAATTGAGTAAGTTATGGTTATTTTAATAGTTTATCCACCATAGGTTTAATGCTCTAAGGGTGCATTTGGCCCGACACAAGATGGCGGCCGTGCGGGGACATCGGCTCATGCAGCAGCGATGGTTGAGTCATCGAGTGTTCTAGATGATTCGTTCATAGTTATCATTATAGATATAATTATCTAGTGTCATAACAACATTAATGACGTTTATAACAAACATTTAACAACAGAATTTAATCATCTAGCTCGAACCGGAAGGACCGTCAGGAACCTTTCTCTTCTTCCGGTCTTTGCCGACCACGGACGTATTTTGATGACGCACAACGACAACCGAACGGCACACGGCGGGATGTTTATGTCAACCTGTGGAAACTAAAGAAAAAATGTAAAGATTCTACAGACATTTCTATTTCTTTGTTAAAAAATGCAGAGGTGCGTATGAAATCTGGCAAGCTAACAGCTAACAGTTAGCATCGCGGCTAATTCACAAAGGTGAGTTTACCTAATATTTTAAAACAATATATGTAATTTATAGAAGCTAACATTAAGTCTCTTCTGTAAATGGGTAATGTAAATGTAATTTAATGGTAAATGTAAATAACCCGTATTAGTATTTTTAATGCGAAAATGATATTGTTTTATTATAACGTTCACACACGAATGATTTCAGGTTAATTTGTGAATATTTGAACACGTATTTTTGAATATTCTGATAATTGAAACAGAAGGAAAACTACACAGAGCAGCGATAGGAACATGTCATCTGTTTTGAGTGTTTGCAATTCCTTAACATGCATAAAAGGTAAATAATCAATTGAAATGACATGAAATCAAAGCACTTTTTTTAAAGAATAGCTGGAATATAAAATGATTCTTGGTCCTTTTTGTCCCACTTACGTATATCAGGGTTAATGACTGTTCACTTTTTTTCACTTGATGTATAAGGGATAGAGTTAAAACTGTCATGTGGTGTAAGTCTAAAAACTTGGCATCACATATTTTAATTCTTAAGGACATTTACCTCACCTCTCATCATGAATGCACCATATAGCTTTGTTGTGATAATCAGCTCAAGCTCAAGATTTTGTAACTATTCTCATGCTTTTGTGTGAAAATGAGATTTTATTCTTTGCAGAAGAGTGAAATGTCCCTGTTAATGTTGTGCAGGATGTATGACTGTCTTTAAGTCACCGTTGTGAAGATGAAGTCCCAGGTCGCCCTAAACGCTGACGTTCGTGCAGCAGTTTCTCAGTGTTTCCGGACCATCTCTACATCCAAGGACAGAGATGACATCATCTCGGCCCTTCAAACCCTCCACTCTTATTTAGAAGAAGGTCCAGAGAGTGAAACCACCGCAGCTCAGCGGGCAGAGTTCAGGAGGACTCACTTCACCAGAGCCCTTCAGTTCCTCGTCAGCAACATCCAGGCCGATTGGCTGCACAGCCTCAATGCAGCACAACGAACAGAGTTATGGGATGAAATGTTCCTGCGAGGACCTCCAGACCAGACCCTGCTGGTGCTGATGGACGGGATGGGAGAGCTGAGGTGGGTGATGGAGGATAAAGAGACAGGAAACCTGTGGAATATTCAGTAATTATCTAATAACCATTCATGTTTTTCTATTCACTAATCCCTGTCCTCTACAGACCCGGTACCAACCTGGACCTCCTAGTCCGCATCACTGAGCGGTTCCTGCAGGGTGGTGGACTGGCTGACCTGCTGTGGTCCTACTGCCTGGATACTGGATCCTGTGACTCCCCCCAGCTCAGAGAGACCCTGCTGGGTCGGGTGGTGGCTCTGCCGGACCTCACCTCCAACAGGCTGCACCCCAACAACAGGACCCTGTTCCTGCCGCAGCAGTACTACCCTCTGCTGGCCTCAGGGATCCTCACGGCCCTGGAGAAGACCTGCCAGGCCCTCAGAGGTCAGAGGTCAAAAATAACGTCAAGGACCCTCAAACTCAACAAAACTAGAGCATGGACTCATATGACTTTTGTTTTTAGATGTTTTATAATAGAAGATGTGGGAAAACTGAGGCCAAAATTATAGAGGACTGAAACAACCATGATTAAAATAAAAAAAAATGTAAATTTATTATTATTATATTTATTTAAATGTTTAAATTTACATAATCAAATATGCCAGTAAATGCAAGTATGTATTTAATTAATTTAATGAATTCATAAAATGTATTTATTTGTGTATTATGTTCCCATTTATTTTTAAATAATTTATTAATATTTCCTGTGTTTTTGCAATCAGTTGATTTATTTTCTTGCAAAACTGAGCAACAAATCTCAGCTGATATAAAATATTTTAAATAATATAAGTTTATATAACATAAAGTGATACCTGAGGGTTAAAATTAAAGATTATTTTTGCCCTTTTCTCTGTTTCAACAGACGGCACCGACTGTTCCTTAACGTTTTTGGGTCAGACTCTTGGTAAACTGTGTATCCAGGGTCATAGCGGTGAGTTATTTTTATTTTATGAAGCTGAACAACATATTCAGCTGTAATTTTCAACACCTATGAATTTCTCTTCTTGTTTTTATATGAAGAAATGCATAATAAATATTTACACTATTAATTAACCTTCAATATTCCATATTTAAATGTAAATATCTTGTTTTGGGTAAAATTAGTGCAATACTGAGTAGAATTATCTTAAAATATCATAATTCCATTCAGAGATAATTTGACTTATTTCAATTTTTTCTTGAGTTTGGTCAATTTAGTCTTGTTTAGTTAAAAAAAGATTAAATTGTTTGACTTTTTGGACTTCTTATCTTGTTATTTTCACTTTTTATCTCATATTTTGGATAAAAA
>CM060471.1:23687847-23827847 GCA_030544235.1 Lepturacanthus savala | reverse complement strand
CTCAGTGATTCTAACACCTTTTACTCAGCTTTTTAAACAGAAAAACTACTTTTTTTACCACAGCGACGACGATCTAACCCCATACGACATGTCTGGTGACCAGGAAATAGACACGGCCTCCCCACCCCGCTACCTACGGGACTGTCTGGACAGTAAGACTCCACTGATCTGACCTCTGACCCCTGTTGCTGTATTTGTTCCTGTTTTTGATATTGTTGTTTTTTTTAAATTCAGGTTTAATTTCCTCTGAGGACGCGGTGCGAGTGGAGCTCAGTCTGAGAGCTGCGGAGGGTTTGGTGAGGAGGAACGTGTTTGCAACCAGAGAGGTATAATTCTTCAGGGAAATAAAATACTGTTACACGTAACCCAGGTTTATTTATCAGTTTTCCTGCTATAAATGATAATAAATATTAAATATATGTGTTTTACTACAAATAACTGACCCAAATCAGGAAAATAATTAAATTATCTGCAATGTAAAGTTCAATAATTAATAAGATAAGAGTTCAAAGGTCAATTATTTGTCCTTAAAATCATAGAAATAATTCAGTTATATCTTTCTTGTTTTTAATTTTTTTTTTAATTTTAATCGTATTTCTTATTTTATTTAATCTTATTCAATTTTAATTAAGTTGATTTCTGATTGTCTGTATTTTTAATATAATAATATACATTTTTAGATTTTTTTCCCTTTTATTTCATATTTTATTCACATTTCTTTGGGATTTTAATCATATTTATTATTTTATTTAATCTTATTTAATTTTAATTAATTAAGTTAATTTAATTATACATTAATAGTGATTATTGATAATCTATAACTGATATTATACATTAATAGTGATTATTGATAATCTATAACTGATATTATACATTAATAGTGATTATTGATCATCTATAACTGATATTATACATTAATAGTGATTATTGATCATCTATAACTGATATTATACATTAATAGTGATTATTGATAATCTATAACTGATATTATACATTAATAGTGATTATTGATCATCTATAACTGATATTATACATTAATAGTGATTATTGATAATCTATAACTGATATTATACATTAATAGTGATTATTGATAATCTATAACTGATATTATACATTAATAGTGATTATTGATCATCTATAACTGATATTATACATTAATAGTGATTATTGATCATCTATAACTGATATTATACATTAATAGTGATTATTGATAATCTATAACTGATATTATACATTATTATTGATTACTTTTAGTCTATAACTTCTTGATTTTCCTCTCAAATCTTGACAGATTGCTGCATTTATATTTAAATCCCTAAATGACCCTTTAGAGGGTGAATTTCATGTCATATTATCGCTTTAAACTGAAATGACGTCACTGCAGAAACAGAGAATTACTCCAACAAACCAAGGTGAATACTTCCTCATGTTTTCTTCTCCAGGTCAGTGTCCAGCTGACTAAAGTGCTCCTTCACATGGAGGATAAATTCAGCATGAACAGCTTTCTGACTGTGAGGCGGTCCACCATGGTGGCGCTGGCTGTCACTGACTGTGTCCCGGTACCATTCCTTACACTTTCTGCTGAGTTTAGGGGTCATGCTGCCTTCAGGTGGTGTGGGAAAGGTCATCATTTCCATGTTGTAGTGTTTATCCTCATTCATCTTCTACAGCAAGAAGAGAATGCACTAACCACTAAAACACTAAACTATACCAAAGCTACACATTAAACAACTAAAAGCTTGTTGAAAGGTCAAAGTTCATCTCATCTCGTCAGCTCGTGTATCATAAAAACCTTCTGAGGGTTTAAAAAAGGTTTAAAAAAACATGAAAACACATTCTACAACTAGTTTTATATTCTAGATTAGATCAGATAGGAATTTATTGATCAGGGAAATTAAAGTTCCAAGACACACAAACACAAGAGAAACTAGTAAATAACAGTAATAGAGAAAATATATATATATATATATATATATATATATATATATATATATATTATTATTATTATTATTAATAATAATATTTATTATTGTAATATATATATATTATATATATATATATATATATATTATATATATATATATATATATATATATATATATATATATATATATATATATATATATATATATATATATATAATATATAATATTTTATTTATTGGTCGCCTTACATAAAAATTTAGATAATACAAGAAACAGAATAAAACAGCAAAGAAATCAACAATACATTAAATAGAATAAAAAATAAATAAATAAATAATAAAATCCACTCTCGGCAATAGAATCAACCGTTTAAAAAAAGAAAACGATAAATAAATATATGAATTAAATAAAGATTATTATACAAGTATAATATATTATAGATCTTAAATAGAGGGTTGATTAATTATTTATAATTATTAACATTATTTAACCGTTATTTCAAATGACAATAAACCAACATGAACATAAAATTACCTGATGGATGCTTTTAATCCTGTATTTTAAAGAAATGTTTGACTTTCTTATCTTGACCTGTAATATAATAATAATCACACCTTTTTCTTCCTCTTTCTCGTCCTCTAACAGGTGACAGGCTATTTGACCACAGAGTTTTACTCGTTGAACTACAGCCTTCGCCAGCGGCTCGACATCCTGGAGGTGATGACGGGTTTCCTGATAACGGTTTATTGATTCCATGGCTGCTGCAGGTGCTGTGTAATTATGAAGCTGTTGGTTTTGATGCGTTAGGTCCTCGCGCTGGCAGCTCAGGAACTGTCTGAACCAGCAGCCGATCATCGGGGTTCATCCTCTGGTCCAGACGCTGCTGCTGCTGCTGCTGCTGCCGCCGTGAGTCTGAACCCGGACGACAACCCTGTCCACTGGAGGCAGGTCGTAGAGAAGAGGATCCAAAGCAGAACCAAGCGCCTCAGACAGGTACTCCATGTCCATGGGTTTTAGGTAAATTACAGGTGATTTTATCAGAAGAAATATGTTCGTCAGATGGGTTTTTATGACAAAAACGAGAAGAAATTGGCAAAAAAAAGGGCAAAATTTACTTTATTAGATAAGAACATGATAAAATAAGTAGTCTTCAGGTATTTACTGAGGTTCTATTCTGATATAAAATCAGAATCTAATTTTTTAAAATGTATAAACAGCCTTTTTATGCTAAAATACATTGGGTTTTCTTGATTAAAACTAAACTAAAATACTCTTTATCCTTTATACTCTAATTTTAGTCGAATAAAATCAACTACAGGTAAAAAGTTCACATTTTTATTGACATTTAATCAGTTTAATTCCAATTAATACCGTTTATTACAGCCCTATAAAGTGTTTAAAAAACACTCAATCCACAGAGAAAGAAACTGTGCCTTAAAACAAGCAGTCATGGCTTATGTGAAGTTGTGATGTCACCACCAACACATTTAAAGATGAGGAGGAGAGACTTAGAAAGAAGCTGGAGAAACTTAGACATCCAGCTGTTCTGCAGTAATAAACCAAGTTTCTCTGGTTAATTAACCCCCGTCTGTATATCAGCATGGATGAAGCCTGATGTCTGGGTCTTTTCTAGGACTAGAGCTCTAGAGCTCAGCAGAACCCCATGATCTAGACCTAGTTAGTCAGGAGTTATGAACAAGTCCATAAATTCCCTGGTATTTCTAAGCTCTAACCCTGTTTCTCCTGTTGTTACAGGGGGCTGTAAAACCTGCAGCTAACGCTGTCGCTAACCGCTACGCACCCGTCGCCGGACATTTCTTCTTTCCTCTGCTCAGCAATTATGACAAGTGAGCGTCTTTTTATTATGTAAATTTATCCGTTTAATGTTTTTTTTATACATGTTCCAGTTTCCAACAGTTTCCACACTTGTCCATCCAGGCCTCAGGTGACCTTTGACCTGTTGGGCAGCGACCACCTGGTTCTCGGCAGGTTGATCCACACCCTCGGACTCTTGATGCATCTGGCAGCTAACGCACCGGTAGTGTCATCGACAGCCGTTTAACATCAGCCAATCAGAGGAGAGGCTCATTAATATTAATGAGGCAGATAGAACATGCAGGGTCTTAAGTCTTAAAAGCGTTGAATTCATGAATTTGGAAATAAAACCTTAAAAAAACTTGACTTTTTTTGGGTCTTAACATTTGTGCCATGAGGTTTTACTGAAAAACTATTTTATATAGATATAGAAAACTTTTTTATCATTCGATTTGCTGATTTTTGTTTTTTAAAATCACAAATGTATATTTTAGGAAGGAAAAGTGTCAAATATGAGACCAAGAAAATAAAACCATGATGTTACACTATATTATTACAATAAAATAAACCTTTATATCACAATAACAATTTAAATGATTCATGATTTTATTTAATTTTATTGCAGATAGCAGCACAGATGGGTCGAGCTCTGCTGGACTTTGTGTGGACGCTACGATACCACACTGACCAGTGAGTATTAAATACAGTGATATTTGGTATTTTTCCTGCTTTAAATGATAATAAATGTGGAATATCTCTACAAACACAAAGGTTATTGGACTTAAACCTGGAATTAAAATAAATCTACAACATGTGAGGTGTCAAAATACTTTATTTAAAACTTAAAACAAGAACAAACTGGAAAAAATACTTGAAATAAGATAAATTATCTGCAATGTAAAGTTCAATGATTAATAAGATAAGAGGTCAAAGGTCAATTATTTGTCCATGAAATCATAGAAATCATTCAGTTGTTTCTTTCTTGTTTTTATTTTTTTTTTTTTATTTTAATCTGATTTATTATTTTATTTAATTTTAATTAAGGTCTATAACTATTAATCTAATGCTATTAATATTTTTAAGAACTTTGAATTATCTTGTTGTTGAAATGTGCTAAACACATAAACTTACCTCACCAAATATACTCAGAATATTGACAGAAAATCTATTATTTGTCTATAAAATCATAGAAATCACACTGATGATCATTCTAGAACATGAAGAATTTATTCTGTAAGATGTTTATTATAAAGGAGACAATTAAATAATCACACAAACTTAAATATCTAAATAGTCTCTACTACTGATATTCTATTAAATTATTGTCTTAGTGTATTGATGATGTGGATATTGATGATATATATTGATGCTGTAACAGGTAAAAATACTTTATTTCGTGTTGGAGCTGAGGATTTATCATGTGATTTATGGAGAAAACTCAATACTGGAGCTGGTTAACAGGTTAACAGGTTAGTTTATAACAATAATATCTTTATTTTAGGATTGTGAGGCGAGGCGTCCTCTTCGCTGTCTGCTCGGTTTTCCTGAGCATGCCCAGTCAGAACCTGCTGCTGGACCTCAGTGACCAGCTGTTTGAGACCAGAACCTGGCTCACAGGTAAAAAAAAAAACATGCATTTTCATTAAAATCTTAAGGCTTTTCTCTCCTTTTGTTGCTACAGGTCCATTCCTACACATGCATATAATCACTTTAGAGCTAGAATGATTTACGGTGTACACATTCCTAATAAAAGATTTACCAGAAATCATGATTCACATAAGGGCACTTAAGTCTGCGGCTGCACCTGCATGCTGGGATTGTCCCTGCAGTGAAACACACCCGCGGCCCGGCCAGCGTGTTCACTACATTTATACACACATGCACAGCTGGACCGAGCGTTTCTGGGAAGGGGCTGAGGAACCAGGATGTCCTGTACAACACACCCTGGCTCTCAGTTGGAATTTTTTCATCCCCCTGGGGATAAAAGTAGTTTCGCTAATGCACAGCGACGATTTAGCTGAGTGACACACATTTTTTTTTTTTTTACTCTGATGTGAGAGTGCAGAGTGTGCAGAAATGCTGGGATCAGTGGTGAGATTTTTAGTTTAAGGCAGGAACTCACCTTCCTAGGGGGTTAGGATTAGAAAAATGAGAAAATTATAAGTTTAAATGCAGCAATCTGGTGATTTGAGTAGAATCAAGAAGCTATAGACTATTAATAATCACTATTAATGTATAATATCAGTTATAGACTATTAATAATCACTATTAATGTATAATATCAGTTATAGACTATTAATAATCACTATTAATGTATAATATCAGTTATAGATGATCAATAATCACTATTAATGTATAATATCAGTTATAGATGATCAATAATCACTATTAATGTATAATATCAGTTATAGATGATCAATAATCACTATTAATGTATAATATCAGTTATAGATGATCAATAATCACTATTAATGTATAATATCAGTTATAGATTATCAATAATCACTATTAATGTATAATATCAGTTATAGATGATCAATAATCACTATTAATGTATAATATCAGTTATAGATGATCAATAATCACTATTAATGTATAATATCAGTTATAGATTATCAATAATCACTATTAATGTATAATATCAGTTATAGATTATCAATAATCACTATTAATGTATAATATCAGTTATAGATGATCAATAATCACTATTAATGTATAATATCAGTTATAGATGATCAATAATCACTATTAATGTATAATATCAGTTATAGATGATCAATAATCACTATTAATGTATAATATCAGTTATAGATGATCAATAATCACTATTAATGTATAATATCAGTTATAGATGATCAATAATCACTATTAATGTATAATATCAGTTATAGATGATCAATAATCACTATTAATGTATAATATCAGTTATAGATTATCAATAATCACTATTAATGTATAATATCAGTTATAGATGATCAATAATCACTATTAATGTATAATATCAGTTATAGATTATCAATAATCACTATTAATGTATAATATCAGTTATAGATTATCAATAATCACTATTAATGTATAATATCAGTTATAGATGATCAATAATCACTATTAATGTATAATATCAGTTATAGATGATCAATAATCACTATTAATGTATAATATCAGTTATAGATGATCAATAATCACTATTAATGTATAATATCAGTTATAGATGATCAATAATCACTATTAATGTATAATATCAGTTATAGATGATCAATAATCACTATTAATGTATAATATCAGTTATAGATTTTATCTGTTCTAAATATAAATTAAAGGGATATTTTATATTTTTCTAGTTTTTAACATCTTAACATGTTAGTGGATGAATCTGCTTCAGTCAAGTGTCTGATTATTGATTATTGATCAATGAGAAATAGAATCAATAACTAAAAAAACATCAGTTCTGATTTTAAACTGATCATAAAACATGTTGAACACAAACTAAACCAGCTTCAGTCATATCGATGTGTTCAGTGCTACACAACCATTCATGATATTCACAGTAGAACATAATAGAATCACTTTTCTCTACTGTTTTTGTGTGATATGTGTTAATATAGTACGTCAAAATGGAAAAATAAGTGTAAATTCACACACACAGTGAGGTTGTACTGAATAAAAAATGATACCAATCAATGCAAAGTAAACAGATTTAAGGTGAAATATAAAGGTAAAATCAAAAGTAATCAAAAATGGCCTGTGTTTCCCTGTGTGAGACCTAATTATAATTAAAAATGTGTGTACTATAGTGAAGGTATGGTGATTGAATGCAAGTTTAATTTATCTTGGATACTTGGATGTTCTACATATAATTTCTGTGTTTTTCTCTCCACAGATGTGGCTGAAGGTGACCCTGATGCAGATTGCAGGAATCTGGCAGTTCAGAGTCTGGTTCTGCTGGATAAAAACCTGAAGAAACAGCTGCAGGACCCACAAAACCTGAGTCCGGAGTCCTGATCACAGCATCCAACATGAGCTCTGATCCTGTAGGAAGAGCTCAGAGATGGAAGTGATGCTCCGGATATTTGCAGCCAGGCGGAAACGGACGATCCAGGATACTGACGAAGGTCCTTTTAGCTGCTTCGCTGCAGGTGCTGCACTTTTTTTTTCCCCTTCATATCCTGGAACACACGACCAATGGGAAGAATTCTCACACGTTTTTTTCCTTTTTCTCTCCCGAAACCATGCACACACGCACAGGTTTTTAAGATTCCGTTGTGTTTTATTGATGAAGAAGATAAAATATTGATAGAACGGAGCCTCGGACGCCGTTTTTATCCGCTAATAAAACGTTGTGAGGATATCCTTTTCGTCCTCTTTCCTGTACAAGCAGATCTGTCCGTGCTGTGGTGGTTTGTTTGCAGAGGAAATCCTGTGAATGCATCAGAAATAACAAAAATACTACTACGACTTCCTCCAGTGACATAAACGGGACATGTGTTCATCTGCGTGTTCCGAAACAATAAAATATTTTTGAGATATGATAACTCATCAGTCCTGGCCTTGATTTGATGACTGTGGTTCAATTAGTAGGATTTCTTTCATGTTTTCAGGTAGAGATAAAGAAGGTAAGGATGTTTTAAATGATTATTCTTTATTGTTTATAAAAACACAGCACAGAATCAGATTTGGTATTTTTTTTTTTATTATTTTGCACCATAATGCAAACACAAGAACACAGGAGGGAAAAAAACCGAAATGTTAGAAATGAAGATAAATTAACAAATTAAACAACAAAATTAACAAATACTATATTGTAACAAACAAATAAAAATAATCATGCTATAGATATAGAAGCTATAGATTATATAATGTATTAAATAGGACTTAGACTGTAGATTATTTTCCTAATAAAAATGACAATTCCAAATTAATAAAAAAGAAAATTGACTTTTATTGGTACAATAAAGTTTAACTTGTATCGTGAGAATAAACCTGAACTGTAAAGAGTTCATTGAAATATTTAACAGGCAAATATGAAGCGTGAATATATTTATAATATATATATATATATATATATGCAGGATTGAATGATAATAATGTCATAAATTGACAAAATGCTTATTATTTCTCTGTTACTGGTTTAATTTTCGATTTGTTAATGACTAATAAAGTTTAACAAGTTGAAAGCAATTCTCAACGTAGTTAATTTCCCCCTAAAAACAAGTTTTATTAACAATTTAAATTGTACAAATAATTCAGGCACATACAGTAGGCATTCAACCATAAAAATGTATAGTGAACATATTATATAATATCTGTTTTATCGGTATATAAAATAAAGAAAACAAACCAAAAAGACAGACTTTATAGTTTAATCTTACAATAATAATGAATAATTGTGACGCTTTATTATTGACTAAAAATTTCAGAGTAGATTTCTAATATAAGTATACATTTTTGTATTTTTAATTAGATTAAAAGATACAGAGTGGAGATCAATTTTAATCAGAATTAATTTAAATGATGGTGATGATTTTTATTGATGTGAAAATTTAATTAAGTAGATATAAAGATTAATAAAGTTTTTTGTATTCAAAATAAGTAATAACATTTTTCCCTTCAATATTAATTTTGTGTTTTACATAATATTTGGCATCTGTGTATATGATTATGAATTATATAAATATCTAAATATAATAAAATAAAAAATAATATATATTTTAGAAATAAATGTAATATTCTACATGACTAGAAACGTTATATATAGTAGAAGTAAATAAGTACTAAGTGAGCAATCATAAAAAAAATCTTAAAATATATGTGTTATATGAATATATATTAAATAATTCTCAATAAAACAACTAAAGACAATTGTGTGTAATTTAATGATGCTATTATCGACTTCTCACCTTCGGCAGTTCGGGTGACGGTTCGGGATTTTCCGTAGCTCCGCCCCCTCCCGAAGTCCGACCCTCGGGGTTGTCAGGGGCAACTGGCAGAGACGCTTTTATCCTCCAGCGGGAGGCTACACATCAACACTGGAAGTTACGTCGACGCTTTTAATTTTAAAGCCGCTTTAACTTTTAACAACCGAGTTGGCGTCAACCTGAAAAGACGCGACGTTGAGGTGGGTCCTGGCGGAACTTGTGAGAAGAGCTAACCCCGCTCCGCGGCTGCGAGGGTTTAGCAAATGAATGCTAACTTTGGCTAGCTGACTTAGCCTAGCTAACGGTAGCAGCTAAAGCTATCAGCTGTCACAAAAGATAAAACTACTGATGTTTGCCGATAGGGAAAACTATCCTAGTGAATTTATAGCTAGCTTCTAAGTCTATATTTATGTTTCAGTCATTGAATTAGCATTAGCATAAGTGCTGTAACTTACACAGGATAAAGTCATATCATTCATGGTGAATCATTGACACTGGATGCTGGTTGATGGTCTTGTTGACTCGTGATTAGTGAGCTTCTAACAACCACAACATGATTTATTCAGGTAGGTAAAGTATAAGGTACAATACAAATCAAACAATGTACTATAAATAACTAGTCAGTGAGCAGTTTCCATTTGAAAAGGTGAGTAACTACCTGTACAATTATCAGCAAACTTATTTAAATACATAGCACATTCCTATTCCTTATACTAATAAGAACTATCTGACATGTGCAGGCAATGGGCAGTAATATTTATATACAACAGATCACCATAATCAAGAACTGGTAAAAAAGTGCTTTTATTTATTAGTTTTTAGTAGCAGCCACATGGTTATTAGGTGGAAAATGAAATAAAGACAACATGAGCAGATGAATACTAATGTAGAAATAATTCAATATATTGCCATTAATTGAAACTTTCACTTTTTTCACTCTATTTTTTTGCTGCTCCTACATTTGTATAGCCTTTAAATATCCAAAACCATAGTTAAATTGTTCTCTCATTTCTCTCTGTGTAAACTATACGGTTTGAGGATCCAAACGTTTTTATTTTGCTGTACACGACAGATTTTATGCCTGTTTTCTATGCACAACCTCAAATTTTGACTTAAGAATTAAATATAAAAATAAATAAATGGTTAAAAAAAACAACAACACATTTTTGGTCACTGATAATAAGATCAAACAATGTCTTGAAATAATCAGTGATAAATCGATCACTTTTGAACATCTTTTCACCACAAACACCTTTTAAACTGTATGCACTATCTTATTATATTTCCTGTTTCTTCTTGCTTTCAGAGCGGTCAGCTGGGGTCATGGCGGTGTATTTCGACCACCGTATCGAGGCCCCTGACAGCAGCAGTGTTCCCTCTCTGCTGACCTGGCACCCGGCTCTGCCTGTTCTGGCTGTGGCTTCAACCAACTCCACAACTGCAGGAAATGTAGACCTCTACTTACAGCAGGTGACCGCTGTTTTATTCACAGTATGAATGGTTTATATTAGAAAATACATCTTACCACCTCAGTCTCATGCTGTTTAATGACAGCTGCTATGAATGAAGTGTTATGAACTCACTCATCAAGTAAAACGTTAAAGTAAATCTAATCTCTAACCTCCAGGGAGAGTTGGTAGAGAGCTGCCACGTAGAACGTCCTCACCAGCCCACGGTGCTCCGCTGGCATCCCACCAAGCCGGTGTTGGCGCTGGGCTGGGAGAACGGAGAGGTGCTGCTGCTGACCCACGCCTCAGGAGACCAGACACTACTGCCTCACACACACACGGCCTGCATCACACTGCTGGAGTGGAGCAGCTCCGGCAGCAGACTGGTGACCGGGGACCAGGTCAGTGGCTTTCACAAGGGATTTTTACTTTAAGCTATGGCAAAATAGGCATGAACAGGGTTAATTGTGTACTGGATGTGGATGTAAAGAGATTTTTTTTTCCATCTGATGCTATAATGACAGGGTGGAGCTCTGGCTGTGTGGAAGGTGGATGCTAGAGGGAGACTACAGGGAAACCACCTGGTGAAGCATGAATACAACGAACATTTAACCTGCTGCATCTTCAGACCTGCCTCACCCGGAGAGTGAGTATCAACCAGGGGGACACAAAGTTACTTTCCACTATAATTCCTTTCATAATTACACATGGCAGAATGTAGGAGCATTAGTATGAAGGGCTGAAACTGACAGAATTAAAAGAAAAATAAATAACTTTATTTATTTTCCCAATAATATATTTATTTCCTATTATTTTCCCTTTGCACATGCACGTGACATAGGTTGAGAACCACTGGTATAAACGATATAGTGATAGTCGTTCCTCAGCATTGAGTTTATATTATAAACATGGAATAGAACGCTGTGTTACTGATACTGTCTCTCTCTAACAGTGACGTGGCGATGCTGGCCCGGGCATCAGTGAGCGGGGATGAAAACGCTCTGGACATGTTCAGCTGGAAGGGAGCTCCTCTGAAGATGGGTCCACAGGAAGGACTGGCCTTCTACATCAGCACTGCTGCTGGTTAGACTCTGACTTTGGCATTTTTTCCCCATAATTTGTAATAGTTAAAAAAAGGGTCAGTTTGGTCTTGTTTTAAACAACGTTAAATATTTTTTTTGCAATATTCTAAATATATTTGCTCTATAACAGCAACATAAATTGACTCTGACTCTTCTGCAGTCACCTCACATGTTGTAGATTTCTTTTGATTCCAGGTTTAAGTCTAATTACCTTTATGGTTGTAGAGATATTCTATATTAATTATGATTTATAGCAGGTAAATGGTCAGTTTGGTCTTGTTTTTAACCCTGAGTCTCTGTGTGTAGGTAAGGTTCACAGTGTGGATGAACACGGTAAAACGACCATGCTCCTCAGTGTGGAGGGAGCCATCAAGAAGCTGCTTCACCTTGAGAAGAGAGAGGCACTCGCTGTTGTCACGGAAACGCTGATGCTGTCTCAGTACACTCTGGGACCTGGGGGAGGAGCACAGGAATTCATGAAGGTATAATAAACCATATTTATTTCATGGGTTTTATTCATAGTAGATGCTGTAAAGAGTTTTGATTATGAATATCTACATCATTAACATTGGAGGCTCATAGAGGATTGATGGGACTTTTATCATTTTATTTGCTGCTGTAGATCATAATAACAATGCCTCAACTACTACAAGTGAGGTTTTAGTGAAAAAACTTTGACACAGACATAGTAGGGTTTTAATACAAAATATAAATTTATAAATAAAAAGTGTTATTTGCTGGTAAGTCTGTGAAATATCTATTAAGTTCTATTTAAAAAGGTCTTAAATTCAACTTGAAGAAACCTGTAGGAACCTTGATTCTGTCGATTATGCAGCAATTCATCAGTAGAATCAGCATTGATGCAAGTGTCCTAATACTTTTCCTTCTAATTCTTACATTTATATATAAAGTTCTGTTTATCAGTGTCAGATCTGAAGGTCTGAACTAACAGACATCTTGGTTTGTGGATGTGTTTTTGGTGACAGGTGAAGCTGAGTAGTAAGAGCGGGCAGAACGTTGACATCGTGTGGACAGAGAACGGCCTCCTCATCACAGCGACAGGAGAACAGCTCATCAGGTTGTTATACAGATACTGACACACATAAATAACCACTAGTAACTATAACCATTTAAACAACAGGCTGATTTATCAGTTTTCCTGCTATAAATGATAATAAATCTGAAATATCTCTACAACCATAAATGTTATTGGTCTTAACCTGGAATCAAAACAAATCTACAACACGTGAGGTGACTACAGAAGAGTCAGAATCTATTTATGTTGCTGTTATAGAGAAAATAGAGTTAGAATATTGTAAAAAAATACTACAGATAAAAATACTTTATTTAAAACTTGATTGACAACAAAAGCAAAGGTTATTCAAATCAGGAAAAATTGAAATAAGCTAAATTATCTACAATGTGAAGTTCAGTGATTAATAAGATACAAGTTCAAAGATCAATTATTTATCATATTATTTGATGCTATAACAGTAACATTGTGTTTTACCACAGATAAAAATACTTTATTTAATGTTGGGGCTGAGGTTTTTATGAATAAAACTCAATGCTGAACCTGTATCTGGAGGTTTTGGATTTTAACAGGTTACAGATTTTTTTTAAATAAAAATTAAATTTTGCAGAATAAAACTCTGTAATTTATTCACCCGGAGAAACTGCTGTGCTTTTCAGAACTTCTATTTTTGGGATACATTTTAGTTTTCTCATGCAGTATATGAATAAAAGTCAACACTGCCCCAATATTTTACCAGCTTAAATCCTGTTCTGTCCTGACTATTTTTATTTTTCAGGCTGTGGGATCTAGAGCGAGACGACAACTATGTTTTGTCTCTTGATGAGACTCTGGGGTTTGAGAGAGGAGAGATGATTAACTGTGTGTCCTACTGTGCAGGAAAAGGTAAGTGTGAAGTGTTTGTCCCTCTGCCTGCTTCACTTCCTGTTGCCGTGCATCTGCTGTCTTTTATTGATGGTTTATCCCACCGCATTCCAGCGCATTTGTTTCAAAACCCTAAAAATGCATCATTGCTTTCTATATTAAATTGCGGTCCGGGCAGAAATCCTGGCAGCTGGAACCAGCCATGGCCGCGTAGCCATGTGGAGGATGGTGGTGCAGCCCGACAGCAGCAGAAATGACAGCAAAGCCCAGTGGAAGCTACAGACCCCTACGGAAATAGGAGGAAACGTCACTCACCTGCAGGTACTGACTGGACCAGCATTTAGTCAGTATAGTCCAGTCATTTTAACCTCAAACACGCTGCAACAGAAGCAAACTCAACTGATTTTGTTTCCTCAACATTTCCTTAGTGAGTGGAATAAAGCCCCAAAGAGTCCCAGTAGGGGAAGGTTAAAAAATATATATCCCATTCATACACATCTTTTATATATTATTATATTCTATTCAGTTGTGTAATTTATAGTTTAATTGATATTCATTATATTTACTGTATAAACAGATTAGCTGGGTCTTCATAAACATGTGTCTTGTCAATCAATCTTGTCAAACTAAAGAAAGAAGAAAATAGTTTAATATAAAATTGTAGTAGCTTATTTAAAGTCTTGTTTTAAATTAGTAGAATTTTAGATTTTCTTTTTTTTTTTTTTTTTGCAATATTAGGCCTGGTGCTTACGTGGTTTAAACAAACAAAACATGTACTGCTAGGATTTTGAAGTTCTTTATTAATATGTAAAAATATTGCATAATCTCATGTATTTGCTAATTTAAAGTAATCAACCCAGTAACTTTCATGGTGATATCTAAAGGTTAAAAATATTACCCTATCAACATGAGGGGAAAAAATGAATATGCGTATGAATGGAATATATTTTGATCTTTTGCTAAAACTTTCCCAGTTGATTTTGCATCTGTTGCAATTTGTTTAACCTTTTTTTTTTTTCATAAACCGACTGGACTAAGTCCATTTGTGTATTTCCCGTTTCCAGTGGGGCTCCAGCCTGAACCTGCTGGCGGCCAACAACTCCAGCACGGTGCTGGTCATGTGTGAACACGTGATGTCGGCACACTTCGGCCAGCAGGTGGCGGCGGTGCAGCTCACGCCCACGCAGCTCAGCATCACCCACTTCACCTCGGGGCTGCACCTCGCCCTGCAGTCCGACATGCACATCAAGGGAGTCTGCGTTACCAAGGTAACCGGAGAGTTCGTTGTACTGAAAGGCAAGAAATAACCATCAGATTTAAGGAGAACTTCTCCAGCGCTCGTATGTGAATATTTCAGTTTTCGGTTTTCCTGCTAACACGTAATCTGTGATATAAAACAACCCATTCATTCTGTTATGCGCTGGCCTTGTCTGTAGTGTTGCTGAAACCTGGCCAGACACGATGGTTCCTGTTGTGATGTCACAGCAGGAGCCATTTCTGATGGCACTATCGGCCAATCACAACAGAGTGGGCGGGTCAGAAGGAGGGATATGGGGGAAACTGGGTTTTTCACTACAACTGAGAAGGAAAACTGCATTGTTGCTACAGATCTAAGGTGCTTTTGGACTATAAAAGCATGCTGATTTTATAAATAGCCCACAAGAATTAAAATATTACACTGGGAAATAGATAAAATAGGGCCCCTTTAATATTAGTGAAATGAAATATCCATGCAGCAGGTTATTTACCTGACAAAATCTGAAAATAATTAGACAATAATGATTATTTTAAGAATATACCATAAATCGAAAGATAATACTACAACAAAAAAACATTTTAAAGGATAATTAATGGGTAGAATTATCTTATTCCACTGGCAGGTAAATTAGGTTATTGTATGTTTTATTTTTTTTCTTAATTTTAGTCAATGTAATGTTTTTTTTAAGAAAATGTCTGTCTTGTTTTCTTAAAACAAGACCAAATTGATCTAATCAGGGAGAAAACTAATTGTAGTATGAACTTAAATAAAAAAATCTTAATGTCTTTGCGTTGCCATGCCAACAGGACTCAGTGACAGTCTGGAGCGGCAAACAGATCACCGTCTATGAGCTTTCAGGAACAGTTCTACGCAACACAGGTACTCCATGGACAGTCCAAACAGCGTTTTACACACACAGCACGTCGGATACTAAACGTTTCATTTTGTTTTCTTCTTATTTTTATGTGTGTTTCCCAGGATCCTTTGCTTGCGACTCCCATGTAGTAGCTGTGCACGGCGAGAACCTCTACACGGTGGAACCCAACAGGGTCCAGATCCGCACCCCGCAGGTCTGTGAGCCCACCACGGATCCTATGATCCCATATTCACTGAAGCACAGTGATTGGTTGTTTTATTGCCGAGTTGTTTTTTTCTCTTCAGGGCACCGTGAAGCAAACGTTGACTTTCCCCAAAGCAGAGGGCAACCCCGTGCTGCTCAGCGTGTGCCAGTCTTTTCTGGCTGTGGGCACGGATACAGCACACGTCAGGGTCTTCGACCTCACCCGAAGGTAGAGTGTTAATGCGGAAGAAGTCGTCACTTGCAGGTTTGAGAACCACTGCAGTACAGTGAAGTCCTTTCCTGTCCTGCATGTGTTTGTGTTTGTAGAGATGCCAAAGCTCACTGTGCTGCTAAGAACCTGGCGGAGCAGATCAATAACCTGGGAGCTCTGAGATCAGTCAAGTGTAACGCCAACGGAAGCCAAATCAGCATCCTCATCTCTCAGGTGAGCCGGCGACTCCCTCCTCACTGTAAAACTGATTGATATGTTAGTTATTGATAGATAATGTGTTTCATACTTCCTGATCAACCATTTTATTGCAGTGGATTAGCTCTCATATTATAACAATTGTGCATTTTATGATAGAAACATGTCATTTCTAACATAATTAGTATACAGCAGGAGGGCAGTGAGATTTGACCTCTGAGGACCTTTAGAGGTCAAATCCAAAATGGCCGACAGTCCACGTGTTTACCTTAAATGCACAAGAGCTATTCCACTGTATTAAAACCTCATGAACCCATGAAATGACTATTGGGAAGTAGATTATCTATCAATAACTATTAAAATAAATTCTCGTTCACTATTTATAAAGTACAAATATAGATGTCATGATTATACTTTCTTAAAAAGCAGTTGTCACTCTACAACACCTGCATTAACTGAACCATGTTATAGTAACTGCTGTCACTTACTTGCAATATTTTGTACATAAATGGACATTTTTTTCATTAATATCATTACCTCATTCACAACTAAAGGAGCAATGGTACTTTATTATTTATAATTATATTTATATATTATAATATACACCACCAGTAACTTTACCTATAAATATTATTATATCTAGCACCTTATTTTTATACCTTCAGTACTTTACTTTTTCTGAACAACTAAATTTCCCTGTTGTGGCATGAATAAATTTCTAAATCTAAATCCTCGTCTTCCGTCTCAGCTCAACGGGCGACCTGATCAGAAAGTCTACTTCTACGACGTTGAGATGGACACTGTGACGCACTTTGACTTCTTCGTGGGTCGACCGTCCAGCGGCGTGTCGCAGCCTGAAGACAGCGACAGGTAACAGGAGTTGATTTTTGTCTTTTCGTGTTGGTGCTGGGGTCGTCTCATGCCGTCCTCGTCCGTTTCAGGCGTCAGTTTCAGGGGTCGGAGCTCAGCGGACGCTGCCCTGTCTCTCACTTCTGGGACGAGAGCGAACCTCGACTTTTTGTCTGCGAGACGGTGCCGGTCAGTTCAGAGGCCTCGTCAACTAATAGCCTGGATACTGTAAGTTTACACCTCTGATCTGTTGTGTCTGGTTTAAAACCCTGTTTTAAAATTCACTGGCTTTTAACCACTTAAGCCTCAGGCCTTTCCTGCTATAAATATCTCTACAACCATAAAGGTTATGGACTTCATAGATTTGAGCCGTTTGTGGCTCAAGTGGCTGTTTTAAAGTGCTTTATAAATAAAGTTGAGTTGAGTGATGCAGCTCTGTAGATCTGACTTCCACTCTGTGAAAAAGAAATGATCCCCTTATCTTCATAACTTGTCATTCTTGTTTCCTTCCTCCTGGCCAGGTGGATGTATCAGTGGTGACCCTGTTCTGTACCCAGGAACACGGCCTCCTCCTGCAGGACTGCTACCCCAAACCTGCAGGTCTGCTGGCCCTCCTGGCTCTGGATGTGCCCTACTATTACTTCAGCTGCAAGGTGAGGACAGGACACACACTCTATTCTATATATGTGCGGTTTCTATAAGTTGAATTTACTTTAACATACTTGCTGTGTTTTGTTGTTTGTTTGCACCAATCACTGTTCTTATGTGATGGTTTAAATTAACCCCAGCTGTTATTTCGGAGGGGTGGTGTCTTCCGACCGGAAGTAAGTGTCTGTCCAGCAGCTGTGATCGTGTTCTTTGTGCTGCATTTAAATGGAAATTTAAAAAATACTGGTCCCCCCATGACCAGCAGCACAAATGCATCCCTGTGTGTTGAAGTGAAGTATGTAGTCCTCACTCTGCTTTGTCCAGTACACCTCGTGCACCTTGTCTTGACCAATAGATTTGTTCTGTAATACTTTGTTGTTGTTGACTCCCTAAAGCCCATGTTTGTCCACAGGATGTTACATCTGATATTTAATCAGTGGCCTGCACAGATTTCTTTGAAGGGCAGGAGCGAAAAGGAAAAAAAGGGCACATATAGCAAGTTCTCACCACTGAAGAGGGCAGTTTAGCATATGATTTGGCTGCTAGAGGGCACTTTATCACACATTTTGGCTCCTAGAGGTCAATTTAGCACCTGTTTTGGGTCCTAGAGGGCACTTTAGCACACGTTTTGGCTCCTGGAGGGCACTTTAACACATGTTTTGGTTCCTAGAGGGCACTTTATCATGCATTTTTGCTCCTAGAGGGCCCTTTACCATACATTTTGGTTCCTAGAGGGCACTTAAGCATACATTTCTTCTCCTATAGGGTACTTTAGCACATGTTTTGGTCCCTAGAGGGCACTTTATCATGCATTTTTGCTCCTAAAGGGCACTTTACCATATATTCTGGCTCCTAGAGGGCACTTTATCATGCATTTTTGCTCCTAGAGGGCACTTTAAGCACACATTTTGGCTCCTAAAGGACACATAAACACATGTTTTGGTTTCCAAGAGGGCACTTTAGCTTTTTCAACAATTGAGCCACGAGAGAATGACAGCCTCCCTGTGCATGCCACTGCATTTAATCCAATCTTACCTCGCATCATACATCATTGATTACCAGCTGTGAATCACATGGTTTCTGATGTTAACACCACATCTCCCCACCTGGCCTCAGCCCTATGAGAGTGATACGGGGTCAACCGAGGAGGCGCCTCAGAACCAGACCCAGTTCCCCCACATGGTGTCCAGGCGGGCCCTCAGAGACTTCGTGGGCCTGGAGAACTGTGAGAAGGCCACTCGCGACGCCATGCTGAACTTCAGCTTCTACCTGACCATCGGCGACATGGACGAGGCCTTCAAGTCCATCAAGCTCATCAAGAGGTAAGGAGTCTGCAGACGTGCAGGCTGGCAGGTCCCGTTACTCCCATCACTCCCATCACTCCCATCACGCTCCTTCCCAGTCCTTTCAACAGAGGCTGCGGTTCAATAGCTGCAGCAAAGGCCACAGGGATGGCATTGTTGCTGCAGCCTTGACTCTTATAGGAATCCTCCAGTCTCTAATTTACAATGGGAGAGCCGGAAAAAATTGCTTTTGACGTGCATTTCCTGCCCCTACGTGTCATTCAGCACCTTTTACTGTAGATGACCTTATATTCTCACAAGCCTTGTCTCATCTCTAACAGGTAAAAGCTGTTTAAAGGTCAGGAACACTACACAAATATATTTGTCTTCAGAAATAATATAATAATAATGAAATATAGACATGTATAATATAGGTGTATACACAGAGGTTTCATCTTAACACGTGAAAATAACTTTTTTTTGGTACATTTATTCCAATATAGAGTAGAATTATCTTTATCCACTGGCAGATTATTTATCTTAAGTAAGTTATTTTCCTGATTTGAGTTAATTTGGTCTTGTTTTAAGAAAACAAGACTAACATTTTCTTTAAAGAAAAAAGATAAAATTGACCAAGATTAAGAAAAAAAAACTTTAAATAAATATCTTTATCTTATTTCCATTTTTTTCTTGATTTTATTTAATTTAATCTTCATTTTTTCTTAGAACAAGACCAAATTGACCCAAATCGGGGAAAAATCTTGACATAAGATAAATTATTTGGCAGTGGAATAAGATAATTCCACTCAATATTGGACTAATTGTACAAAAATTAGTTAAATTAGTTAGTTAATATTTCAGTTTTTGCAGTGTGGGAGTAAGAAAAAGTGCAACACACATAGATATTTCTATAAACTAAATATTTTCTTTAAAAAAAAAGATTAAATTGACAAAAATGAAGAAACAAGCTCAATTATCTGCCAGTGGAATAAGATATTTTCACCTGTTAAGACTTATTTTTTACAGTGTATAACCCGTGATCCACCAAAGTTAAACTGTGTGTATGTAAGAACATGAAATAGATGTTTTAAACACAGGACATGATTAAGGGCTTTTACTGTCTGCACTGGGGGAAGGAACTCTTCAATGTGTATATATGCGACTGTTACTGTTAGTGTACGGGTGTGTTCAGAGGGGATGTACTTTTCTAAACACACACACGGTCCCCCTGCCAGTTTGCTCCAGAAGGAGTGCCCTTTTTCCATTCTTGCGAACTTTTAATCAGAATCAGGTCACTTTACGGATGTGGGTGTCCGTTCCTGTGCGTCTCCGTGGAAACGTGCAACGTAAAGATGTTGAGGACACGCGGTCCAGGTCTGAATTCCGCCGCGTACCTTTACTTTCGCACGTACAAACACACACAAACAAGGAAAATAGGAATAAAACAAACAAACGGGGCCGGATATTACAAAGAGTTTAATAGGCGCGATGACAGCTTTAGTTCCTCATTGATGGCTATTTTTACTGCCGCTTCTTTCTTTCAAAAGATCGGTATTGTGTTCGATTCCCGCATATCTCCACCCACAGGAATACGCGTTTCCTGCAGCAGTAACCTGTATCTTCTGGGACTTGTCACTATGGTGCAAGTCTTTGAATATACAAAGGTTCTCATAGTTAAATGTGAGCCTGGAGTCAAGCTGGGGTCATCTAATAAATGTGTTAGAGGTCAAATAACGCAATTACTAATGGAAACCTACTGTTCACCTCATCCGGACATGGAAAATCAAACTAAATCCACTGATACTGAATCATTGCAGTGTTGGAAGTTCTATATCAGACGATATAATCTGCCAAAAATCAAGTGGAAAGAAGATTAAAGCTGTAATTGGCTTTAGGGCTGATCCCTCATAGTTTATTAATCATTTGGTCTTAGTAAACCAAATATATGTTATTCAATTGGTTGATTTTTATGCATTTTAGCATGTTAATTAGATTTATCCTAAAAAGATATGAGCAGTTTTTAAAAGCTCTTCTGAAATGTTGAAATCTTAACAGCTGAAAATATCTATATCTATCTAAATATATAGTTTTTTGTTCAGTTAGTCCAATATTGAGTAAATTATCTTATTCCACTGGGAGATAATCAGTCTTATTTCAAGTTTTTCTTGATTTTAGTCAATTTATTCTTTTTTTTTTTATACTTAAAACAAGACCAAATTAACGCAAATCAGGAAAATAACTTACTTACTTAAGATAAATTAATAAATAATGTAAACTGCATTAGTCCATTGGCAGATAATTTAGCTGATTTCATTTTTTTCTTGATTTTAGTTAATTTAATCTTTGTTTTTTTCTTAAAACAAGACCAAATTGACTCAAATCAGGAAAAATTATCTGCCAATGGAGTAAAGCAGTTTAGTTTATTTTTAGTTTGTATATATCTATGTGTGTAGCAGGTTTTCTGACTCCCACGCTGAAAAAATTGAAATCTTATCAGGTGAAAATAATGTTGTTTTTGGTACAATTAGTCCAATATTGACTAGAATTATCTCATACCACCATAATATTTTTGAATCCTTGATTTGGGCCAATTTTTATTTAAAAAAGATTAAATTGACTAAAATCAGGGGGAAAAAAGCTTGAAAAAAGCTAAATGAAAAGAAATATATATCATTTGGGTCAATTTGGTCTTGTTTTAAGAAAACAAGACTAACATTTTCTTTAAAAAAAGACCAAAACTCATAAAAAACTTGAAATAAGTTAAATTATCTGCCAGTGGAATAAGATAATTCTACTCAATATTAGACTAATTCTACCAAAAATAAAAGATTTCAGTTTTTACAGTGTATTTCTATATTTCTTTTATATTAATTTTGGGTCAATTTGGTTTTGTTTTAAGAAAACAAGATGAACATTTTCTTTAAAAAAAAACAACATAAAATTAACTAAAATCAAAGAAAATAAAACTTGGAAAAAATAATTAAATAAAAAAAAATAAATAAAAAAATCTCATTTAGGTCAATTTGGTCTTGTTTTAAGAAAACAAGACTAAAATTTTCTTTAAATAAAGATAAAATTAACTAAAATCAAGTAAAAACACTTGAAATAAGTTCAATTATCTGCCAGTGGAATAAGATAATTCTACTCAATATTAGACTAATTCTACCAAAAATAAAATATATATATATATTTTTATATATTTTTCATTTTATGGTCATTAGTCAATAATGGCGTGTGTTTTCCTTTTTCCTGATTTTGGTCAATTTGTCTTGTTTTAAGAAACATTTTCTTTAAAAAATAAGATTAAATTGACTAGAATCAAGTAAAAAAACATGAAATAAGATAAATTATCAGCCAGTTGGGCCAATTAGACCAAAACCAAGTGTTTTTTGTAGTGGAAAACTGCAATTTTACAGGTTAGTCGATGAACTAATGGACAACTCAAGCGACTATTCGGGGACAATCTTTCTATAACAGCGATATCCTCGGCCCCTCCTGAAGCAGCCTGTCAGATACAGGTTGGAATGTCTTTATTCCGCTTCCTCTCATTCATGCCGTGTCCTTGACTCTGGGCGACACGCTGCAGGGTTATCTGTGCGTATGAATGCACGCCTTCTCTCTCGCTGTCTTTTTTTAACAAAATCCAAAAAACTCCCCCCGCCGGCGTTCCGTCGGCATGAAAACACCCGAGGAAGTGTTCAGAGGTGAAGCTGAGACTGATGTATGAGGCTGTAGTCATCAGTTCATGACCCTCTACCCCAGTGACAAACATTACACTCCAATAAATATAGACTTCTTTAGAAATCTGCACTGAATAGCTGCTGTACAACACACTTAGGAATATTTAATTCATCACCTTTGTCCAAACAGTTTTGGCAGTTTAGTTTATTTTTAGCTTGTAGGGATTTATATGTGTTTAGCATTAGCATTAGCTTTTCTAACTCCCACGCTGCAAAAACTGAAATCTTAACAGATGAAGATAAATATATCTTGTTTTTGGTACAGTTATTGTAATATTAGGTACAAATATTATGATTATTATTATCCCATTGGCTGATAATTTATCTTATTTCTTCATTTTAGTCAATTTAATCTAATTTTTTTATAGAAAATGATAGTATTGTTTTCTTAAAACAACAATAAATTGACCTGTAACCAGGAAAAAAACACTTTAAATGAGCTAAATTAATCTTGTTTTAAGAAAATAAAACTGATATTTTCTTAAGAAGAAATAAGATAAAGTTTTATCTTATATCTTTGATAAAGAAAAGTTGAAATCAGCCAAAATGATCGATCTCTATTCAAAATAATTCTTCTCAATATTGGACTAACTGTCTTTTTAGTTCAAGATAGATAAGATAGATAGATAACATGGAAAAAAAGTGCAATTTCAAGGCCGTGATACCCCAGTTATTGCATATTGAAATGAATTAAATCATAATAAGTGAAAAATATCTTCTTTTCGGTAGAACTAGTCCAATATTGAGTAGAATTATCTTGAAGTATTAAATTTCATTGTCAGATAATTTCACTTTTTTCCTTGAGTTAGTGTCAATTTAGTCTTGTTTTCTTAAAATAAGACTTTTTATCTGTGTATATTCTAGAAAAAACAGTTAAAATGAACTGAAATAAGCAAAACGATTCAATTGCTTGACTTTTTATCTTAATGTTGTATTTTTATCTCATATTTTGGGCTTTTTTAGCTCATATTTTGGAAAGAAAACTGGAAATTATCAAAAGTGATCTGGCTATTCAAGATAATTCTTCTCAATATTGGACTAACTGTAATAAATACAAGACATTTTCTAGTCATTATTGGAAGTATGGTCAATTTAGTCTTGTTTTTTTAATTACATTACATTGTTTGAGGTTTTATCTTAATTTGCATTTTTATCTCATATTTCCCCATTTCCTATTTCATAATTCTGACTTTCTTATTTTGTATTTTTGGAGAAACGATTAAAATTATCTGCCAATTCAAGATAATTCTACTCAATTCCTGCCTTAAACTGAAATGACGCCACACTATGAACTATGTAGTTTGACTCATATCAAACTTGACGCTTTGGAATTTTCAGCATCATATGTGACTGACTGGAAAGATAAAAATAGAAAAATTCTTCTTTTATTGTTTCGTGGATCAGAATAATTAACACAGACTTTGTACATTTCTCAATAAATTTATTGACTTTATATGATATTTTTAATATTTTCATGTGCCCCTATGTCTGGCAATGTGGAAGACCCACATATGGAGTCTGGAGTTCTTTGCAGAAGTGGGATATGATCCAAATAATACCACTACTAATGATAGCACTATTCTTTATACAACCATATAATATTAATTTAAGTATACAGTATGTACCACAAGCGAGCAGAGTTTCATATGGAAAGCATCATGAAAGTATTGAAATGTGTCGTTTCAAAATGCAAAAAAAACACTTGTTACCCTTAATTTAACATATACTGCTTTAAAAAATTCTAATTAATTTACACATATTAATTGGTGGATCATATGTTTTTTGGTTATTTGCCCCAAAAAAAGTATATTCATTCATACAAAAAGGACAGAATATCACCCTTTCAATGAAATATTGTCAGAAATTTGGGTAAAATCAATCAAACAACTGGCTATTATGGTTTTTACCTTATTTCTTTACTAAGTTGTTAGATATATCATTAATATTAAGATGTATTTTAATAAGATTTAAAAGGATGAAAACACATATGAGGTATTCTGGTATTATATTTTCAACATCTTTCATAATTTCCAATTCATAATTATGCAGAGGAGGAAATTTAATAAGTGCACATATCACAATATAGGTCAAGTTCCAGCTTGATCGTTCTTCTTTTTTTTTAATATAAGACAATCTTAGTCCAAATTCCATATTTAGCTACCAGTAAGCTCACCTAAGCATGAATAAATGAAACATCATAATTTTGAATATGTTCTGTAGTTGCAGCTACTTGATATTTAAATTGTAGTTAACTTTGTGACTTCTGGAGATCGAAGCAGCGAGATTCACATTCGAGGAACCTTTAGCTTGATTAATGCGACAGTTCGGCTCGAGTCTTTTTATCGACGTAGCCTCCGCTCCCGTTTTTTGTTTTTTTATTTTTTGTTTCCTGCAGTTCAACACGGCGACTCCACGTAGTCGTTGTCTAGACGCGGGTGGAACGGCGACGCCAGCGAGCGGCTGATGATGATGACCGGCGGCGCCAAGCAGTCGTCGCGGCGGTGTAAAATGTTCCAGATGAGCATGGCCGCAGCCATGGTGGCCAACAGGCAGGCAGCTATGTCCAGGTAGCAGGAGTAGGACAGGTGGGTGAAGGGCCCGATCCTGTAGAAGGTCACCAGTCCGATCACCAGCACGAAACCTGCAACCACAGACAAGGAATCAGTCAGTCAGTCTTCTATACGCACTTATTCAGATGGTCGCCAGCCAATCGTAGGGCACACACACCTTTCACTCGGGCAATATAGAGTCGTCAATTAACCTCAGCATGTTTTTGGACTGTGGGAGGAAGCCGGAGTACCCGGTGAAAACCCACACAGACCAGAGAACATGCAAACTCCACACAGAAAGGTCCCAGACCCAGGACCAAGGAGGTCTTGACCCTGTGACCTTCTTGTTGACCTTCTTGTTGACCTTCTTGCGCCACTGTGTCGCCCGAGAAGGAATCAGTCAGGGAAAATGTAATGACTCTTAGACCAGTGGGTTTCTAAGTGGAGTCCTTAGAATAAAGGGGAATCATTAATTTTCACTATAATTCACCATATAATTCACAACACTATAATAAAACTGCCAGAATTAAAAATATCTAATTTTTTTTATTATTATTTTTATTCAATTTTCAATTATCATGTGTATTTTCCCTTTGCACATAAATGTTTAAAATTGTTTTTTTGAGCTGGAAATGCAAAAGGAAATGCAGAGATAAATATATACGGGTGAAATAAATGGGGGAGATGAATACAGAATACAGAAAAATATAAAAATAGATTTAAAAATTATTGCATTATTAAATAAAAGGAAAATCAAATGTTTAAATAGAAAATAAACAGATTTACTTCATTAGTTGAATGGAAAATGTAATTAATTTCCATTTATCTATTGAGGAAAAAATAATGTAATAATGTAAAATAATGTAAAAAAAATGAAATGCAGAGATTAATAAAATAAAAAGAAAATTAATGCATTAATAAATAAAAGGAACATCAAGTAAATAGGGCATTTATGTGCAAATGGAGAGTAATTGACAGATAAATAAACTGAAACAGTTATGAAATAAATGTTTTAAATAAATAGAAAATACAAATAAAACAAAATATCTTGCTAAAGTGAAACTAAGACATAAAATAATGCCCGGTTATTTATATAGAGCCTAAAGCTTCAACAATAAGTCAATTAATCCATTAGTCAATGGACAGAAAATGGATCGGCAACTATTTAAATAAATGATAAAGTATTTAAATATAAAATATGGATGGTAGGTGAAGGATTAGCATTTCTTAGGTAGTTGGAAAACCACAGTTTAAAAGCAAGTTTTGGTCAAGAGCTTCTTCTGAGTGAATAATGCTGCTGCTATTTAAACGTCCATCCCATGTGCTTCACAGTTCAGCAGGAGCTCTACATGGGGCCTTTGAGTTTGGAAAAACCTGTTTCCTCCTAGCGAGAACTTCTGAGATCCATGAGATCAAAGTTCTCGATATCTTAAAAATACCCCAGCATGAATATATGTTCGGGGAGGGGGGAAAAAAAAGCCTTTGAGATGCTTTATCTCCCCGATTTCTTTGATTCACGACCAGCGAACTCACGCAACGAGGAACTGCTGTTTGTATGTGAGGGTGGAAAAAAAGAGCTTTCTTCAATTTCATTCTGTTTCTTTGATGGTTGATTTATTGACATTAAAACGCAGCAGAGAGCATGTGGTGGAGTGTCTCCACTTCTTTCCTCATTCTTTACACCAAGGGTGTCAAACATGCGGCCCGGGGCCCAGAAACGGCACATTAAAGGGTCTAATCCGGCCCCACTGGATGATGACTCTATAAAGTTTGACAGAAAATGTTCCAGTGAGAATCTTTCAGGGCTCAAAAGATAAAATATTTACAGTTTTGGTTTATAAATGGTTTGTAAGGCAGGAAAATAAAATGTTAAATATTGTTCAGTGTGCTGCAAAAAATGAAATCTTCTCAGGAGAAAATATCTTGTATTTAATAGTTAGGCTAACATAGAGTAGAATTATCTTGAATTGGCAGATAATTTTGATAATTTCAAGCTTTTTTTTTCCAAAATATGAAGTAAAAGTCAGAATTATGAAATGGGAAGTGGGAAATATGAGATAAAAATACAAATTAAGATAAAAAGTCAATGTATTGTAATGAATAAATTGACCAAAAAAATCTGAAATAAAAAGTCAGTTAGACCAATAATGACTAGAATGTGGAAAATGTCTTCTATTTATTACAGTTAGTCCAATATTGAGAAGAATTATCTTGAATAGCCAGATAATTTGAGCTAAAAAAGCCCAAAATATGAGATAAAAATACAACATTAAGATAAAAAGTCAAGCATTTGAATCGTTTTGCTTATTTCAGTTCATTTTAACTGTTTTTTCTAGAATATACACAGATAAAAAGTCTTATTTTTGGACTAGTTCTACTGAAAAGAAGATATTTTTCACTTATTACGATTTAATTCATTTCAATATGCAATAACTGGGGTATCACGGCCTTGAAATTGCACTTTTTTCCATGTTATCTTTCCTGATTTGTAAAGTGAAGGTTAATTAATAGTGTAGATGTTTTATAATGTATTTCTCCACATAAAAAGCAGGAGACCGATTCATTACTGTCTCTCTACATACATCTACATTTACAACTCCACATTGTCCATGAATTAAACTGATTTTGACTCCACTGTTTTATGAATCCTAGTCAATCCTCTTCATTCGATTGTGGCCTGGAGCCATTCAGTAGTTCAACAATGTCAGAAACCTTCCCCATCCACAGCGGTATAAATACAGAGCCCAAAAATAATCACTGGAAATAGGGATGTTGGTGTTTTAGGATATGAATCAGTCCATTTCCTGCGGCAGCCAGTGGCACCAAGAAGGGGGAGGAGGAGGCTCTTTTATACTTCTTTATATGTGCAGCGGTTGGCTGTCATTGTTTGAGGTGAGGATGTGGATAATTGTGTCTCGTGTATCATTGCGTGTCTACCAGCCCCGCGTACGCATGAGAATGCGACTGTTTGCCGGAGTCGGCTCATGTTTAACCTGCCTGGCTCCTTATCCAAGAAAATGAATAATCTCCTGTCCAGGTTCCAGCCAGGCTGGGCTGTGTGAAACTCGTTTTTTGGCGCGACCTTATCTCTCAACCTTCCTTCCCCTTCTTCCTCTTTCCATCCGTCCTTCCTTCCCGCCCCTCCACGCCTCCGAGCCCTCGAAGGTTAATATATTCGCTTGGACTTTTTGACATGATCTGTCCCAAGGAAAAATCCAAACAAGTCTTATCTCGGGGCCAGGTCTTGGAAATCCATTTTGGCCGGCGCTGTTTTCCTTCCAGTCAGGGGAGCTTTGATTTATTCTCATTGGGTAGAGGAATGATTGGCGTGACTGGCTCAAAACGGGATCATTTCCTTATTACAAGGAATCTCCCAAGATTCCAGCTTCTGGGAAAAGTTTTAATCAGTTGCTGCAACTACTATGAGTGTTGATTTAAGATTTTTACCTTCCCTCCTTCTCTGATTGGTCTTATTGTGAGACAATGGGGAGATAATTCAAGGATTTAAAGACTTTTTTATTGTCATTATGACAATAGCCAGAAAAGGAGGACAGATTTGGAATGATTGATTTATGAATTTCACCCTTCCTCCTTTTCTGATTGGTCAATGTAGATATATATATATATTTATATGTTAGGACATGAGATGTAATGATCCCTAAAATCCCTAAATTCCTGAATTATCTCCACATTGTTTCACAGTAAGACTGATCAGAAAAGGAGGAAGGATTTCTATTGGTCTTATTGTGAGACAATGTGGAGATAATTCAAGGATTTAAGGACCGTCTCATTCATAAATCAGTCATTCCAAATCCTTTCTCCTCTTCTGACTGGTCTTATTGTGAGAAAATGTAGAGATAATTCAGTATTTAAGGATTTTTATTGTCATTACAGACATGTTAAGACATTAGATGACCAGAAAAGACCAGAATAAAGGTCTTATTGGTCTTAATGTGGGAACATGTGGAGATAATTCAAGGATTTGAGGATTTTTATTGTCATTATATATCATGTCCTAACATGTAATGTAATGATAATGGATGGAAATCCTTGCATTATCTCTACATTGTCTCACAATAAGACCAATCAGAGAAAGAGGAAGCATTTGGAGTGATTGATTTATGAATTTCACCCTTCTTCCTTTTCTGATTGGCCCTATTGTGAGACAATGTGGAGATAATTCAAGGATTCAAGGATGTTTATTGTCATTCCATCACCTGTTAGGATCAAGCCAAATAGAACAAGAATAAAATAAGCTAAAGTAGTAAGAAAGTATATTAATAAACCAACAGTGCTATAACAGCAGCTGCAGCAGCACCTGACAAATATCTTAAGTATTTCACATCTAAGGAAATGATGGTCTTTGAGGGAAATGACCCAGTCTCTTGTCTTTTGACTCATTTGGAGCTGGGTCCATTCAGAAAAACACATTCCAGAAATTGTCTCCTGGGGTGAAATGGACAATATCGCGCTGTCGGGCCTGGACCTGCCAACGCCGGCTGAGATATCGCTGAATGGAACTGGATATTGTTATTCCACAGTCTGCTCGCAATAGCCGAGCGTTTTGGCACGTCCGAAAATGAAAACATTCCTGGAGAAAGACGGGGTAAAAATACCTCCATTCATCTAGAGTTGAAGCCCATTCACTGACTCAGTGGGGGAATAAGTGATGGGGAATGGATTAATGAATGGTGGAGGCCTATGGAAACCATCACCTTTTACTTTCTAGGTTGTTCCTGTAGAAAGTCCATTCATTCAGAGTCCATCTGGAGCATTCACAAGGTCTAAAGATGCAGGTGGAGTTTGCTTAGTTGCCATGGAAACAGATCTTTCTAACTTTCTAATGCTCATTAGCTTTTATGATTAAATTCACAACCACTTGACCCAATATTTGAAATCACTGTCAAATCAGATTAGTTCTTCAGTTGTAGCCTATGTTAGTAGTTCTACTAATGGAATTCTATAGTATGAATGTGTAAGAGGAGTGTTTTTTGTGGCGTATTTTGTATTGTTTTAATGGTGGGTGTAAGTTTCAGTGATGCTTGTAAATGTTGTTGCTAGTAAGTTGATTTATAATTAAACTCCCAACACATGAGACAGTTTAAAATATAGTAAAAACAAGCTAAATTGTGTCAGATTCTCCTGAGTGTTCCTATTTTTGTTCAGGAACGTCTCATCTGTCATCTTATTGCTCAGCTTTGTTGACCATATACGGTAAAGAGGGTAAAATAGGAAGATGTCACTTCTCCTGAGAAGCGATTTTACTATTATTAGACATCAAGGAAATAGGAGTTTCTCCTTAAGCGCCGCCACTATCCTCAGTAACATTCAAATTAGTGATTAAACATATCCAAAGAGCTATAAATGCCCATAGCACATGTCCCCATTGTCTTTAATGAATCATTCCTCATCTGTGAGACCCTGATCCATGATCACAGTTTGGCTGATGGCTGTTGTGCAATATGGGAAAATACTGTAATGCTGGGTGGGTCTGGGTCCTCCCACAGATAAAACACTTCATCCTCGCTGCAGTGCGTGCCGAAGACGCTCGCGATAAAAAAAAAAAAAAGGAGATTCTTTACTCTCGGACGTTTTGTAAACACAGACATAAAAGCTCCAGTTTATCTAGACAGCTATTCCCACCCTGCTGCTGTGTGTGTGTGTGTGTGTGTGTGTGTGTACCACAGGACATTTCATTTTCTTTTACCAAAACACACTATAAACACAATCACAACACACACACACACAGTCCCTGTCGAAAACTGTCTTTCCCGTCCGTTTCCCCCCCCTCCTCCTGCCTGCCCCCCCTCCCTTCTTTTTCCTTCTTCAGCTCGGGGGTTTGCATAACAGGTAGTCACAGACATTTCCTCGTCCTGAGCAGGGATATCCTGGCGCCCGACAGTCGCTCCCTGGCTCGCTGCAGCTCTGGCCCAATGGATTCTGGACTAGGGACTAAATTTAGAACCCAGAGCAGACCCCCATCACCACCGCTCTGCCACCAGAGCGACCGACGGCTCTCAATAACACGACACAGCTACTGCTGTGGTGCAGTGGGAAGGATGGATGGGTGCTGCTGGCTGTGGACAAGGCAGTTTGAGCTGCCATGATGGATTCTAAGAAAGTAGTTCTCAATCTGTTTCACGTCAAGGACCCCTAAACTGTCCCATCTGAAAATGTATTTTCAAGCAGAGTCAGTGGTTTCAAAGACAAAGAAAACCATGGATGAAATCGCATGGCTGCCCGATTAGAGCCGAAATGATCACTACTGTAATCACGATTATTTATCATGTTCTAGAAAACATCTGCAATTTATTTCACTACTTTAAAACAAACAATATGTGGACAGATTTCAGGACTAAATGAAACTTTATTAAAATAAAACCTAAATACTTTTTTCAATAACAAAATTGTAAGAATTTAAAACAATAGCTTGCAATTAATCTCAGTTTAAGGTGTGGATGTGCGTCTCTGTTTCAGTGTATGTGTATAATCCCGTTTATAAAAGCTGGCATGCATTTAATTACCCATTTATTTAATTTAATCTCGCTTCTGTAGCTTCTGTAACAGTCCACTGAGTGACTTGAGGCTAGCACTTCATGCTCACTTGTTAATTATTTAGGCAGGTTATTAAAGCCTTTACCTTGCGTTAGCCCCCTGGATGATGGAGGATTACCGGGAACATCAAGCTTCGTTTAATCGTGGCAGACAAAAATCATCATCACGATTAAAATTCGATTATTGTTTGTCGCCCTATGAAATCACAATATTTGCCAGAAAAATCATGATTCAGTTTTTGCATCGCAGCGTCTACCAGAAGGATTTTTCCCCCCAAAGTTTGAGAGTCATGCGATCTGTCTACCAATCACAGAACATGTGAACTTTGCTGTCAGAATCATATGTGATGGGTTTTCTACCAGTAAGATGCTGCCTACTCCTAAACAAGCTGTAGTAACAACCACTGGTACTCACTGGCGAGCTGGAAGAGTGCAGCGATGGCCTCCTCCCACCACTGGGACTCCTGTGTGATGAAGGGCAGCTCCATCAGGCCCAGCAGGAAGATCAGCTGACCGGCGGTCAGGGCCACCGTGGCCATCAGGTTACAGGCCCGCATCATGTCGAACTGCACTTGAGGGACCAGAAGAAGAGTCGTGTTATGTTTCCTAGTTCCTGGTCCGGTGCATCGCATAGATAAACATGTAGAATCAATACTTCAGTCCTGCTGTGATCATCTGAAAAGCACTCAAAAAGATAAGAGGATTCCTTCCATCTGGAAACCATCATATCATCCACTCCTTCATAACCAGTCCTCTATAACCCTTTGCACTCTGGCACCAGTAAGAAATCTATCTCCCACCTCCAGTTCATCCAAAAAAAACTCTGCTGCCAGGATTTTAACTTGGACCAGAAACCTTTAATCACATTTCTTTCAGATCCCGGCTTCCTCTTCTTGTTATTTTAACATTAAACACAAAGGTGATGGAGCCTGTGGAGATGAGGGCTGCAAACTCTCCTCTCATTTTTTAAATCGCTTTTCAACACCTCGTTTTTGTTCTAATCACTTTGGTGTGTTTTACATGTGTAAAGTTGTAGTGTTTTATAGATAAGGTGTGTTATTTTTATGATAATTCCTGCACTTTGCAGGATTGCAAACACCATCATTTGATAGGCACAACACGTTCAGTTCATTCTAAAGTGAAAGATGGTAAAAGATTAGCATAGCTTAGCAACAGAATGCTTGAATGCTGTAAGAGGGGTGGGTATTTATATGAACGTGACATCGACCACTGCCACGGTTACTATTGCATCATGAATGGCGCGGCGTGTCTTTGTCTGCCATCGCTGCCCATTGTGCCCGGCTGAAGTTGGCCAGTGGACGATCAGCATTTCCCAAACTTTCTCATGAATGGAAATTTGTCAATGGACTTTTTGTTCAGTAAAGCGTCACAGCACTTGTAGCACTCGAGCTTATCCGGACAGAGTTCCTACTCAAACCACGTCAGCAACAACATGATGCTTTCAAATCCACTATATACTGTTACACTAACACATTAGACTTGCAGTTATTCATTCATTGTTATTTTCTTTATGGACTTGCACTAAAATTCTCAGTGACACTTGACAGTTGAGTTCATAACACTTTATTCATAGAAGCTGTCATGAACTTCACATGAAGCATTCATGACTGTTTCATGAGACTCAACATTCATACCAAACCTTTCATGAACGTGGAAGACAACTTTTCAAAATAAAAGTCCAGAGTCCGAGTCAACGGGCTCGTCCAGAACGTGGTCAAGCAAATTATTTTTGATTCATAACAGTGTATATGGTTTATAATGTCACGTTTGCAGATGACTTCCCATATTTTGCTACTAGGAATGTCCAAATGTTCCAAGTGAAGGTAGCTAGTTAAACTCAGCGATTGTGATTTTTGGACTTTTATTTTGACAAGTCGTCATGATTGTGTCTTCCACATTCATGAAAGGTTTGGTATGAATGTTGAGTCTCCTGAAACAGTCATAAATGCTTTATGTGCAGTTTATAACAGCTGATATGAACTCAACTGTCAAGTGTTACCAAGAATTTTAGCGCAAGTCCATAAATGAAATAAATTCTAAGTACTTTATTTCACATTCTCCTGCAGTTTTCATGTGGGAAATACAATACTACAAAAATGACAGAAATCCCGAGCGTACTATTGAGCATTACCACATCATTCTTAGATAAAAGCCCTGAAAGTTTGGATATCGGAGGCAAAACATGCGCGATGACTTACATTTCATTTGTTTTAATCACTTTGTTGTGTTTTACATGTGTAAAAAGCAGGTTGTAGTTGTGTTTTTAAAAGGGGCCTCAATAGATAAGGTGTATTATTTATTAAGATAATTTCTGCACTTTGATTGCACGATCGCAAACGCATTCATTTGATTTGTGACAAGTTCAACAAGACAAGATAGTAATGTACAGCTGCAAAGAATAAAGAGAATTTTAGTGCAAGTCCATAAAGAAAGTATTAATTAATGAATAAATTCTCCTGCAGTTTTCATGTAGGAAATACAACCCCCTGAAAAATGAGCATTACCACGTCGTTCTTAGATCAAACCCCCGAAAGTTTGGATTTCGGGAACATTGCATGAAACCAAAAACCTGCACTGAGACTTACGTTTGACCGTGCTCCGGGACTCCTGGAACCCGGCGTACTCGGAGCCCCATCCCAGGGTGACGCACTGCCTCTGCGGGCCCCTGCGTCCGGACTGGAGCTCGTCGTGACCCCGGTCCCCGGCGGGGCACATCCTCCACAGCCCCACAGTCCTCTTGCGGCCCTCGTCCAGGCCCTGCAGGACCCAGCTGGGCGTGAAGGCCGCCACGTTGTTCAGGACCAGGGACAGCAGGGCCACCGCCACCGCCGCCGCCACCAGCCGCTGCACGGCCATGCGGCGGCGCCCGACACCCGCCACCTCTCCCCCTCCCTGAAGTCCCCCCTCCGAGCCCGGATCCTCCTGCCCGGTGCCTGCTGGCCTCTCCTCTGGGATAGCGGTTCCCCGGGCCCCGTGGCTCCTCTCCAGCTCCTCCACCTCCTCCAGCTGAATGCTCCTGCTGTCCCAGCTTATGCAGAAGTGATATCGTCTTAAGGTTTAGCTAAAGAACATCTCCATTCATCCTCATCCAGGAGCTGGAAGCAGCGGATCATCAGCCCTCCTCTGACAGAACCGTCACAACTCGGGGGTTAATCCAGCAGGCACCCTGGTCCATTCCAATGGCTCCAACTGGCTGCAGCTTGACTCCTTTGCTCCTTCTTCTCCTTTTACCTTTTTTCTCCACCGGTTTGCAGATGTTTCTCCTCTGCACAGACTACGTTTTCCCTTCTTCCTTTGTTTCTTCTCTTCAGAAAGAGTGCAGATGCAAAAAAACCTAAAAGATCCCCTTCTCGAACCCGCCTCCCTCTGCTTTTCCCCCAAACTCGCCGTTTCTCTTTTGCAAAAAAAAAAAAAAAATCCTTTCAGGTCAGAGTTGAACTTGCAGGGTGATCTCCAGCCCGACACATCAGGGTTTTAAACACGCGGCTCCCTCCTCCTTCATAGTCACTCCGAATGCCTGTGTGTGTGCATGTTTGTTGCATGTGTGTGTGAGAGAAAACGTCCGAAAAAGAGCCTTTTGCTCTTTAGACGTCACTGTTGTGTATTCTTTTGTCTGGAGCCCAGGGGGCGTTCGCTAAAACCCTCTCTCTCTCGCTCTCTCTCTCTCTCGTGTGCAACAAAACATATTGGCCAGCCAGCAACAGGATGTGTTTCCTGAGAGGAAAAGAGGGGGCCAAATGTAGACCTGTTCCTTCTCTTGTCTTTCCTTTTCTGGCTCTCTAGATCTTGCCGCTCTCTCTCTCTCTCTTTTTTTTTTCTCCTGCATTTTTTTAAGTATCACTCACTTCTGTGACCATATAGAGGGAGATTTTGGCCGGCAAAACCCGTGCTGTTTGGCTCTCATGCTCCCGCTGTGTTTCGCTTCACTTTTGGATGCCCCCCCCGTCCCTCCCCTCTTCTTATACCACGGGCCCCCTAAAGATTTGGGGTATTTCCTGTTGCCTAACTTTTAATAAACAGCCCACATCTGTATCAGCTAAAGCGAAGGGAGGAGGGAGGGGACGCAAATAGAGACCAGATGGCTGAGGAATCTTAAATTTGGAAATGAAGCAACAGAAAAATGGGGGCTGAGAGGTTGATTTACGTCAGCAACACAAAAAAAAAGGGAAAGACACGCTGGGAGAGAGAGAGAGAATTTGAGTCCTGCACATAAATTGCACATGTTATGCTTGTAATGGTGTTAAAATGGCTATTGAATAACCATTTTCACATGCGGATTCTAAAATAAAAAAAAAACCTGCACTCAACCATAAATAACTGAACAATTAAACAACAACAGCCAGCATTGTTTTTCTTTTCTTCAAACAGGAAATTTCATATCGGATGCATGTAAATGTCTCACGAGCGACCAAACATTCCACTCTGCCAACGAGCCGTGTTCCTTCTCTCTCTCTCGTAGTAAAGCCGTGTGGGAAAACATGGCACGGATGTGTGTGAAAACCCGGCGGCTGGACGTGGCCCGAGTGTGTCTGGGGAACATGGGGAACGCCAGGGCAGCAAAAGCACTGAAGGAGGCCGAGGCCGAGCCTGAACCGGAGGCCCAGGTGGCCATGTTGGCCATCCAGCTCGGCATGTTGGTAAGATGGTCAGGGTTGAGAGGAATCACTGTTTTATCTTCAATTTTCCTGTTTACTGTCTCTTAGTAGAGGAGTTAAGGGACATTTTACTGCAAGTTCTGACAAATATGTCACTAATTCATCCAAAGAGACAAATCAAATCTGCTATCACACATTTTCGTTTTGTTTTTTTGTCAAAATACCTGCAAACAACTCACTAAAGACCATAACTCTGCTTCTTCTGTTCTAACTATAACAAAGTTGGTGTGTAACTGTACATCATTAAGTTCAAAGGAATCCAACAAAACAGGACAAGTCTAAAAATTGTATTTATTTATCCATAACAAGATTTTAGTGGCAAATTATGCACATTTTTGTTAAAAAAAGCAAATTTTGTATGTATTTTTAAAGGAATTATGAACTGATTGTGTAATATAATATATAATATAATATATACTGTCACATCAGTTAAATGACACAGTTAAAATTTAATACAAGTACCTTCAAATAAAGTCACATCACCCTTTGTTTCAAAGATAGACATATTTTTCTAAAATATGTCATAACAATACAGTAAAGCCCATAACTTTGCTTCTTCTGTTACAACATTAATAACAAAGTTGGTGTGTAAATGTACATTATTAAGGTCAAAGAATCTAAATAAACATATATCAGCTCCAAAAATTCAATTGCTTTAACCATTACAAGATTTTAGCAGCAAATTCCACCTACTTCATAAATAAACATAAAAAAACAGATTTTAAAGGAATTAATAACAAAGTTTGTGTGTAACTATACATTATTAAGGTCAAAGAATCCAAATCAAGTCTAAAAATTCAATTGATTTATACATAACAAGATTTTTGCCGCAAATTTCACACATTTTTTTCAACAGATTTTTAAAGGAACAAGTAAATGTGCAGGATGACAAGTATTTGGGATGCAAACCGAAGATTCATAACTATATTTTCAGTTGTATTGGGACACAATGACAAGTTTTATTATGAAGACAAATGTTTCAGATCAACAGTATTTTATATGTAAGTTTATTTACATGTGAAAAGTTCTGGGCTTTAGTGTATTCAGTGTATTGCCATTTTGAAAAAGTCCTATGGTCCTAATGATCCTTTCAGTACTTGCAGTAAAAACCCATTTTTTCCCCCTTAACTCCTCCTTCTATTTATAAAGAGAGGATATAAAGATAGAAACAGTCATAGAGAAAAGAAAAAACAGCTCCAAAAGCAGAAGATGTGCTACATTCAGAGATTGTTCTTTATTTCTTCTGTTCCTAAATATCCCCTAAAACTCACCCTCCAACATAACACCACATCCCACAAGTTCTCATTTTAGGCCATTTCACCACACACACACACATGACGGGACTTTCCGGACCACAAGCATTTATCTTTCCATCATCTTTTCCTGTCTTCCAACAGGAAGATGCAGAGAAGTTGTACAAGTCCTGTCAACGCTATGACCTGCTGAACAATTTCTACCAGGCGTCTGGCCAATGGCAGCGGGCGTTGGAAACGGCCGAGAACCACGACCGCATCCATCTACGTACGACCTACTACACATACGCCAAATACCTGGAGTCCACAGGAGATAAAACACTGGCCCTCGCATAGTAAGACTCATGGAACACACTGCTGTATGAGAAGTGTCTAGTTGACTTTATTCAATAATAATGCAATCAATAATGAATAAATCCAAAACATGATAAGAACATGGTGCATACTTTAATGTAAAACCGCTTTGGGCTTCTAATAAATATAAATAATATAATAAAACAACACATAAAAACTATAGACAGTACTGTGCAACAAAGTCCCAGGCCTTTTTATTAGTTTTCCTGTTATAAATGATAATAAATGTGGAATATTTCTAAAACCACAAAGGTTATTGGACTTAAACCTGGAATCAAAAGAGCAAATATAGTTAGAATATTGGGAAACTACAGATAAAAATACTTTATTTAGTGTTGGAGGTTTTCTACTGTGATTGATGAATAAAACTCAATGCAGGTTAAAGATGCATTAGTGTGGATTTTTATTGTTTATTCACATATTTTGTTTGTTTCAGTTATGAGAATTCAGACACCCACCGGGTAGAAGTTCCCAGAATGCTGCAGGACGACACCATATCTTTAGAGAACTACGTCAACAAAATGAAAGACAAGTAAGTTGTGATTGAAGGATCGTAGCCTACACAAATGAAAGTTATCAGAAAATACCCATAAAGGTCTGTACCGAGTCCTGATGGATCATCTTCTCCATCCAGGAACATCTATAAGTGGTGGGCCCAGTACCTGGAGAGCCAGTCTGACATGGACTCAGCACTGAGGTTCTATGAATACGCTCAGGATTACCTGTCCCTGGTTAGAGTCCACTGCTACATGCTCAACATCCAGAAGGTGACTCAGTTTATATATTTGATATATTTATATAATGTCCTGCTGAAAATAATTAGGCTTTATCTTACAGGTGTGTTAAATTGAAAGCATTTCCTGGAAAGTTGAGTAATTTGCAAGAAAGGCTGGTGCAATTTTATCACAGAAAATAATGTATGTATTATTTATGTATATGCAAAGATTCTTAATTCACTAATTAATTATTTAACAGGACAGTTTTTTGTGCTAAAGCTGCTAATATATCATGCTTAGTGGGAGCATCAAGTCCTATTTTTGCAAATTAACAACTAAATATGAACTTTAACTAAGGTTACATATAATTTTTACTATATTCTGTAAAACCCTAAGAAAATAATCTTTTACATACCTGAAAATTACTCACGACTTAAATATGTAAAAAGAATAAAATATTAAAAATACATAAATAAATTCTGAGGACTAAGATATTTATATATTTATAATGTAGTAATAATTATTATATATAAAATGATATATTAAGATTTAGTAAGTTATTTACTACCGTTTGTTTTTAATTATTACACTAATAAAAGGGTTTAATCAACAAATACACTGTAATCTACAGGTGTGATGATGTGTTTATTCATTTATTTTAATATTTATTCACCAGGCCTCTGAAATAGCCAACGATACAGGAGACAGAGCAGCGTCGTATCATCTGGCTCGACACTACGAGGGTCATGACGACATCAAACAGGCTGTTCACTTCTACACTAGAGCCCAGGCCTATAACAACGCTATACGCCTTTGTAAGGTAATGTAACCTCTGCTATTCATGTGCTTTTGTCCTTTTCTTCTACTGTTTTTTATTGATCCATTTGTTGTGTGTAACTAGGAGAACGGTCTGGACGACCAGCTGATGAACCTGGCTCTGCTCAGTAACCCTGAGGACATGATGGAGGCCGCCTGTTACTACGAGGAGAAAGGATCCCACATGGACCGAGCCGTCGCCCTCTATCACAAGGTATCAGAATAATATAATAATATATTTTATTATAAGTCCTTCCATAACTGCACACTTGACAGAACGGGGGAGCATTTGTATGGAGGACTGAAACTGCCAGAATTAAGAGTAAATAAATTACTAGATTATTTTTCCTTTGCACATGAATTTATTTAATTTTATATATTGAGGAAGAAACGTAAAAATGAAATTCAGAGATAAATATATTTGGGAAAATTAATGTGGCGGGGGTAATACATAAATAATTACATTTAAAAATAATGTATATATAATTTAAATGGGACATTCAAGTGCAAAGGGAAACAATGCATTTAATTAATAAATTTAATTTTTAATTAAATGGAAAAATGTATAAATATGGGTATTTACTGGCATGTACTGAGTCATTTATTTTTTGATTGTGACGGTTTCAGTCCTCCATAATTTCAAAAAAAATCAAAAAAATCAAAAATAAATATATAAAAAATATTTTAAAAAAAATAAATATAAAAATAAAAGCAAAAATATCATCAAATTAGTGATTTTAAGGGTCCTTTACATGAAAAAGTACCACTGTCCTATAGCAGTGATTCTAAATCCTTCCACAAGAGGGCGATGTTGCACTAGAGATTCATGCTGATCACTTTCTCCCATCAGATCAGTGTGAGTTCATTGCTTTTTTTGCCTCAAATATAAACCAGAGTGTGTTTCTTCCCCCTTGTTTCTCTGCTGTAGGCTGGTTATCTCTCCAAAGCTCTGGAGTTGGCCTTTTCCACGCAGCAGTTCTCAGCTCTTCAGTTGATAGCTGAGGACCTGAATGAGAACTCCGACCCGGCGGTTCTGGCCCGCTGCTCCGACTTCTTCATCAAACATTCACAGTTTGAGAAGGCTGTGGAGCTGCTGGTGGCAGCCAAGAAGGTCGCTGTCTCAGTGATGATATTATAATACTTATATATATAATATAATTGGGCTTATCCAGTGCTAAATCTATTAACATCCTCATAGTTAATTTAGTTAATTTGCAATTTATATATAGTTAAGTATCGCTGTCCCTCATTCATCTGTCACCTCCTCAGAATTTTAGACCAATAAAGTTTTTACAAATGTTTTTTGATTGCATATTAGATGCTGCAGAGGAACATTTTACAAAAATCACATGGAATGTTTGATTTTTTTTACATAAAATGTCAAAAAGTATAAGCGAAAAATAATAATAAATATTTAAAGGAATATAAAACTATTTGACAGCATGTGTTTTTAAGTTTTTAAAACCTTTTTAAGACAGTATGTAATTTATTAATAGGAAATTTCACTTTATTTACATACATTATGTGTATATTGTAGCTTAGCAAGTCTAAAACTTAGAGTAATTGCAAATTGAACAAAATAAACTATATGGATTTGAAGGATATATGTTTAGGTTGTTATGAGGAAATGCAAAATAAAGCTTTAATGAATTCTTATATTATCAGAATGAATAATTGTTTTTCTAAAAATCTACCAGAGAACACAGGAAAACTCCCTTAATTGAAGAATCATCCAGTTACACATTGACTAATGAGCTCATACGTGTTTCCTTCCATGTATTAATGAGTTTTTGTGTATGTGCTCCAGTACCATGAAGCCCTGGAGTTGTGTGTGAACCAGAACTTGACCATCACAGAGGAGCTGGCAGAGAGAATGACCGCTATCGATTCTAAAGACCTGTCTGAGGAGGCCCGCAAGGACCTGCTGGAGCGGATCGCTGACTGCTGCATGAGGCAGGGCAGCTACCACCTGGCTACCAAGAAATACACACAGGCAGGAAACAAGCCAAAGGTAATAAATCCACCTGGGTGATAAGAAGGGACGGGTCCACCTGCTGTAATACAGGAGTTAATGAAGCTGTGGTGCTCAAAGGACCCTTAAACTCACGAAAAACACACCACACACCCCAAGAAAATGTCAGAACTCAAGGATAAAACTATGCAGGACTGAAACTGCTATAATCAAATATAAATTAATAAATAAATGACTCTGTAAATAAATAAATATACCAGTAAATGTCCATATTTATTTAAATTTCCATTTAATTTTCCATCCATTTGGACCTGAATATTGTATTTAACTAACCACTACAATACTACACTACTATTATTATTGCTATTATACTATTACTACTATTATACTAACACATCTAGGAAATAAATTTTACTAGATGTAGTAAATATTACTAGATAAATAATACTAACTTTTAAATTTTAAATTATGGTCCTACGTTCTCCTTTATTCTGACCCCTGGGGGGTCCCCGAACCCCACTTTGAGAACCACTGACCTAAACCATGTTTATTATTTTTTGTTTGTCGTTTTTTTTATTTAACAGGCTATGAGGGCGCTCCTCAAATCAGGCGACACAGAGAAAATCGTGTTTTTCGCCACGGTTTGTCGTCAGAAGGAGCTTTTCATCATGGCCGCCAACTACCTGCAGTCTCTGGACTGGAGGAAAAATCCAGAAATACTGAAGACCATCATTGACTTCTACACCAAAGGGAGAGCACCCAACCTGCTCGCTGGCTTCTATGAAGCATGTGCTCAGGTAGAAACATCAGTTTGGGATAGGATTGACCCTCCTTAGTTTATTAGTTGACTAAATTATTGGTTTTGTCTTAGTCAAGTTGATTCTGATGCATTTTTCCTGCTTAAATAGTTATTTACTGATAAATGACGAGCATTACGATTAGGTAATCAGGATAAAAACTTGGTACCACATAGTTTAACTTATTGAAATGATTTAAAACACATGCTATGAACTGGTTTTATATTTAAGGTGGATTAAATATTTTTATCTTTTTCATTAACCCATTTCACATTTGGTGTCAAAAAATCACACAGAATCATAATTTTAGTAAAAAAAAATATCAGAAAATCATTTTATCATTTGTGCAGTACAAACATTCATAATTAATCACATAATAGAAAATAGAAATAAATTAATATACAAACACAATAAAATATGCCAATAAATAAAAATACAGACTAATAATATAAACAAATAAATAAATAAATCTACATACACATAATAAAAAATACAAATAAATAAATATACATACATATAATAAAATGCAAATAAATAAAAATACATGCATACAATAAAATAAATAATAAATCTACATACACATAATAAAATATACAAATAAATCTACAAACACATTGAAATATTCAAATAAATAAATATACAAACACAATAAAATATGCCAATAAATAAAAATACAGACATATAATAAAATAAATAAATTTACATACACATAATAAAATATACAAATAAATCAACACATTGAAATATTCAAATAAATAAATCTAAATACATGTTTTAAATTATTCCAATAAATAAATCTACATACACATATTAAAATATACAAATAATAAATATACAAACATAATAAATAAAATAATAAAATAGATAAATGAATACGTATACATGCACATATACAACAATACACAAATAAATAAATCTACATTCACATAATAAAATACACAAATAAATCTACAAACACATATTAAAATATTAAAATAATAAATATACAAACAGATAATAAAATATACAAAATAATAAATATACATACACATATTGAAATAAATAAATAAAAATCCGTATTAGTGTGATGGAATGTTCCAAACGACATGAACAATGAGTTCACTGTGGTGTAAATATATTCTAGTGACATATAAAGTTGAAATGATTGATTTTAATGCAATAACTGTTTCTACAGGTGGAGATCGATGACTACCAGAACTATGAGAAGGCTCTGGATGCTTTGACTGAGGCGGTGAAGTGTCTCTCTAAAGTGAAGGAGTCTTCATCAGGACAACAGGAAGTTCGACTGGCGAACCTGCAGCATAAAATCACTCTGATCAAGAAGTTCGTCCACGCTCGCAGGTCAGAGTCCGATTCTTCATTGTTTATTTCTCTTCTCCTCACTAGTTTCCTCTGAACTCTGTGTTCTTCTTGTCGTCTGCAGGTTGTATGAGGAGGACGCCGGCGAGGCCGTGAGGTTATGTGAAGCTTTATTAGAGGAACCAGAGCTGGATCCTGCTGTCAGGATAGGAGACGCCTTTGGATTCCTGGTGGAACATCACTGTCAGCAGGGAAACTATCAAGTGGTGACTGGACTTTCCTCTTATTAATAACCTGTTAAAATACAAAAAACCTCCCGATACAGCAGCAGCATTGAGTTTCATTCATAAATCCCAGTATTAAACCTCAGCTCCAACAATAAATAAAGTATTTTATCTGTATTAAACCCAATGTTACTGTTACAGCATCAATATATATCATCAATATCCACATCATCAATACAATAAGACAATAGTTTAATAGAATATTAGTAGTACATTTTTTATTTTAGTCAATTTAATCTTTTTATTACAAAAATGTTAGACAAAATTGACCCAAATCAAGAAAAATACTTGAAATAAGATAAATTATCTGCCAGTGAAATAAGATAATTCTACCAAAAACAAGATATTTTCACCTGCACCTAACCACTATTTTGACAATTAATTTATATTTGTGTGATTATATTATATTATATTTATTATTATATTTATAATATCCTTACAGAATATATTCTTCATGTTCTATAATGATCCTCAGTGTGATTTCTATGATTTTATGGACAAATAATTGATCTTCGAACTCTTATCTCTTTGCAGATAATTTATCTTATTTCAATATTAGTATTTAAATACAATAACCTTTGTGGTTGTAGAGATATTCAAGTCAAATCTTCTGTTTTGTAAATTAATTGTATATTGCTCTTTATAAGTAATTCTTTTACTGTCCAGGCTACTTGCGATCAAATTGCACTAAATATAACCCATGAACTGAATTGAGTCTTACTCCCCTGATGTAGAAACATCATTATTTTGAATTATTTCCTCCAGATTCACATTTGTGTGTCCTTTCCATCTTCTCCAGGCCTACAGGAAGCTGGAGGAGCTGCAGAAGTTGCTGCCGTCACAAAACATCCGCTACTACGTGAGCCAGGCCAGTCTAGAGGCCCTACAGAAAGAGCTGGGTGTCCCCATGGATCGAGGCTACAGCAGGAACAGCATGAAGGAGGAGGATGAAGTGGAGGAGGACCTGAACGTGTCCTGAAAACCTCTCTCCTGATTTCAATCTGAAGGTAGAGTATATGCAGGAATAAACAGCTGCAAACACAGCATTGAAAACAAGGTAAAAAGAGCGAAAAGGATGCTGTGAAACAGACGAATAAAATGATGTTTTTTAATTACGCCATAGCTGTTATGTTCTGTAGCACAAATAATACACCCACACCTCTTTTATCAATATTTTTCTATACATATTTAGCTTCCTCACAGCATTTTTCACATGGAGGAATATGCATGAGTTTCTTATCGGGGATGACTGTGCAGTTATTACAGAAGAAAAGAGAAATCTGGAAAGTGTCGGAAACTAAAGGGACATTGGTAAAATATGTAGATAGGGAATTTAATAATCACAGAGTGGAAAAGCAATATGAAGTGAAGCCAGAGGAGAAAAGATGGTAGATATTTTTTAATTTCATAATAAATGTGGCAGCAGCACATGCAGATACACAGTAAATCTGCTTTAGACGACCTATTTTCCAAAATGTTGAACATTTAACCTGAATCATTTCATTTTACGCAGCTCTTTTGTTATTTTTATAGCTGTTTTTGTTATTTTTACGCAGGTTTGTATTTCCTAAAAAAGTCTGGAAAATGGTTCAAAAGGGCAAAACCAACAAAATCTAAAAATCACGTGTTGCACTTCTGACTGAGAGATGATGAATATTGCCTTCTTTGAACAGAAATTTATATTTCAAGTTTGCTGTTTGATACAGATTCATCCTCGGATCTGATTGTGTGGATTAATTCATGCATTTGGTGCGATGTATTTTTTTATTCCGCTGGTGTATAATTGTAAATATCCTCTCAGTGTCAAAGCCTCTATCTCTGTAAAGGATTTTGCAGCTATTTTTGATAAACTGTGAGGCCATTTCTACTTAGCATCTGGGATTGTGAATTGTATTTTACATGACATTGCTCTGTTCCTATATATTGTAAAATTCAGATAAATAAAACGTTTTTAAAAATGTAATCGCACTGAATGAGCTATTTTAACATCGCTAGTTTTAGTTTGTGTTGAATTCCAAACAAATAAAAGAAAAAAGACACACACACACACAAATATACTCTTATATTCTCATTAATTAACAAGTATTAGTTATTTCTATAAGAAACAAGGTCCTTCTGCACTGACTTTATTTAGTTTTGTTGAAATTACTTCATTTATTATGTCAAGTGGTTGCATGAAATTAATTTAACTAACTCTAGATATATTTTTTAAGTTGATTTTACTTATATTTTTAAACTAATAGCTTATATAATGACGATAATAATGATTATAATATAATGCTTATATTTTTTCAGTACCTTCAATACTTCAAGATATTTCTACCTAAATATATTAGGATGGAATTACTTCTACTTATTATTTTTGGTACTAAAATGAATTTGTTCAAACTAACTCCTACATATTTAAGTTAAATCCAATGTAAGTAAATCGTTTAGCTATTTAAATACCTAATATTTTCTTGTTTGCACATGCACAGAAGATGGAAATTAAATAATAGACTTTTTTCTTATTTTAATTTAAATTAGCTTGTTTTAAGGAAGCACAAGCTCTTGTTCTGTTTTATTGTTTTATGCATTTCATTTGTAGATTTTTACCTGTATTTGTTTTTAAAGCCCTTAATAAATGATGTTGGGTTTAGAAGGACAATAAAAAAGTATGATTCGATAATAAAATCTATTAAATAACCCAGATAAAAACATTTTTTTTCAGTGAAAACATAGTTATTCCATCTCCAGACACAGGGGGGCGCTGTTGACAACAACTTTACTATCTACTAAGCTGCATGCTGTTTTTTAGCTTTAAAAAAATAAATAAATAAATCATTTTCTATCACAATTAGGAACAGAGATCCATATACAGTCTGTTCCTTGTTATATGATGATGGAAACTAAAATAAATGAAGCTTTCTGTAAATAATATAACTCAGTTTCATGTATAATTCCCAGTTAGTGGCCATAAACAACAGCTGTTTTCTGACTTAATGACATTTGTGGCGTTGCTCTTTAAATAAACAACGAATAAACAGCAAATCGTCTGTGCAAAATCAAGGTGGAGGGAAAAAAACCAAAAACCTGCCCAGACCAGTAATGTTTGTGTTGTTGAGCCATAGCAACATCCTGCTGGTAGATGCAGGGAGTGAAGATGGAAGCAGACGCCAAGGAGCTGCAGCCAGATTCTAATGAACTTCAGGAGAGAATTCATGCTCTGACAGGAGAGAATGTGAGTAAAAGCATCTGCCTTCATATGGTTTATTTGAATTTTATTGGCACCAGGTGATTTAGCTAATAATTACCTCCACTGAGACAAGCCGGCTGCTTTTCACTTCACTTTAGGCGCAGCTGTGTGACAAAAATGAGCGACTTTTTACTAAAGTGGGCAACTTGGAGAGCAGACTGGGCCACCTGGCCAACTCCAACACAGACCTGTCCTGCAGGCTGATCCACAGTGAAGAGGAGAGACTAAAGGTACAGGAAACACACTTTAAACAGGTTTAATATGCTGGATATATTCAGCAGGGGTGGAGGAAGTACTGCAGTAAAAGTACCAATACTTATACCAAGAGTATACTCGAATAAAAGTAGAAAAGCACTACATTAAGTAAAAGTACTTACACTATTCATAATAAGTTTTAGATATTAAAATATTGATGCAACACAATCAGGAGGTAATTTTTCATGCAAGATTTTGCAGAAAATATGAAAATAAAATATTAAAACAAATAATAAATATGTCAATTTCCGAAATCTAAGGAGTAGAAAGTACAGATAATTGCCACGAAATGTACTGGAGTAAAAGTAAAGTACAAATAAAAAAGAACTAGTATAATTCGTTGCATTCCACTTCTGATAACCTTTAACCTTTCCTCTTTCAGGTATCTAAGGAGCTTATTGAGGAGAAAATTCAATCCAACAAGTTGAGAGAGCAGTTTGAAGAAGAGACGTTTGAGTTAAAAAACAAGGTGCAAACTTGGGTTTTTATTTGAGACATTCATGTTATTTAAGGTGTTATTTTATATTTACTGGTCCGACTCACATGAGATTTTAATTGTGCTTGAATGAGTTGAGTTTGACACCAGTGATCTAAGGGTTAAATTGTATTTTCAGAGGTAAATCCCTGCTCACTCTGATGTTTTCTTTCTCAGATACTGAACCAAACGGCAGTGATAACAGATCTGGAGCTGGAGCGGGACAAGCTGCTGGCTGAACTCCGGTCGGCCGAGGCTCGGCTGAAAGTCGGGGAGAAGAGCGGCCTGGACCTGAAGGAGGAGCACGCCGCCCTCAGGAGGAGCTACCAGGCCCTGGTGGAGGCCCACGGCACCGAGCTGGCCCAGAGCGAGGAGCTGAGCAGGGAGCTGCTGGTTCTGGCCCGGAGCCAGGACGCCCTCCGCAGGCGGCTGGAGGAACAGCAGCAGAACGTGAAGAGCAGCACCCGGGACCTCGGCAGGGAGCTGGACAGGGTGAAGGCCCTGATCAGCCGCATGTCACACAACAGGGTCAAGGTAATAATAGTATTTAATGATGATGGTCAAAAGTTTTAGAACACGTTGATTTGTTCAGTTTTTCTCTAAATTGTCCTAGTTCAATGTGTCATGTGACAGATGATGATGGTCTGATGTGGATTATGTTGCTGTAGGATGAACTCCTGACTAACCAGGTCTAGATCATGGGGTTCTGCTTAGCTCTAGAGCTCTAGTCCTAGAAAAGACCCAGACATCAGGCTTCATCCATGCTGATATACAGACGGGGGTTAATTAACCAGAGAAACTTGGTTTATTTAAGTCCATTACTGCAGAAAAGCTGGATTAACTATTACTTGATTCCTGAAAATTGATATCTCTCTTTTTTAGTAGTTAATCACATTTAAATGTCCCATATTCTACACTTTCCTGGAATTTTTCATCCCTAACAAGATTTGAAGCAGCAAAGATCATCTCAGTATAGTTTTCCACTTCTTTTCTCCAGCTTCTTTCTAAGCCTCTCCTCCTCCTCTTTAAATGTGTTGGTGGTGACTGTATAGTAGTGACATCACAACTTCACATAAGTCATGACTGCTTGTTTTAAGGCACAGTTTCTGAATACAGGCTGTGTATGTTTCTCTGTGGATTGAGTGTTTTTTAAACATGGGACAGTATTAATACACTCAAATATAATACATCTATAAGGTATTCATTGGAATTAAACTGATTAAATTTCAGTAAAAATGTGTGTTCTAGAACTTTTGACCTGTAGTGTATCTTTAAAACATTGTTATAATTAAAAGTTAAAACCCCATAGACTCACATATCACAGCTCTATCCTGCAGCAGCTCTTTAGTTCCAGTGTAAAGCTCCATATCACGGCTCCTCCTCATGTTGCTTCCCAGCACTTTTCCACAAATTAAAGCTCCGTTGTCTCGTCTCTTCCTCAACATCTCTCTTAGACATTAGCCAGTTTAGCTGCTACTTCATTCTTCATGCTAACACAGGTCTTTGATTAGATTAGATATGACTTTTTTAATCCTTTGCGAGGTTCCTCAGGGAAAGTGAAGCTCTAACACGTCACATACAGCACTGTTAAAAACTTAACACACAAAGCAGAAGAGGAATATGTAAAAAATAAAACACACTAAATACCAACACCAAAAAAAAACAAAACAAATAAATGATCATAAATAAATAATCAAATATACAAATAAATCATAAGTACTATAAGTTTAGCTATTGAATAGAAAGGATATAGTATAATATAATATAAAATATGCAAAGATATACATATACACACATATAATACAATAGTAAGAACATATGTAATATTATATATTATATATGTCTTACTCCAAGATGCGTTCACAGACCCTCAGGAAATCCCAGCACTGTCACCTAACAGAACAGAATTTGGGCCTAAACTCATTTATTTAACAAATTTAACATTAAGTTAACATTTATTTAACATTAAGTAGGAGATTTATCATGATTCTGGTTTTACATGGCTGATCTGTAGATTGACAGATCCATTTTTTTCTTACAATAACTGTATTTGCATGTCTCTTCTTACCCGAATCTACAATTTCTCTATTAAGACTATGTAAATCCACTTTTCTATAGGAATACCTACGTCCCTATGGGCACTGCGCTGGTATAAATAACATTAAGATTAAATCTCTTTTAAAATAAACAGGCACAATGTTGGTCCCACATAGAAAATGCTTACATGAAGCTCCAACATCAGAGGAATGTTGCCTTGAGGGGAAAAACACGGCGATATTTCAGGAAACATGACAACGTGTCAGAAAACAAAGCTGCCACGTTTTACACCTCAGGGCCTCGGTAGAAACATGATGATGATGAATCACTGGCTGCAAAAAAAAAGACTCCGATTACCCTCTGTTCTCTAGAAAACCTCGGTTGCACAAATCACTGGGATTGTACAAATATTATTCTCATTGGGCAAGTTTTATTTGTAGGCTAAACCGAATATTAGAATTGAAATATAAGACTTTTCCACTGTTTTAACAGCCCGAGGATCTGGCAGCTTTGGATAAGGAGCAAAAAACCATGGAAAAAAATGTGAGTATTTAACCTGTGAAGTTCAGAGTTTTATTCATATTCATCAATATATATCATCAGTATCCACATCATCAATACAATAAGACAATAGTTTAATATAATATCAGTAGTACACTGCAAAAGCTAATATCTTAAGGTGAAATTAGCTTGTTAGCTTAGCTTAAAGCATCAAAAATTTGATCCAAATAAGGAAAAATGCTTGAAATAAGCTATTATCTGCCAGTAGAATAAGATAATTCTATAGGTTTTGGACTAATTGAACCAAAAACAAGATATTTTCCCATTAAAATGTCAGTTTTTGTAGTGTAGGGCTGCAACTAACCACTATTTTAATATTTAATTTAGTTTTGAGCTGTTTGTTTCATTGAACTTTACATTGCAGATAATTTAATTTATTATTTTAAAGTATTTTTTTCTGATTTGGGTGAAAATATCTTGTTTTTGGCTCAATTCGTCCATTATTGAATCAAATTATCTCACTGAAATGGCAGATTATTCAACTTATTTCAATTTTTTTTTCATAAAACAGCAAAAAAAAAAGGACCAAAACTTGAAATAAGATAAATTATCAGTGGAATAAGATGATTCTACTCAACTAACAACTAACCATTATTTATATATTTAATTTAGATTTGAGCTGTTTGTGTGATTATTTAATTGGCTCCGTATTAAACATCTTACAGAATATATTCTTCATGTTCTATAATGATCCTCAGTGTGATTTCTATTATTTTATGGACAAATAATTGACCTTTGAACTTGTATCTTATTAATCATTAATAATTCAGCTTATTTCAAGTATTTTTCCTGATTTGGGTCAGTTTGTTCTTGTTTTATGTTTTAAATAAAGTATTTTTTAGATTTTTTTTGCTCTGTAACATCAACATAAATAGATTCTGACTCTTCTGTAGTCACCTCACATGTTGTAGATTTATTTTAACTCCAGGTTTGTAGAGATATTTAATATTTCTTAACATTTATAGCGGTGAAACTGTACAACAAGTAGTTAACATCACTTTCAGTAGCTGCTTCTATCACATGTGTCTTTCCTCTTTTTTTCTAGCTTCTTGGAAACCAAGACGAGATCAAAGATCTTCTGGAGAAAATGAGGAGCAGCTACGAGGAGCAGCAGCAGAAACTGGAGCAGAAAGTGTGAGGCCCAGTGAATGTTTGTCCTTTTCTCTTCCTGCAGAGCTTCATTAAGAGGAAGAAGTCGTTATCTTTGTTTCCCGATGACGCCAGAGTTTCATCTGCTGTGGTTCTCCTTCCTTCTTCTGATTCATCCTCTAAGCCGAGGCTTTATTATGCGTGTGTGATGTGGTTTTTCCTGCCTCCTCCTGTGATGTGGCTGCTGAGGGTTTTCAGGAAGCGGTGTGATGTGGTCGGGTCTGTGTTTTGGTCGTCAGGGCGGCCATGGCCCAGGAGCAGCAGGACAGCAGCAGAATGATCCACAGCAGCCAGAAGAAGCTGTCAGAGCAGAGCGTGGTGAGCAGGAACTAACAGCAACTGATGATTTACACCACATTCATAAAATAAAACAGCCTCTCAGGGCATTTACAGGCTCAAAATCTGCTTTTTGCAGACTTCTAGTTCTCCTGTAACTGAGAAAATCCACTAACTAAACAACCTTATTGTTATTTAAGTCATATAAAGAACTGCAGTAGGTGAATTAGGATTTTCTCTCTGTTTATTAATAGTCATTTGAGTTGCACTGAAATCTTATCAGGTGAAAATATCTTGTTTTTGGTAGAATTAGTCTAATATTAAGTAGAATTATCTCATTCCACTGGCAGATAATTTAGCTTATTTCAAGATTTCTTCTTGATTTTAGTCAATTTAAATCAGTAAATGTTCTGTTTTTTTCTTTAAACAAGACTAAACTGATTGAAATATTGGACTGAGTGATTGATATTGGACTAATTGAACCAAAAACAAGATATTTTTACCTGTTAAGATTTCATTTTTTCAGTGTACTACTGATATTATAGATGTAGCGTTTAACCACTTAGAATATACAGGGTGAATTATCAGATGGTAATTAATGTGGAATATCTCCACAAACACAATCTACAACATGTGAGGTGACTACAGAAGAGTCAGAATCTATTTATGTTGCTGTTATAGAGCAAATATAGTTCGAATATTGCAAAAAAAAACTTTATTTAAAACTTAAAACAAGACAAAACTGACCCAAATCAGGAAAAAAACTTGAAATAAGCCAAATTATCTGCAATGCAGAATACGAGTTCAAAGGTCAATTATTTGTCCATAAAATGATATAAATCACACTGAGGATCATTATAGAACATGAAGAATATATTCTGTAAGATGTTTAAAAAGGAGCCAATTAAATAATCACAGCTCAAATCTAAATTAAATATCTAAATAGTGGTTAGTTACAGCTCTACACTCTATCATCCAATATTGAATAGAATTATCTTATTCCACTGACTGATAATTTAGATTATTTCAATTATTTTACCAGATTTTGGTCAATTTTTTGCTGTTTTGGGGGAAAAAAATGAAATAAGGTAGGTTAGATGCAGCCCTACTACTGATATTCTATTAAACTATTGTCTTATTATATTGATGATGTGGATATTGATGATATATATTGATGCTGTAACAGTAACATTGGGTTTAATACAGATAAAATACTGTATTTAGTGTTGGAGCTGAGGTTTAATACTGTGATTAATCAACAAAACTCAAAGCTGAACCTGAATCAGGTTTTTTTTTTATTTTAACTGGTTAAGAAGAGTCAGAATTAATAATTTTTTCCCTGATTTTGTTAAATTTTTTGCTGTTTTAAGAAAAAAAACTGACATAAGGTAAATTATCTGCCATTCTGAGTATGATAATTCAATATTGGACTAATTGAACCAAAGATAAGCTATTTACACCTGTTAACATTTAAGTTTGCAGCTCTACTACTGATATTATATTAAACTATTGTCTTATTATATTGATGATATATATTGATGCTGTAACAGTAACATTGGGTTTTACTACAGATAAAAAATAACACACTGATTTTCAGTTAAAAACAATGGTATTAGCACCTGTTCAATGTATTTTCACACAGTGCAACTAGCAAATCTGATTAATTAAAAAGAGAGAGAGATAAAATAGAAACCAGTGTCCTATTCTCAGACTGACACATGTGGTTGGGACCTGTAGTTGAGAATTTATTCAGCTTATTATTCAGCTTTTATCCAGTTTTATGAAGTCTATGAAGGTATTAACAGGGCGTCACGTACTGGGTTTTCCTCAGTTTTAGCATTTAAACAGAAACAAGGACAGAAGTCCAACTAGAAGCATTGAGTTTTGATCATAGCTCAATTAAACTCTGCATGGAAATGCACTGAATTGACTGGTTGCTTCCTCCTCTCCAGGCTCTGATGTTCTCTCAGAACCAACTGAAGGAGGCGGAAGAAGCGAACTCGAAGATGCAGCTTCAACTCAAAGAGCTGAACGAGGAATACCGATCCAGGCTGGTGTGTTACATACAGGACGTAGCCGTGAGTAGCCGAGCAGAAACACTCCTCTGTGTCTGTAAAACTCCGTCTGAGCGTGAGCCGCCTGTCGTTCAGGAGTACGTGGACGGTCTGGGAGAAACTAACACGTCTCCGGATGGAGTCAGGATGAAGGTGTTGGTGGAGAAGCTGCTGCAGGACGTTCGATCCTCCTACAGAGTCCGAGAGGAGCAGCTCAGCTCTGCTGCTCGATGCTACAAGAAGATGCTGCAGAAAACCAGCAGGACCCACCAGGCCCTGGTTGTTGCATACAGGTAACGGCTTCATGTGTCTGCTGCTGCTGCGTTTAACCACTTAGAATATACAGGGCGAATTATCAGGTGGTAATTAATGTGGAATATCTCCACAAACACAATCTACAACATGTGAGGTGACTACAGAAGAGTCAGAATCTATTTATGTTGCTGCTACAGAGCAAATATAGTTAGAATATTGCAAAAAAATACTTTATTTAAAACTTAAAACAAGACAAAACTGACCCAAATCAGGAAAAACACTTGAAATACGGTTCAAACACACAGAATACGAGTTCAAAGGTCAATTATTTGTCCATAAAATCCTAGGATCATTCCAGAACATGAAGAATATATTATGTAAGATGTTTAAAAAGGAAATTATAAAGGAGACAATTAAATAATCACACAAACAGCTCAAACATAATTAAATTATTCAATTAAATTATACAATTAAATATCTAAACAGTGGTTAGTTACAGCTCTACACTCTATAGTCTAATAGTGAATAGAATTATCTTATTCCACTGATAAATTAGCTTGTTTCAAGTGGATTTGAAGTCTTAATGTACCATCTATCAGGGTTCAGAGGGAGCAGATTCTGGCCAAACCAGATGCAGATCTGGACCCGGGACCCCCAGAAGCCTCCTTCAACCTGGATCCCAGCGAGCTGAAGGATGAGACCCAGAAGGAGCTGCAGAACCTCCGGCAGGACAAGGCCAGACTGGAGGGTCAGCTGGAGGAGGCCCGGGGACAGGTACAAGAGAAGGAAACCAGGATCTGTGAGGGTTTAGTCTGTTCTGGTTTCCTAATTGGCTTTAATTTAATGAGAGAAAACACAATTAGACATATTTGCATGCAAAACTTTTATCAAAGTCAGAGAATATTCTGCTTGTGAATCATCTTTCAAAGTTGGAAACTTTCCATGGGAATTAACAGGACTTAATGGAAATATATGGGAATAAACAGGAATAAATCCAAAACCTACATAATTGAAACAGGAAACCTAAGGAAAATATGTTGTAGCATCATTTTGAACTTTGATTTAAGCAAAATCCTTTAGGAACTAAAGGATTAAAGTGATTTTACTGTCATCAAAGCATCATTATAATAGGGAAATGATTCTTGGATCATTACATTTTCTATCATTACACCTGTTTAGGTGTAAGTTGCTGCAGGAAAAGAACCTGATTGTCACATTTCATGAACGTGTTGATGATTCAGGATGTTTCTGCTCCAGGTGGCCGTCCTCAAAACACCAGCCCAAGCTTGTCAGAAGTGAGTTGCATTTTTAAAACTGACAGAAATGTTCAGCTGTGGTTTTGTGTCATACCAAAAAAAACAAAAAAAAACGTTGACTTGACACCCATCAGGGCGGCGAAACTGGAGCAGATAAGCGATGAATCCTGGCTGGAAGTCCAGAAACAGCTGAAGGAGATCACAGGCTCCACGCTGGTAAATACAAACCCTCTCACCTCCTTCAAATCTTCCTGTTTTTTTTTAAGTTTCTTTGTGTGATTTCCTGCTTTTCCGTCTTCCTCCAGTGCAGCATGGAGAAGGAGCGGGCTCTCCTCATCAGCAGGTCCACAGCCGCTGAGGCCCAGGTGGCTGAGTTACAGGAATACATCGACAACCACCTGGTCAGGTCAGGAGGTCGCCTGTCTGTGAGTCACGTGATTCGGTTTCAGAGGAGTTTTCATATCCAGATTTACCTCTACCTGCAGGTATAAACAGGAAATCACACATCTCCACAGGCTGCACGGATCAGAGGAGGCTGAGAGATCCCAAAGTTCTCATTCATCACTCCGTTAAAGACTCAATATTATTTAAATTAGTGGTTTAACCTGTTAAAATCCCTAAAAAAACCCTGATACAGCATCAGCATTGAGTTTTATTCATAAATCACAGTAGAAACCCTCAGTTTAACACTAAATTAAGTATTTTTAAATAGTTTAATATAATATCAGGGCTGTAACTAACCATTATTTAGATATTTAATTTAGATTTCGGCTGTTTGTGTGATTATTTAATTGTCTCTTTTATAATCTCCTTATTAAACATCTTACAGAATATATTCTTCATGTTCTATAATGATCCTCAGTGTGATTTATATGATTTTATGTACAAATAATTGACCTTTGAACTTGTATCTTATTAATCATTGATAATTCATCTTATTTCAAGTATTTTTCCTGATTTGGGTCAGTTTGTTCTTGTTTTACGTTTTAAATAAAGTATATTTTAGATTTTTTTCCCAATATTCTAACTATATTTGCTCTATAACAGCAACATAAATAGATTCAGACTCTTCAATATTCACCTCACATGTTGTAGATTTATTTTAATACGAGGTTTAAGTCCAATAATCTCTGTAGTTGTAAAGATATTTCATATTTATTATCATTTATAGCAGGAAAACTGATAAAAAATGTTCATCTTTGAACTTTGCATTGCAGATAATTTAGCTTATTTCATTTTTTCCCTGATTTGGGCCAGTTTGTTCTTGTTTTAAGTTTTAAATAAAGTATTTTTATGTGTAGTAAAACTTATAGGCATTTTATATTTTCTATATTTTCTCTGTAACTGCAACATTAATTGACTCTTCTGTAGTCATTTGACTCCATATTCCATATTTATTGTCATTTCAAGCAGGAAAACAGGTTACACATAAGCTGAAAATGAAGATTTTAACCACCTATTTCTGTAAAACCTGTAATTTTTACGTCTAGATCAACTATTTATCGTATCCTCCATACAACAGCAATGGAATCAGTCCATCTCAACCTGCCATGTGTGTGTATTATATAGAGTTTCCATCACTAGGTGGAGCTGCTCGTTCCAGCAGCGTTTTCTCTATGAAAGGCCCCCAAAGAAATCGGCCTTGAGAAAAAAATGCCTGGAATGTTTGTAAAGCTTATGTCAATTTCACGAGGCCCCGGGAGAAGAAAGCGCGGTGACAATGAGGGGTCGCCGTGGTGAGAATAATGTCATTACATGTTACCCAGACATGTACACGCCCGGGAATACTCCTGCTGCTCTACCAGAAAAAAAAAAGGCTTTATATATATTTATAACCTCAGCGTTGGCAGTGGTTCCATTTTAAATCCCTTTAATAGCGAAAGAGCTTTATTTTTTCCTCCTCGTTTGCTGGGTCGATGCCACTGCAGCAGCTGACATAACTTAAAGGTTTGGTTATCAGATAAATAAAGGTTTTAAAAATCATAAAAATCCAATGCTGGGAAAAGTGGAGGAGAGAGAAGGAGTCATTCGCATGTCACCCCCGATTTTTTTTCAGGGGGCCATGCCAGCTCTGGGAGGGGTGTGAAAGTCTGGGAGCAGGAATGGGAAGTGGGATTTCTCTGGTAATGTATTAGGCTCCCAGGGCCCTGGGAACAGGGGTGGGGGGTGTCGGGTTTTTTGGGCCGTTTGCCAACAGAGTCGCGGTGCCAGAGCTCTGGCTGCCGGGACCACTCCTCACACCGGAGGGAAATCTGTGGGAAAAATCCAAACCAGGTTGTTGTTTCGCTGACAAACACACGGAATTCTGCACAGGAGAAATCGTGCAAATTACTTTTTTTTTTTCCTGCAGCGGGGGCCGTAGTAGTAGTAGTAGTAGAAAATATCAGAATTCTCTGCAGCCTGCAGGGCAACGTGCCAAGAGTTTTTTTTTTTTCCAACTAACTTGGAGCATTCTTGGAAAAAAACTGACTTTTTGGCTCGTGAACAACTATTTACCGGCCGCTGTATGTGGTCACTATTATGATGTAAATAATTAATGTAATGATGATAAATGTGGGAACAAAAATATGAAAAACCTTAGATTAGACTCGATATGACTTATATGACTCCAACATAGAGAAAATAAAATAAATAATAAATATAAATGCCCATACACACATTTATTAGTGCTGCATGTTTATTGTAAAATTGCACATGATATGAGGTATTTGAGTAGATTATTACTATTACTTTGATATGGAAAAATAGAAATAAATAACCACTGTTACCTATTATTTATATATTATTATATACAATATGAGTTATATAAATATATTAGGAGTATAATAATAAGAGTATAATACAATTATAATGAATATAAGCTATAAAATAAGCTATTGAATATATTATAAAATATGTATAAAATATTCAATGATATATATATATATATATATATACATACAAACACATTCATTCTCATTTACACACACATACAATATGACTAGAACAATTATATAATAAGTTATATATAGAATTAGAAGTATATATGCAAAACAACAATAATTTATAATTTTATAAAACATTATTTCCAAATTCCTGAAATTTTATTTTATTTCATGTAATTTGTCACGTTTGGCACCTCAAGGCCACCGTACATTTTGTGTTGGACCAGGCTGCACCTTAAAAATACATCTTTTAAAGAAATATACTGAGAAAACAACAGGAAGTAGTAGAAACTGTCACAAATCCAGTGAGTTATGGTCAGAATTCTCTGCAGGGCAACGTGCCAAGATGTTTTTTTCCAAACTAACTTGGAGCATTCTTGGAAAAAAATGGACTTTTTGGCTCGTGAACAACTATTTACCGGCCGCTGTATGTGGTCACTATTATGATGTAAATAATTAATGTAATGATGATAAACGTGGGAACAAAACACAACAAAAAACTGCAAACTCTTGTCTGAAAGCATAAATCCCCCAGAAAGAAGCGGTGGCCCTGATTTCACCTTCACAAAGTACATTTCTTGAATTCTAAATTCAGTGTTTCATGCAATTTTGTCATATTTTGCACAGTTTTGCACGTCAAGGCCACCGTACCCACACTTGTGGCATTGACTTCTTAATAATAACGTTCAGATTCTACTTTCTTAGCCCTATTGTCGACATTTGCTCCCATTCTAACGTCATAAATGAGCCACACCTCACAAACAGTCTCGGTTTGTGTGAAACTGAGACTCACAAGTTATTACTTGTTCCTGTGAAACTGCTTCATTCATCATGTTTTGAGTAAATGCATCTTACAGAACATGTAGAACCTTCTCATATCATATGGATTTAGTTAAGGGGAAACCAAGAAGTTATATTTAGTCAGTCAATATCATGCAATCTATGAAAATACAGCCTTGGATATTAATATGGCATTGATTTATTTCCTTTCTAACTTCAGTACATTATCACTGGAGGGTGTTAAAACATTGAATTTATGAATTTGGAACATCTCAAAAAGACTTGAAAAAGCCTTGAATTTAGATATTTTGGTATTAGAATATGTGCAGTATGTGTCACATTCTCCTCAAAAGTTGAATTTGTCAACTACTATTACTTTGATTACATGGAAAATGTAAAAAGTCACAAAATGGCACCAAATTCGACGTCCACCTGGTTACAACAGTTCTAAAAAACCCTCTAAAATGTCACTGGTTCAGGTTCCATGCATCTATAAATACAGAACATACATAAATACTGAGGTTACTGGGTGATTCCAAGATAATATTCACTTTAAAAGAGATGCAATTTGTGTTTTTCTTGCAATATTCTAACTATATTGTCTCTATAACAGCAACATAAATAGATTCTGACTCTTCTGTAGTCACTGAACATGTTGTAGATTGATGAATCTTACATGAGATTTTCCATATTTATTATTTCATCTTTAATTAGTGACAATAGAAAATCAATGCACCAACTTACAGAATATGTATCTGGTAGAATATGGTCTCTGGTTATAATCTACACTTATCTACCTAAAGGTAAAGGTTAATTAAAAAGAAGCTCTATACAAATTCTATTCTATTTGATTCTATATACAAATATAAACTATGACAACGACAGAATTACAGAGTCAAATTATCATAAGTTCAATTTCCTCCATTAATTCTGGTCCATTCATTTCTAATGATCATTCACTTTTCATCAACTTCTGTGTGTTGAAGTTATGGAATCTTAGTTGAATCTGAGTCAAAAAACGTTGAAACGGTCGGATTTGAGCAGGAAACTCAACGTGAAGTGAAAACTGTCCAGAATAAAGGTTTTGTGAATGTGGATGTGAGGATGGGAAACAGGGTGGAGCGATGCAACAGGAAGTAAATCACATGGCTGCTCCTCAACAGGCCCTTTGTTTTAGGAGGTTAATGCCTAATTGATACAGGCTTAATGAGAGCGGGCTGTGTGTGCAGAGTGTGTGTGTGTGCAGAGAGAGAGTGTGTGTGTTTTAGGGGGGTCGGACGGCCTAAACATAATTGGAACGGACAAGCCTTGTGTGGAGGAGTGCAACAGGGAAGAGATTGATGGGAACGCAAGGAAAGGAGAGAAAAAAGAGAGTGGGAACGAGGAAGAAAAGGTGACAATGAGTACGAGGAATGTGGAGGCAGTGGGAGAGGAATCCGGTTCGATAGCAAAAGTATCACAAGATCATGAGAAAGAATCGGAGCCACAATGGAAACGTGAGCAGCGAGGGCATTCCCATGGACGTTCACCCAGGTTTCACGCCGTTTCTTCTGCTGAACCTCGACGCCGCCGCTCGTTTGTTCCACGAGTGACGGGATTAGTTTTAGCGTTTGATATTAAACGATTAATGCAAAAGTCGCCGTTTTTTTTTCCCCCCCCGAGACACCTGTCTTTTCTTTTTCTCCCCTCCTCCTCTTTCAGTCCTATTCATGTTAGAGTCCCCATGATTCTGTGAAGGCTGGAGGGGTCTGTAAGAGGGAGGAGGAGAGGGCAGCACTTCAGAAAAACCTTGAAGAATTAGGGCTGAAAGCTGTGGAGATTCTGGGTGGCTGCAAAAAAAAAGAAGGAATACTGAAAAGAATGAAATCTAAAGGAGGGTAGTGTGTGTAATCATGAAGATGAAGTTAGGATTTGGCAAATAATGTTTAGTAAAATAAGAAAAGTCCAAAACTTGTTTAAAAAATACAGATTTAAAAGCATTCATTCATGTCATTTGACATTTTTTTGTATGAAAATCACAAGAAATGTGCAATTTTTTGACATGAAATGTCAAAGAATGATAAATTCTAAATATTTAATCCACCTAGAATATAAAACTTAAGTAGTTAAATAGATTTTGTATTTATAGTAATAGTAATGCATACTTTTACTTTGACTCCACTACATTTTATGGCAATTATCTGCACTTCCTACACCTTTACTTTTTATTTTACATCATTTTACATCATTTTAACAGATTTTCATCATAACTTTGCATGACAAATTGAAAAAAAAGTGGCAATAATGATAAAATTTAAATATTTAATCCACCTAGAATATAAAACTAGTTGCAGCTTGTGTCTTATAGCAGGTTTTTAGGGTTACACCACATGACATTTCTGACATTGTTCCATAGTTTGGGGTCATTTATTTCCTTATTTTTGAAAGAAAAACACTGTTTTTTCCAATGAATATAACTTTAAACTAATCAGAAATACACTCTATACATTATTAATGTGGTAAATGACTATTCTAGCTGCAAATGTCTGGTTTTTGGTGCATCAATATCTACATATGTGTATAGAGGCCCATTTCCAGCAACTATCACTGCAGTGTCTAATGGTACAATGTGTTTGATCATTGATCAGAAGGTTAATTGATGATTAGAAAACCCTTGATGTTAACATGTTAAGTGACTTTTCATTGAAAACACTAAATTGTCTGGGTGACACCAAACTTTTGAACGGTAGTGTAGATATTGATGCACCAGAAACCAGACATTTGCAGCTAGAATAGTCATTTACCACATTAGAAATGTATAGAGTGTATTTCTGATTAGTTTAAAGTTGTCTTCATTGAAATAAACAGTGATTTTCTAAGTGACCCCAAAACTTATGAACAGCAGTGTATATATATGGGGACAATATCAAAAATACCATATGATATAACCCTAAAAACTTGCTATAACATAGTTTAAAAAGTAAAAACACATGCTACTTGAATGCTACTGTACATTGTTTTATTCATGTTGGTTTCATGCCATTTGAAAGTACATTTGTAAGTTTTTTTCCCAAAATTCACACAGAATGAACAGATTATTCTTTGGCATGAAATGTCAAATGGTTTAACCGATAAATTTAAAATGTTTAATCCATTAATCCACTTCATTTTACTGCTCTTAACAGAATACGGTTAAGTAAATGTCTTAAAGGTCAGTGACAAATAATAGTTATTAAAATACAGTTTTAAAAGCATTCATTAGGTCTCAAAATGGACATTTTTTTTACTAAATTACACAAAAATGTGCAATTTTTTTTTGTTTTTTGACAGAAACTGTCAAATGATGTACCCGAAAAAACAATTTAATCCACTTAGAATAGTTGTTTTTACTTTTTAAAAACCCTTTTTAAGAGAGTTACGTTAGTTAGTTATGATATTTTTGACTTTATCCCATATATAAACATATATATATCTACTAAAAGGTGAAGTATAGAATATAGAGAGAATACAGGGTGAGAAGAGAGGAGGAAGACTTACAGTAAGGGTGAGAAAGGCAGGGGAGGGAGGCAGCTTGATGAACAGTGAGAATGAGGCTGAGTAAAGGAGAGAGAGCGACGGGCCCTCTGCTTTCCCACACTCAGCCCGTTCCCACAGTGGACCTCGGCTAATCCCTGTCTTAATTGGGGGAGAATTCCAGCGCACATGTTCGCCCCGGAATGAGCGTGGAGCTGAAGGAAAAAGGAAGGCTCGGCAGCGTCTGACACATCAGACGCCGGGCCGGTGCACAATGTGTGAGAAGCACTTTGTTGGAACGTAAACACGCCGCCCGACTGTCAGCGAGTCCCGTGCATAAATGGCCTTTTTTGTTAGTTTTTTTTGGTTTCACCCCCTCGACATCAAAAGTCTCAGCAGCCACTTAATTTTTTGCTTAGTCACATTCTTCAGTCGCGAAGAGAAAGATTCAGTGCATTAATGTCAAAAGCGCAGTTGCTTCCCAGCGCTTTCGCTGCAGTTCAAAGCTCCGTTGTCTTGTTTCTTCCTGCATTAATGGAATGAAAGTATTGAAGATGTTAGCCAGTTTAGCTGCTACTTTACTCCTCATGCTAGCACAGGTCTTACTCCAAGATGCATTCACGAACTCTCAGGAAATCCCAGCACTATCACCTAATAGATCTATCGTCTATCTATAAAAGCAAAGAGCGTCTGTCTCTGTGACTGTTTCTCAGATCGGAATTCTTTTGATGGATATTCAGTTAAAGTCTCATAGACTTTTATATCACAGCTCATGTTCCTTCCCAGCGCTTTCACTACAATTCAAAGCTTCATTGTCCCGTCTCTTCCTGCACCGATCGTGCAGCCAACGCACCTAAAATATCGTAACTTCTCTCAAAAACCACTCGCTAAGACGTTAGCTGGTTTAGCTGCTACTTTAGGTCCAAGATGCATTCACAGACCGTCAGGAAATCCCAGCGCTATCACCTAACAGAACAGAATCTGGGCCTCAACTCATTTATTTATAGACGCATATAACAGTAACATGGTTGTTACACTATACAGGGAAAAGTATGAAGTAAGAGATTTAACATAAGTCTGGTTTTACTTTCTCCAGGTTTAGATATAAACTTTCAACATAAAAGATGTACAATTTATCTATTAAGACTATAACAGTCCAACAAACCCTCATTTAAACATGGAAAAATCTACTTAAGCTTCCACTTTTCTATAGGAATACATACTTCCTATAGGCACTGCACTAGTATCTATAATAAGGGTTAGCTCACCCTAATTCCAAAAGCAATTATCCAGAAAGTTACTGTAATTGTTAAAAATCAATTAAATACTGTGATTTAAGTATTGGAACAATTATTTGACTAAAGAAACCAGGACATAATCAGAGAAGAGAAGCTGGAACCAGAGAATTTGGACATTTCCTTCTTAAAAATGACTAAAATCGATTAATTCTTTATCAAAATAACTGGCGATTAATGTAATAGTTGGCAACTAATAGATTAATTGATTAATTAATGCAGCTCTACTGTGATTTATTTAGAAATTTACAGCAATCTCCTGTAATAATCATTTACAGTATGAGCTTAACACAGTAAATAACTGCAGATTTTAAAGCTTTTTTCAAAATAAAAGCCCTCTTTTTATTGTGGGAAACAAATGCACATGTTCAAAATATTCGGGAGGACAGATCCCATGAAATCTACACCTAGTGTCTCTCCATGAACGGTTCCAGTGGTATGGGCCAAAGTTTTCACATGGCTGAGATTCCTGGTGATATCCAATCCACTGAATTTAGTTTACGGTTCTCAACATCTTGTAAATTACATTAAAATGCTGTTTCACTGCCAAAATGTTGTTATTAAAACTGTTGACAGTTCAGTCTGTGGATTATCCAAAGAAACTGGACGTTCTAAATCTATTTATTTAAGATCACACACGTTATTTATCCCCTTTATATAAGAAAAACTGTATATTATATATGTAGAATGTTGAACTTGGTGATGGATGGATGCCCTGAGGAGAAATCTGGTTGCCATAGCAACGGTCTGATCCATTTAAATATAATAAAGACTTAATGAGATAAAACACCCAGGTAGATACAAGTTAAATAGAATAAGAATAAAAGTACATATACACAAGATAAGTAGCTAGATAAAAGGCAGGGTTGTAAGATAAGATAAGATAAAATAAAGGTAGTAAAAAAAGATAATATAATATAATATAATACAAGATAGATCCACTACAGCGAGTAGATTATTGCACAGAAGCAGTAACATTGGTTTTCGTTGCTAAAACCAATAGTAGTGTTCTACAAGCTTGTGTAATATTAATAATAATAAAACTAAATAATATAATAGTATTGTATAATAATAGTAACATAACTATATACAGTATTCTAATAGAGGTATATTGGGAAAAAAGGGCAGTTGTGGTATAATAGTAATAACAATATAATAATATACAATTTGAAAAATCCTGTCTATGTGACTGGAAATCCGAATCATTGCATTGAATAATTACTAACCCCCTCATAGAAAAACCACTACACAGGAACAGGATGGGATGGGAGTCTTTCTTCCCGGACTGGGACGGGACAGGAATTTGTTTTTAGTGTCCTGGAATTGGGGACGGGAGTGTTTCTGAGGGAGTGGGATGGAGCAGCTAATACCATGCAGCAGGTATATCTGTTGACTAAATCCTGCCCCGAAGCTGCAGAATAGCAGCAGAAAAACGAGCAAGCAGATACTAGTAACATAACAAAAACAAGCGTGAGTGACAGTTTCGCTCCAGCCTACGTCCTTTTCCTTAATAAACAACCCGAACAAAAGACAAAGTGCAATATGTCTCCGAGGCCGTAACCCGAGACGCCGTCTCCGAGGGGGGGAAAGGTAGCAGCCGATAAAACCGTGGTTTTGCAGGATTAGACGAGAAAACACAGGGCTGGCTGGCAGGTAGGTGTAGAAGAACTTCAGCAACCTGCCAGGGAGGTTTCTGCCTTTTGTGTGGACACTCAGACAGGTTTTGTCGGAACACAAAGATCCCGGTGGTTAGTTTGGCAGCAACAAAAAACAGGTGTGTTCCCCCTGTCGTGGGCAGACTCTCAGTCTCCAGCAGGCTGACGTCAGCCTCATGAAGACACGAGACTTGGAGTCGTAGAACGGAGAGTTCTGCTGACAGATGAGGATTCTGGCACAGACAAAACTGGAGGGAAGTGATATGTGGCTCTGTCGGCTGGTCAGTGAGTCCACAGGCTGAAATATCACAACATCTACTGGATGCATCGCTAGGAAGCTGCGTCTAAATCAGGGGCATGCATTGGGTTAAAAAACACAAGCTAAAGTGCCCTCTAGGAGCAAAAATGCATGTTAATGTGTGCTCTTGGGAGCTAAAAAGCATGTTAAAGTGTCCTCTAGGAGCCAAAACATGTGCTAAAATGCCCTCAAGGACCACAAAATGTCTGCTAAGGTGCCCTCTAGGAATCAACTGTGTGATAAAATGCCTTTTAAGAGCCCAAATTTGTGCTAAAGTGCCCTCTTGGGAGCTACAAAGCTTGTGAAAGGAGCCAAAACATGTGCAAAAGTGCCCTTTAGCAGCTAAAAAGTATACTAAAGTGCCCTCTAGGCAAATGTTAGGAGCCAAAATATGTCCTTTTAGAAGCCAAAATGCATGTTAAAGTGCTCTTTAGGAACCAAAACATGTGCCATCATGCCCTTTAGCAGCCAAAACATGTTCTAAAGAGCCCTTGTGGAGCTAATAATCTACTAAAGTGCCCTCTAGGGAGCCAAGAAACATGTTAAAGTTTCTCTAGGAGCCAAAACGTGCTAAAGTCCCCTCTAGGAGCCAAAATATGTGTTATAGTGCCATTTAGGGGCCAAAATATGTGCTAAAGTCCCTTTTAGGAGCCAAAATGCATGTTAAGGTGTCCTCTAGGAGCCAAAACATGCTAAAGAGCCGTCTTTGGAGCTAAAACATGCGTAAAAGTGCTCTCTTGGTAACTAAAACACGTGCTAAAGAGCCCTTGTAGAGCTAATAATCTACTACTAAAGTGCCCTCTAGGGAGCCAAAAAACATGTTATAGTGCCAGGGGCCAAAATATGTGCTAAAGTCCCTTTTAGGAGCATGTTAAGCATGTGTGGAGCATGGTGCATGGTGCATGGTGCCCTTTAGGAGCCAATAAGTTTCCTAAAGTGCCCCATAGGTGCCATAAACGTGGTAAAGTGCCGCCTTTGGAGCTAAAACATGCATAAAAGCGCTCTCTTGGTAACTAAAACATGCTAAAGTGCCCTCTAGAAGCCAACACCAATGCTACAGTGCCCTCTATGAACCAAAACCCATGTAAAGTGCTCTCTTGGGAGCTAAAAGCTTGTTAAAGTTCCCTCTAGGAACTAAAAGTGTCCACTTCAGTGCCAAAGACACTCTATATGTGTCCTTTTTTCCCCTTTTCCTCCTTAAAACAGTCCATGCACGCCACTGGTCTAAATATTCATCGTCTCCAGAGGATGAAGCCGGCAGCCTTTGAGTTTCCCTCTGGTATCACAATGAGGCTGAATTCATTGTTTTTCCCTCTTTCTGACACAGTGAATATCTGTAAAGTCTCCTTATTAGTGCCTCCACCTCCTGCAGGCGTCAGGACACGTTGAGGAGACAGCAGCTGTGTTCAGTTCAAACGGAGGGAATCATCGGAGGGGGTCGCAATTCATCCCCTGTCTTTGCTTTACAATACTTTTATTTTGGCGGGAAAGCACCAAGAAGGACGCTTGTTTGACCCAACTTTGTGTTTCTTTGCGGGGACCCCCCCCCCCCCCCCCCCCCGAGGGAAAAAGTGTCGCCCGCCTCCCGCTCTCGTTTCACCATGTCCACCCTGTCTTGATTGATTTTCAGTGCACATTTTTGGAAGGGATTACAGCCATCTGCAGGCTCTTGAGGAACAAAGGGGGCTCCTCGCTCTGCTCCCTCCTCTACTTCAGAGGGATAACATGGACAGATAAACATGCTCTTGCACCACTCTACACCTCTTCTTTATTCAGGCCTCTGACCTCTCAACCCACCCACACCGCCCTCTCCTCTCAGACTCGGATACGAGATTTTTATTTTAGCCCGATATTGTCGTAAATCTCCTTCCGCATGCCGATCTGATGGATTCTGAGTTACAGGGTTTTAAACATGCTCCAGGTTTCAAAGCTGGAAAACAAATTTACATCCATTTTCTGCACCTGTGACTAATTTGAACCTCTCAAATTATATTAGAGAAACACTTTAAAACGAAACCTATTTCCGAAGAATTAATGGCAGTTTCCTGATCCCTTGACAGGTAAAATTATTAATGCATAACAGGAAAAACAAACTTAAATCAATCAAATTTCTTCCAGAAAGACAAGAAAGGCAGAGGATGAGCAGGCAAAGAGGAGGAAAGGTGAAAATTATCATATTCTAGGACAATGTAAATGTAGTTAGAATGTGAAAGGATGTGAAATTAACATTTTAAGTTCATGTTCAGTCACAGTGTGAATTATCCATTAATACCAGGCTATGATTTGGATGTTTGGATGGATATAAGCAGTAAATAATGTGACTAAACATGGCATTAACATATTATATCTCATATATATACACACATTATAGTCTAATTATGACTCAGTATGCCAGTATATTGTATATTATATAGAGAATGTTCACCATAGCAACAGTCTTGGCACATTTAAATACAATAAAACTCGATGTTTCACGGATTTTGTGATTTTTATGATCTAAACGACTGATTTTTTCGCAGCATTTTCTCATAATTTGTGAGGAATTGTGCCTTTAAACCCCATCAAAGGGTTGCAGTTTCCTAAATTGCATGCTTCTGCACTTACATGTACTATTCCAAGTACATAAAACACTGTATGCACTTACTTGGCGCTGTAAAAAGAGCTGGACCTTTGAGTATTGATCGTAGTGAAAAGCGAAAGTTGTGCAGCAGCATTGATGGAGGCAGAGGAAGCAAGGAAGGCATCTACAGAGCTGATACCGCTTTAAATATCATTTTCAGGACTATTTACATTCTAAATTCTCACTGAAGGCATCAAAACATCCAAAAATGTGATTATCTGATTGATAATTAACCCTGATAAGGCTCAACTATGGAGTGAAAACCATTTCAGGTGATGTGTGCAAAGCATTAATCAGAGTAAAGGCTGGTTATTTAGAAGAAACTAGAACATAAAACATGTTTTCAGTTATTTTATCTTTTTTTATTAAGTCTATAACTCCATAAACATGTGTTCATTCATAGTTTTGATGCCTTCAGTGAGAATCTACAATGGAAAAACACATTGAATGAGAAGGTGAGTCCTGTATAGCAACATTTTATGAAAATTCGATAAGTCAAGATGGCGAATGAGGTCACGATATGCAAATTAGATGGGTACATTTAATCCCTACGTAAACTTTGAGTCATCCCTAATATTTCTCTAATTTACAGAACATCTCTATCTCTTATCACTTTTAAATTATAGCCTTTTGAAATCAAGATGTCAAAATCGAACTTTTTAGAAAAAACCTGCTTGTTTCTTTGAAAAACTGCCTGTAAAACCTGGATTCATGGAGTCGGGACTTAAATCCGACCAGGTTTTTCTCCTCCACCCTTCACTATACTCGTGACTGTGACTCACAACCTTTAACCAACAAAAAATAAAGAAACGGTTTCGCAACGGTCCCGTCCAGGCCTGGAAAAAACCAGAATCCAGCAGGTTAGCATGGATCATAGTTTCCATTGGAGGGGCATCGCCGCTCCCAGCGTTCCAGAGGAGGAGGGTGTCATGGGAACGCAGAGCCGGTCAGCTGGGGGATCGGGATGCCAGCGTGGTCATGGACTTAGAGCCGCGGGGCCTCAGCTGGTGCCGAGCTGATGGAGAAGCAGCAGGATGAGTCACAGGAAGACGTGGACGGGGCCTCGGCTGCGTGTTCGCCTGCAGCCGGCTGGATTATGGAGGGAAATCGTTTGTTTACGTGGACAATAAAGCCTCTGGAAAAGCCACAGCTGTTTCTGCACTAATCCGCCATATGCACAAGCTGTAATGACGCCTCAAATGTCCTCCCCTCGACACCTTTTAACCGTTTTATACTGGTTTTAGAATGAATAGAGTCTCAGATTATTAGCTTTTGCAGTTATTTGTGTATTTTTGCACAAACCTAAGCAGCTACAGATGCAGCTACTGTTGGTGCTGAAAGGGGAAAAAAAAACATGGCGGATTTGTTATGTCTTGCCTGGAAATGTTTGAAGGATGGTTAGTAAAAACAAACACCGATCCCTCTCTCTCTCTCTCTTTTTCTTTTCCGTTCTTTCTCTCCTTCGATCCGACACTGAGAAAAAAAACATGGGGTGAAATGGAAAAAAAGGAAAGTAGAGAAAGAGCAAATCATGTGTTTAGTGATTCAGGAGCCTTAAGTTTCTCTTGGCAGCAGCGAGACACTGATTTTTTTGCATGATGTCAGAGCTTCGCTGCCACAGTCTCCAGATCAGTGTGTGACACACCCAACAGCTGCTGTGGTCAACATGTGGTCCAAGTTAGTCAACTCACGTCCAAGTGACAGACGAGTGTGAGAAGATCCATCCTGCACCAGAGAAACCAGAGAAACCAGAGAAACCAGCTCCACCAGCGGGTTTAATGCTGCTCATTCAGGCTGATTCTACAAAACTGTTCATTTCTCAGCAGCAGCAATGGTCTAAAGACGCACAAAACCCCCAAAACCCTAACAAGCAGCGTTAATATTTCATTATTAACTCCTTTATTAACTATTCTATCAGTATTTAGTACAATGGTGTTCTTACCTCTAACAGGAAATGGTTTAATTCGGATAAATCACTTGTTTTTCAAGTGTTTCCCTCAACATATTTTACATTTAAATGTAGTTTTTGTGTGTTTAATATGTCTCAAAGTCTCAAAGAAAGAAATATTCAGACATTTCTGACACGGTTTTCCCTCCAATTTGATGATAACTTGATCGGAATGAACCATTTTCATTATACATTGATTACACTAATTTAGATGAAGAAAAAAAAAAACACTTTTAACTCTTTTTCCTACATCTTCAAACTTTAAAACAGGTCAGTTTAACCCATAACATAACAGGTTAATAGCTATTATAACTGTATTATAACTGTTTTTAAAGCATCACTATGAAATTCTAATTCTGTCCCAGAATGCACTGCAGGATTCAGGTTCACTGCAATAAATGTGTGTGATTTTTATCAGTCCATGTAAAAATGAGTGAAAACAGGATTTCCTGGTCATATATTTTGTCCTTCAAAGTAAAAGACTTGATTAATACAACTCAACAGTAAACCACAGATTTTATTACTGCTTTTATAATAATATTGAGCCAAAATAATGCGATATTGTTCATTTATTTTTCTATTTAATGCATGCTAATTCCATATAAAGTATTTTTCATTAAACCTCACCTGTAGTCAGGGGTGTAACAACAAATTCTGGGCCCAAAATGCCAGAACAAAACCTACATTTCAAAAATAAAAAAGCATAAATAGGGTTTTAAGTAACAACCAGATCAGTTTACTTGTTCTTTTATGCATTTGTTCTATATTCAATCTCCGTTCTGCAACTGGACTAAAGCATTTTGTGCCTCTAAGAAAATATATATCTCAATATATAAATAATTAATGAATAAAATGGAAAATCAAATAAATGCAAAAGGAATTATGTGCATGTATTATTATATGCATTTATGAAAGGATTCATTTGTTCATTTTTCTTCAGGCAGTTTCATTCCTCCATAATTTTGGTTTAATTCCTGCAAAAATCTCATCAGACAGAGTCTGGAATCCAGTTTTTTGTGCGTTTAAGGGTCTTTAAGTTTAAGAAGTTTAATGATTTTATTGTGAAATAAGCAGGTATTGGATTCTATAAAGACATGCAGATGCAAATGTAGTGAAAAATGCTCGACTAAAAGTGAAATATCATGTCAAATGTGTGATTTGCAGCAACATTTCTACACAGAGATCCTCCATGCACGCTACACAGGGGCTACTGACAGAAATATGACAATTACAAAACATTTTTCACTATATTTGCATCTTTATGTCTTTATAGAATGGGCTGCCCCACCAATACCTGCTGATTTTGCAATAAAATCATGGATACTGTTGGGAAACAGGCAACAAACCACATTTCTGGCGTTGATACTAGCACTAACAGGACTGTAGGTCCCGTTTCAGCCTTCATGCAGTGTATTTATTAGTTGAAGCTGCAGCTGCAGTGTTGTACCAGACTAAAGGGAGTGTCCAGGAGCTCTTTGCTCTCATCTCTGGAGCTTTTGTCTCCAGCCACTTCCCTCTAACTCCCCCAGGGGCCGACGGAAGTCCACACCCAGCTTTCCCCCCTCCATCCCCGTGGATTCCCCCCGTTTTCCTGAGTGCTTCCCGCTCACCTCGGCCGTGCAGCCGGACGGGGTGAAGCGAGGTGTTGGGGGTGGAAGGAGGAGGAGGTTTAGCAGTGAAGGAATGCGTGCAGTCATCAGCAGAGTGCAGCAGAATCAGAAATGCATGTTTGTGAATTGTGGACTTTATGCATGTACGCAGCAGGAATTCCTTTTTAAATGGCTGTTTAACATCCAATGCATCGATTAGGCTGAAGATCAGGTATCAAATCATTACATTAATACATAAATCACATGAGAAAACCTCAGCTACAACATTAAATAAAGTATTAATCTGTAGTTAAACACAATGATGGATTAGTTTTAGCTTCATTTACTGTGAAAGTAACTTAAAAGCACCAAATAAAGTGTTTTTATCTGTAGTAAAACACAATTTTAGATTTTTTTGTGATATTTTTTCTGTTACGGTAACTTAAAATCACAGCTACAACACTAAATAAATCTACTTTCTGTACTTTATCTGTAGTAAAACATTGTGAAATATTCCAGCTTCATTTATTCTGTCACAGTATTTTCAGCTACAACAATAAATAAAGTATTTTTATCTGTAGTGAAACACAATTTTATATGTTTTTTGCAATATTCTAGCTTTTTCATAGTAACTTAAAACCTCAGCTACAACAGTAAAAAGGTATTTTTACCTGTAGATAAACACAATTTTAGATTTTTGCTATATTTTCGTTTCATTTCCTCTGTCACAGTGAACTTAAAACCTCAGCTACAACAATAAATAAGGTATTTTTAGCTGTAATAAAACATTTTGCAATATTCTAGCTTCATTTGTTTTGTCACAGTAACTTAAAACCTCAGCTAGAACACCAAAAAGGTATTTTTATCTGTAGATAAACACAATTTTAGATTGTTTTTGCAATATTCAAGCTTCATTTGCTTTGTCACAGTAACGTAAAACCTCAGCTACAACAATAAATAAGGTATTTTTAGCTGTAATAAAACATTTTGCAATATTCTAGCTTCAATTGTTTTGTCACAGTAGAATAAAACCTCAGCTACAACACTAAATAAAGTAGTTTTATCTGTAGTAAAACATATTCTAGCTTCATTTTCTCTATAACAGCAACATAAATTGACTCTGACTCTTCTGTAGTCACCTCACATGTTGTAGATTTATTGTTTGAGCTTTTTTGACCTCATGGTGATATTCTATATTCATTGTGGGCTCATTTCGAGCAGGAAAACCTGAAAATTCGGTCCAACCATGTGTGATTGTGGGTAAACTGACGTCAACCCTGCAGTTTTCGGGGGTTCAACCCTCGGTCAGAACAAAGTGACAACGGTGCAGGAAGTGGGGCTTTGTCAAAACGTCACATGATGTATTAGTGGAGGGAGAATAATTGGAGAGCTCTTTGTTTTGGCTTGTTATCAGCCGTGCAGCAGTAACCTCAGATGGATGGAGGAGGAGGAGGAGGAAGACTGAGGCAGTAAATAGCTCTGGAGGCTGGAGCTTCACCCACATTAACTCCTAACGCCAAAATCCCTTTAATACTTTTTATTTTGATGCATTGGGAACACTGCGTTTTATATCCTAAATCAAAATATGAGGGAAAAATGTCTCAAATCTTTTATTACATTAAGAAAAATGAATATTAGGCCGTGCATTTTTCTTTACAACTCAAATATTTACTGCATGAACTGAAAAATCTTCAGGATTTAGGATTCATGTGAATCATTAAAGTATATTTAGTTGATATGACCATGGTTTCTGAGACGTGGAGCATGGAGTCGACCAGCTCCTATAAACAGGGGTTTCAGCCTAATTATTTCTCTGAATTTCTTGGTTTTAGCCTCAGAAACAGCATTTTTGATGTCAGTCCACACGTTTGTCTTTATCTAAATACTTGAAGAGGTCATGTTGTCTTATGCTGAAGAGGAAATACACTTGAAATGTGAGTTTCAATGAGTAAATCTTGGTTCCAGACCAATAAAATGAGGAGTGGCCAACCCTTAATCCTATTAAAACGTACCGGCTGATATAAAAACTGCTGTTTCTGAGGCAAAACCAAGGAATTCAGAGGAATTATGAGGCTGGAACACCTAAACATTCATTACTAAAGTAATATTTAGTTGTTATGACCATATTACCACCATTTCTGAGACTTGTTTCACATCCGTGTTGCATGGAGTCTACCAACTTCTGGTTCCTATAAACAGGTGTTTCAGCCTCTGAATTTCTTAGTTTTAGCCCCAAAAACAGCATTTTTGATGTCAGCCCACAAGATATTCAGTTTGTCTTTATCTAAATACTTGAAGAGGTCATGTTGCCTTATGCTGAAGAGGAAATACACTTAAAATGTGTGTTTCAATGAGTAAATCTTGGTTCCAGACCAATGAATGAAAGTTCTAGAGTGGCCAACCCTTAATCCTATTAAAAACTTATCAGATGAGATAAAAACTGCTGTTTCTGAGGCAAAAAAACAAGAAATTCTGAGGAATTATGAGGCTGAAACACCTTAACATTCATTACTAAAGTAATATTTAGTAATTCTCCTCATAATTCCTCTGAATTTCTTGGTTTTTTGCCTCAGAAACATAATTTTTTATCTCAGCCGATAACATTTCAAGTGTATTTCCTCTTCAGCATAAGACAACATGACCTCTTCAAGTATTTAGATAAAGACAAACGTGTGGACTGACATCAAAAATGCTGTTTCTGAGGCTAAAACCAAGAATTCAGAGAAATAATTAGGCTGAAACACCTGTTTATAGGAGCTGGTCGACTCCATGTAACACGGATGTGACTAAATCCTGAAGATTTTTCAATTTATACACTAAATATTTGAGTTTGAGTGTTCCCAATGCATCAAAATAACAATTATTATAAGGACGTTGGTCCTTGATTCTTTTCCATTTAAACACCACGTTAACTCCAGCTGCTCTTCTTTAACTTGTGTTTCCTGCTCGCTGTGACTCTGTGACGTTACTGAGGTGTTTGCTCTACATGTTCATGTAGGAGTTTTGCGAAGAGGAGGAACAGGTGGTGATTTTTGTGGGTTTTTTTTTATAGAAGCTCAATGATTTGTGGATTATCTGCCGTGCAGCTCTCTGTCTGTTGACAGGCTCGTATTAACACTTCCCCCCGGGCCTCCAGCAGCTACAGTAGCATCCACTTAATATCCAGTCCATCAGCGTCAGAGTCATTAAAGAGGTTTTGATGTGCAGATGCTCAAATGTTCAATTTGTCTTGGTTTCTTATGATTTTACAGCACTAAAAACAAGCAAATACAGCAGTTCTCCATTCGTAGATATCAACAACGGCTGATTAATGTCTATAAATGTTTGTAAAATGATGTATTACCTTCAAATAGAGGAGTTAAAGGACATTTTACTGCAAGTTCTAACACAAATATCTGCTTTGGTGTGAAAGTAGCTTCGGACCAGAGGAATAAATTCATCTTAAAGAGACAAATACCTACCAACAACACACTAAATCCCATAACTTTGCTTTTTTTTATAACTATAATTACAATGTTAGTGTGTAACTGTACAATATTAAGGTCAAATAATCCAAATAACAACACCAAAGCAGACATTTGTGTCAGAACTTGCAGTAAAAACACATTTTTTTTTACCTTTACCTCCTCTACTAAGTTGGTATTTAACTAGTTAACCTCACTTATTCACAGCGCTTCACCTTTTCCACATTTTCTTATGTTACAGCCTTATTCCAAAATGGATTCAATTCAACACTCCATAATGTGAAAAAAGCTTCTTTTTTTGAGATTTTTGCAAATTTATTACAAATAAAAACTAATAAATCACATGGTAGTGTAAGAAATAAGAGATGTCAAATGGCTATTATAGATTGAAATTTAATATATAATGACTTAGAAGCAATTCATATGAGGAACAGTGTCTTAAAACGTTTTGTTTTGGTAAAAAAAAAAATAAAATAAGGAATAAATGACCTCTGATGCCACATATTTCCTTCTTTGCCGTTTTATTTCGCATCACTGTCGTGCTCCCGTGACGTTAAAGAACACCCTCTTTGGTAATATTGATGAATTATCGATAGTACGACATGAAATTCAAACTTTCTGTGGTAAAATATGCAGAGAAAAACGATTTTTTTGTCAGGAATGAATTAACCCTGGTCTCAAATAAACACCTGAGGCCGAATTCCTAAAGATTCCTCCTAAATTAGCCTAAATATTCCCTCAAGGACCCTCAAGTTGAACAACTACATCATGGAATCTAATCTTCTGAAGACTAATCGTAACTAACATATCACATAAAAGAAAATACCTGTTAAATGAATAGTAAACTCCACTATAACATAATGCTACTGAATGCACATATTCACATAGTGATGTTATATTCATTTCATGCTTTTGTACTTTCAACATCTCAACTTAATTTGGTATTAACCCGTTAAACTCCACCAATCATGTACAAATATAGTGAAGCTATACATCAAATTAAACAGGAGAAACTCCACTACAAGCACATATAAGTCATATTTACACACACCAAACACAACTCCAACACCAAGCTAATTAAATAACAAATATGAAAATCGGTATACGATCATAAAGCCGACCCACTCGCCACATTTTGATGGCTAGCGCTCTGATACTTCATGTTATACAAACACATGACATCTCATATGAAAGCTGAGACTGTGACGAGTCCAACGGTACCATCAGTGTAGCTTTATGACAAAAACTCAGTAAACTAGCAGCCAAAAAACACTCAAGTAAAAAGTCGCTTGTTTGAAGCGACTAACAAAAAATGTGTTTTTTTGTTGCTGTTTTGGGATGAAAATGTTTATTTGAGATCAATAAATGGTCGTTTTCTCTCTGTGTTTTTTCCAGAGTCATACCCTACTGACTATGGGTATGTCCTAAACATAAAAAAGGGCTGGAGGTCAAGGGGTTAATGAGAGTAACACTCCTTGCATCTGCTGCAAAGTAGTGAACAACAATGGAGAAAAAAAACAAGAAAACCTGGAAAACTGGACCGAGGAACAGTGTTTTTAGGAGGGATTCGTAGAATTTTCATAGAATTTGGCCACTAGGAGCAACTCTTTGCACTAAATAGCTTCATGTCCCTGCTGTAGAAATTCCCTCCGATTGTGTCCTCGTGCTCAGGATGGAGTGAGCGACTGCGTGGCACCTCGGGCTCGGCCTCCGCCTGCCACGCCGCTCCCTTAATGGCAATTTATTGCTTCCTGAATCCTGAAAACGGGAGGCCGAGGACAACAGAATTCCAACCTCTGCTTTTCTACGTCCTTCCCTGTCCAAACGCCCTCCGGCTCCTGAGCGCTCCCTAAATCTCTTCGCCTTTCAGGCCTCTCGCCGGCCTCGGGCAGGAGGTTTGTTCTGAGCTTTCAGGGCCTTGATTCATGGCTACTTTAAGTGACTTATGTCTGAGAAAAGTTCAGCGCGGTAGAAAAAGCTTTGGTCGCACATCCTCTAATGTAGGTTAAACAGTTCTGATGTGTGAGCTGATAGGAATTAATGAATGATGCAGCTGGTTTTATTCTTATGGAGCATGAAAGCAGCAGAATGAATTAAACCTGTTTAAATCCGAAAGCTCCTGATCTAGAAAACCTCAGCTCCAACACTAAATAAAGTATTTTATCTGTAGTAAAACCCAATGTTACCGTTACAGCATCAATATATATCATCAATATCACTTAATATCATATAATATCAGTAGTAGGGCTGCAACTAACCACTATTTAGATGTTTAATTTATGATATTTAATGATGCTCAGTGTGATTTCTATGATTTTTTGACAAATAATTGATCTTTGAACTCTTTACATTGCAAATAATTTAGCTTTTTTCCATTTTTTTTCCTGATATGGGTCAGTTTGGTATTGTTTTAAGTTTTAAATAAGTACTAAAACACATTTTTATTCAATATTTTAACTATATTTGCTCTATAATAGACCTTTGCATTGCAGATAATTTAGATTGTTTCAAGTTTTCTTTCTGATTTAGGTCAGTTTGGTCTTGTTTTAAGTTTCAATTAAAGTATTTTTATCTGTAGTAAAACACATTTTCTTTGCAATACTAAATATATTTGCTCTATAACAGCAACATAAATTGATTCAGACTCACTGCAGATAATTATTTTCCTGGTTTGGGTCAGTTTGATCTTGTTTTAGGTTTTAAATAAAGTTTTTTTTAATCTAATTTGTCTTTTTGCAATATTCTAACTATATTTGATTGATTCTAACTCTTCTGTAGTCACCTTTAAGTACAATAACCTTTGTGTTTGTAGAGATATTCCACATTTATTATCATTTATAGCAGGAAAACTGATAAATCGTCTTTAGAATCAGCTTTAAAAGACATTAATTTCATCCCAGAACCTCCAGAGTGTTTTTTTAAAGTATATTTTAATGACACACACACACAAACATGAACATAATCCACAATACTGACACATTTTTTTTCCTCCACAGACGTTTTTTTCCAACATTTCTAGAATTTCTTATTGACATATTTACATTCACATTGATATCAACATAAATTCACATGAAAAGAACAAAAAAAAAATACAAACGAAAAGTAAAATGGCAGTGTACGCGTTTAAGACATACCGCTTCAGCACATCACGTTCATTTGGTATGATCTCCTCTCCTTGTTGATATAGTGCACATTAGATATGAAATTATGATACAGAACAGAATTTTTACACATTAAATGCATATTTTTTTCTCTCGAGCTAGCCTTGTCCAGTGTGATAACTTGTTTTTCCACCTATAACTGGTCACAGGATCCATTCTTACGCAGAATATCACCGGACTTCAGTTATTAATGGCTGTTGTCGTCAGTTCTATGAACATTGCTGATTATATACAGGTGAATAAAGTCATTTTTTTATGCTTTACAACATTAAATAGCTTCTTGGTTTTAATTTCTCGTCTTAGATAACACGCAGCAGCAGTGATCGACTCCACAACAACCAAATTCTTAACTGCTTTGGCCACACAGCTGCAATTTACTTGCAGAAATATCGGATGCAACAGGTCGATAAGTGTGATTTCTTACAAAAATCCTGCGTCTCCGTGCAGAAGCTAAATGTGAGAGTTGTTGAGGATATGGAAAAGTGCTTTCAGCACTAGTCTGGGCTGCTCAGGACGCCTCGGCTTTGTTATGTCTGTACATATATTAAAATTCTCAATCGCTCCACTATGCTACATATAGTTGCTTTTTTTATTTGGTTTCAGTGCTTGCAGCATCGCTTTTTCCAGATCATTCCCTTTCCTTTTATCAGTGCAAATATATATATTTATATTTTTTTTACATTTCTTTTCGCAAGGACTTTTCATAATCTCCTTAATATAACAGTAACACTGAGGATCCCATGTAACTGAGGCTCCTATGGCTGTCTGAAAAACAAAAACACTGCAGGAAAACTGTAGGAAATTTTCAATCTTGGACCAAACCTGCCTGAAGCGAACGTGTCCTCGCCGGGAAAACCAACTAAGGCAGGAAACTTTTCCGTAAATGTTCCTGAGTTTCAAAACGACGATTCTCAACGGGCCTGAACCGAATGGCTTGACTTAAATTTGAGTTTTTTTTCGAGAGATTTCCCTCTTTTGAACCTGCATTAAAACTGTCCCGGGGGGCCAGATGCGCCATTAAAACCGAGGCCAGATGCGCCATTACAACCAAGGCCAGATGCGCCCTTTTTTCGCCGTTTTCAACACCCGCTTCGTCCCCGTTCGTGTCACAACTTCAGCTTTGGGACTCGGGGATTGCGTATTGCACCGAAATGGTGTTTTAGAAAGAAAAGAAAAAGCCCATTTCACTCCTCAGTCCTTTTTGGAGGGTGGGGGTGTCCGTTAGCGGCGATTCGGCTACCGATTTCTCATCGTGGCTTGGCCTGGCTTTTACTAACGGCCTGGGTTCTTCTTAGTGAGTTAGAGTTTGTTTTATTTTAGATTTTTTTTTTAGCTCAGTCCACCGGTAACTCGCAGGGGATCTGCTGTGCTGCCTTGGCGGCGACGTAGGCCTGCTGGAAGTCCTTGTAGCGGGGCGCGCAGCCCAGCCACGCCTCGCCGAAGTGGACCCGGCCCGTGAACAGGAAGCTGCCGGGACCCGGCTTCACGCCGCACTGCAGCAGCGTCCGGATCTCGCCGCGGCTGCTGAGGCGGCTGCTGCCGGTGAACAGGGCGTATTTCTGGCGGAAAACCCGGGTGGCGGCGACCTTGATCACCGCCGCACGCAGGTTCTCGTCTTCCTCCACCGACTTGATGTTACCCCGAACGACTGTGGAGAAAAGAATATTATGATTAATATGTTGAAATCATGAAAAAAAAGACCCTGATACAGCAGCAGCATTGAGTTTTATTCATAAATCACATGGGAAAATCCACATCATCAATAGAAGAAGAAAACAGTTTAATATAATATCAGTAGTAGAGACTGTTTAGATATTTAATTTAGATTTGAGCTGTTTGTGTGATTATTTAATTGGCTCCTTTATAATAAACATCTTACAGAATATATTCTTCATGTTCTGTTTCTATGATTTTATGGACAAATAGTTGACCTTTGAACTCTTATTAATCATTGAACTTTGCATTGCAGATAATTTTTTCCTGATTTGGGTCAGTTTGATCTTGTTTTAACTTGTAAATAAAGTTTTTTTTAATCTAATTTTGATCTTTTTGCAATATTCTAACTATATTTGCTCTAAAATAGCAACATAAATTAATTCTGTAGTCACCTCACATGTTGTAGATTTCTTTAATTCCAGGTTTAAGTCCAATAACTTTTGTGGTTGTAGAGATATTCCACATTTATTATCATTTAATGCAGTAAAACCTAAAAATAGAGCTATATTACTATATATATTACTATATTCCTGTATGTTCTATAATGATCCTCAGTGTGATTTCTATGATTTTATGGACAAATAATTGACCTTCAAGTTTTAAATAAAGTTCTTTTTATCTCTAGTAAAACACATTTATTATCATTTATAGCAGGAAAAGTTGAAGAAATTGGTGCTTAAATGGTTAATTTACATCATTTCCTTTGTCTTTTTGTGCACAGAAATATGCTTTGCCCTGTTTTTGTTACTGTGTTGTCCAGTATTAACAAGAGACGTGTTTATTTGTGGTCAAACACGTCCACTAATCCTTCTAAACTTCTGCTGCCAGCTGAACTTCTCCTCAGTCCCATCACAGCTCAATCAGAGCCTGCAGATTAGTCCACTGCTGCTTCTCTAGGGGGGTGATGGGAGGATTAGTCCACTACGCTGCCTTCAGTAGGGGTTTCACCTTTAACCTTTGCACTTTTGACAGGAGAGGCACTGCTTTTAAACCGATTAAACACATTTCTAGAAGAAGAAATCTTTACTTTTTATTGCTTTTTTGGTGAAATCCTGCAAGACAGTGACATATGCATGTTTTTTTTTTAACTTACCGAAGTCACTGGTGCACACAGCCATCAGAATCTCTGTATCATTGCAGGGTCTGCAGGCTTCTGCAGAAAAAAAAGAAGGAAAAGGTCAGTTTTTGACCTCATGTAACACTCAGAGAACACCTACGTGTATGCTAATAGCTCCGCTAAACCTCTGGAAATCAAAAAGATGCACAGGAATGTGAGATTCTGGACTTTTTTTTTAGAACCGTGAGCGACCAACCACGGCGTTCTAGCAGACAGCTGCAACTTTTACAGTCGTCAGAGGAAGAGCGGTGGAGCTTTAAGGTGCGAGGCCTCTTTCGACAAGGACCATTTAAAAAAGCCGAGTGAAACTTCCCCTCCTAAAGCCTCGCAGGGCGTCTGTAGTCACACCTCATCAAAGCCGGGCCAGACGGAGGGGGGAGCTTCAGACATTCCTTGTTTTTTAAAGGACCAAAATGCTACTTGTCATAAAACAACCGCTCTTCCTTTCTGCTGAGGCCTTTTTGAAAAGTGAAAACAGTGCTACTACCATATGAAATCATGAATTAATGAAGGAAAATCCCTCTCATCGCATCTGCTATGATAAATTACATCATATAAACTCATTAACAATCAGTAGGTCTGATTTTAACCAGCAGAAAACTGGACCAAACCATTTTGAGCAATAGGTAGGGGGGTCATAATCCACTTAAAACAAGGTAATTCCTGTAAAATATTGATATTGGTTGCTCAGAGTCTGTTTTACACATGTTTTTATGTTTATATGTGCTGTTTGTATGTTAATATGTGATATATATGCACATATATATAGTTATTAATGTAGAAAGTCATGTGGTGTAACCCTAAAAACTTGGTAGCAGATAGTTTAACTCTCTACAAATTTAAACTTTATCATTCTTTTTTAGCAAAATGATTCAAATGGACTTTTAAATGACAAGAAACCAACATGAACCCAAAACTTCAAAATGTTTTATTTGCATTTACAACCATTTCTATTTTAATTCATAGCGAGATAAGCAGTCGATCATAAGTTCAAATGAATCTCTGGCTGTCTGAATGACAGATGAGGCAGAGAGAAGGGTCCTGGCTTTTATTTTTTTTTTCCCTTTTTAAAGTTCTCTCCTCTCCTTGTGGTTCTTTTGAAAGGCCCCACACATTCTCCTCCATAGTGAAAACCCTCTTGATAAATGAGATTCCTTCCTCTCTAGTCCACATCCAAACCTAATCAGCGTGTGTGTGTGTGTGTGTGTGTGTGTGTGTGGGAGAGAGAGCAATGTAGATGTGGGTTGGGGGGAGTAAACTCCTACAGACAAGTCTCCCCACAGAGAGGCAGCCCAACAAAAGAAGGGGAGCATCTCAGCTGGGTAGAGGCCTCCCCGTTGCCTAGGCGACGGCAGTAATCCCAGAATACTCATGCGGCACCCATTCAAAGGGCTCTGGACTCTGGAGAAAGACCCACATACTGTGCTTTTGTCCCCCCCCCTCCACCCATTCCCTGTCTCTCTCCGCTCCCTCCCAGCTCCACACCATCCCCTTCTCCTGCCTCTGGGGGAAGTTTGGCCACTTCCTCCTCTGTTCTGCTGCTGCTGGAAAGTCCGAGCAGCCACAGAGGCCTGTTATGGATTATGAATCATCTGCGGAGTGGGGTTTATGGTATATAATACCGGCTCTCGCAACCTCCTCCGACCTTTTCGGGAAGCTTCGACCGCATTTTGATGGGGATTTTATTGTGGGACTAGTGAGATTAAAGGAAATTTGAGATTGAATTCCTCCAAAGCATGTCTATCCTCCAACGATTAATCGATTAGTTGCCAACTATTACAATAACTCCAACTATTCTGATTGTAAATGTCCAAATTCTCTGGTTCCAGCTTCTCAAATCTGATTATTTTCAGGTTTTATTTCATCGTCTATAATAGTAAACTGATGATTTTTAGGTTGGAAACAATGATCAACACTTTACACCATTTTATAAACCAAACAACTAATCGATTAATCAATTCAATGATCGGTAGATTGATTGATGACTGATTCCAGAATCTTAATTCTGCATTTATCTTTTTTTGATAATCAATTTATGAATTTGGGTTATTTTTAAGAAGAAAATGTCCAAATTCTCCGGTTCCAGCTTCTCAAATCTGATTATTTCCTGGTTTCTTATCATTTATTAAGACATTTTACACCATTTTATGAACCAAACAATCAATTAAAGTCATTATTAAGAATAAATCTCTGGTTCCAGCTTCTTTTCTGATTATTTGCCAACTATTACATTAATCACCAACTATTTTGATAATTGATTCATCGATTTGAGTCATTTTTAAGAAGAAAATGTCCAAATTCTCTGGTTCCAGCTTCTCAAATCTGATTATTTTCTGGTTTCTTGTCATTTATTAAGACATTTTAGGTTGAATCTTCAGCTTTGGGAAACATCAATCGACATTTTTCACCCATTTATGAACCAAACAACTCATCCATAACTTAATCGACCATCAGAATAGTGTTTAGTTGCAGCTCTAACCCTCTATCCTGCAGAATGAACCCGAACCAGAACTCACCCTCGCTGCTGATGGGGTTGGCGTCCAGCGACAGTCTTGCGGTCCAGTCGCCCCTCAGCTCATAGCGGAAGGATGCGATCCTCCGGCTGATGTCCTGGTGCGGCGTGGCCTGCAGGAACAGCGCCACCCTCTCCCCCGGCAGGCGGCTGAAGCACCGCACCCTCGGCGGCGGCGAGGACTCCAGGCGGTCCCCCACCAGTAGCTCCAGGACCCCGTCCCTCTCCAGGTAGAGCTGGGCCCCGTGGAACTGGTCCGAGGGCTTGACGCAGGCCGTGATGAGGCCCGAGCTGCTGCCGCCGGGCCCCACCGCCACCGAGGGCAGGCGGGGGGACAGGGTGAGGCGCAGGGCCCCCGTCGGGTAGAGCCAGTCCAGGGTCCCCTCGGAGCAGTGGAGGGAGATCTGCTCCACGCTGCCCTGCTGCTGGGACAAACCACTGTAGGATGGGAAAGGAGAGAGGAAGTCAAGTTAAGTCAGTTTTATTTGTATAACCCCCAAAATCACAAATTCACAGTTTGTACAACACAACATCTCCTTCTTAGACCCTCACGTCATAGAAATGTCCTTATTTTTGAAGGAAAAGCAAATCCTCTCTATACATTGCTAATGTGGTAAATGACTATTCTAGCTGCAAATGTCTGGTTTTTGGTGCATCAATATCTACATAGGTCACACTAGAACACTATCACTCCAGTGTTCTAATGGTACAATGTGTTTGCTCATTGCATCAGAAGGTTAATGCAATAACATTTTCTATTCATTTAACAACTCACGGTGGTTAATAAAAGTGTGAAATTTCATGCAAAACACACAAAATTGTCTGGATGACCCCAAACTTTCCTACCATGAGTTGTAAAATGAATATAAAATATAGTTGATAAGGTTAAAAATAATGTATTTTAAATTTTTAGCTTCTCTAAGCAGCTAAACTGTTTAGCTGTGCTAACATGTTAGCATCAAGGGTTTTATAATCGTCCATTATCCTGATAGTTGCTGGAAATGGGCCTCTATACACCTATGTAGATATTGATGCACCAAAAACCAGACATTTGCAGCTAGAATAGTCATTTACCACATTAGCAATGTATAGAGTGTATTTATGATTAGTTTAAAGTTATATTCAATGAAAAAACAGGGATTTATTTAAAAAATAAGGACATTTCTGCGTGATCCCAACATTTTGACAAGGAAAGACTCCCTAAAAAAAGTAGAGGAGATGAATTGTGCAGAGGATGGAAATTATACATTTGATTAGGAAAAGTTGAGTATGACATTAAAGAGATGAAGAGAAATATATTAAAGTGTGGAGGATGAGGTGACAGGAAATTAAATCACAAATCATCATCATCACACTGCAAATAAAATATATAAAACATCATCTAATCAGGTTAAATCACTTATAAGGTGTTTTCACCTGATAGAATGTTACTTTTTGCAGTGCAAAGTCCTTTATAATAATAATTATCTTAATCATTTCAATAATCAATAGATTAATCGACTAGTTGCAGCTCTGAGCCTCTTGGCTGCAGAAACTCACTGGAAACAACTAATCAAAGTGACTAATTTCCTCCCTGACTCACCCTCCAACTCATTCCATCAGCAGAAGTCACTTTTTCACTCAAAACATGATTAAATACAAGTTTAACTCAGCAAAAAGTGCTTAAATCAACATAATTCTACTTATTATTGGACTTATTTTAGCAAATTGTGGATAGTTTCACCTGATATTTCATTTATTCCATCTCTTCATTCACTTCTATTCTATATACTGACAATATAGTAGATGTTTTGCATATTAATATAACAATAGCACATGACAGATATTGTATTTCACACCTGTATACTTATCTATAATACAGCATATTCTCATATTGCACATCTTACTTCTGATTAGATACTAAACCACATTTCGTTACCCTGATTTTATACATGTGTAAAGATGATAAAGTTGAATTTAATCTAATGTATCTGCAGGATGTTTGGAGTTAAATGGGACAAATGCGTTTTAAACATAAGGAAATAGGAGGGAATCCTAGTTGGAGACAAGTTTTTTAAAAAATGCAAAAAAAAGTTGAGTGAGAGAAGGCGCCGCCTACTGGCAGGAGCCCGCAGCATCTTTTAGCGCAAACTCTGCAGCCGCTTTCTTTAATTATCACATCTCTGCAACGAAGCCGGACTTCACGTGCACGTCTTGTGCACGTGTGCGCGTCTTCTCCGGTTATCAGCGCGTTAATCCCGCAGTCTCCTGCCTGTCTGGACGCGGCGTGCCTCCCGCAGTCAGCCCGCAGGCGCAAAGTCTCTGGAAACATTTTGATTGCCTCCTGATGGCGAGTCGCAACATGTTGCGCGCAAAAACAACAAAACCCCCCCAAGAAGCACCTGTAGCATCTCTGGTTAAAATCCATGCAAATGCATGCAAACTGCAGCTAGAGTGAATGGGAGCTACTTGCCTGCCTCTCCAGCTGCACTGATCCTCCGAGTAGTTGGAGAGAGCCGCGTCAAAAGTGGTAACAAGTAGAATCCAAATTGCGTAAATCCGAACGAATCCAAAATCGGACATGTTGGATGTTGATGCAAAAGTGAAAAAACGAAAAAATGTTTGGAGAGAAAAAAAAAGTATTCCAAAATTTGCAAGGTTCTATAAAACGAATGTAATCGCCTCCATACTTTAGTGTCCTCTCACCCCTGGAGAGAAGAGACTCCGCTGCGCGTCCAGACGCTCCGGAGCTGAGTGAGTGCGTCCGGAGGCGCAGCGAGACGCGACTTATTCCTCTTAGGAGAAACTCGGGCAGCCAATGGGAGCGCGGCGAGGTGAACTTTAAACCACTCACGCTGCGCAGGGGGAGGGACGCGCTGCTGCTGCTGCTGCTGCTGCTGCTGCTGCTGCTGCTGCTGCTGCTGCTGCTGCTGCTGCTGCTGCTGCTGCTGCTGCTGCTGCTGCTATTGTGTCTGCTCAGCGAAGACTAATCAACTGATGCTGAGGGAGTTTAAAGACTGCAGCCCCCCCCCCCCCCTCCACACAGCCTCTAAAACAAGTTCCACTCATGATAATACAAGTTTTATTCAAGATTCTTACAAATGCATTTAATAACATATCAAAATAATGGGTTTAAATCAACTTTTATGACAAAAATGTGGAAAAAAAATGTGAGATAATCTGGTAAAATCACATTAATCCTCAGTTAAAAGGATCACAATGGAGGTTTTTCATTATTTTATTTAACCAGGTAATAAACCAAGGGTGATTTAAATACTATAAGTGCAGTAGTTATAATAATAGCATGTTAAAATGCAAAGGTGCAGTCATTTACAGTAGAAAGTTAAAATATATGCAATGGACATTTTATTTTTTTGCATAAATTAAAGTTGCATCAATAAAATTACATTTTAGCAGCTTTCATGAGTTTTTTAGCTGTTATAGAAGTTTATAAAAGACAAAAAAAGTAAAATTATAACCCAATAAACAACAATACACAATAGACAATAACAACAAATCAACTTAAATAAAATAAAACAAGTACTGAGGATATAAAATAAAGTGCTTGATATAAAAAGGCTAATTTTTCAGTCAATCATTTACTGTATTCCTCACTAGGGTCATTGGGTTTCACATGTTATACTTTAATAATAATTTAATATAAAGGTCTGTGCATGTGAATAAATTTATAAATAAGTTTAGAGTTTCACTATGGAATGAAAAAAGAGTTTAAACCAGGTGTAAAGTTGTTAAAGTCACACTAGAATGATCAGAAATTGGCCTAAAGTCACTTTATTCTCTTCCAAAAACTTGAAAAAATGACTTCGGTCATTATTTTAATATCATGCTTCTCTCTTATTGGAATAAATAGTATTTATTTCTAATACTTAATCAATTAGCAATTATATATATCATTGCTTTTATATATAGTTTTATGTGTATATACCTCTTTAGAGACTGTAGCTATGTTATTTTATATTATATTTACATTATTTTTTTTCATATATATACTTTTGTATTCATATATATAATTCTTTATATTATTATTTATTTTTATTATTTATTATTTTTTATATTTACTATTTATTTTTTAACCAGTTATTTTATTCGCATATTATTTATTTATTTATTTATTTATATTTATTTTATTTCTTTTTTGCCCACTCTAAGTATTTCAGACATATTAAAGTGATAATTAAACTCTTAAATCTTGAATTTATCATTATATCTTTAGGGATTCGGGTGTAAAATGAACATTTCAGCTCGTTTTAGCTGCTTTATAATGTCCACATGATAAATTTCAGAGGATTTAAGACGTCACATTGGGTTAGAAACAAGACAAACATGGTTCTGTTGCATGAATCATTCTAACATATTTCTTTGCTTGGACTAGTTATTTATTTAAAACCATTTGAGGAAATATTCTGAGTGTCTGACATCTAAAACATGAGCACTCCACTGATTTATCATAACTTAATAATGCGGATTTATTTATAAATTCATCATAATCTGACATGTAGTGGAGTAAAAGTCCTTAAGTGCACGTACGTGAGTATTTGTAGATGTTATCTTGGGTTCTAGGAAAGAAATGGGCTGTTTTTCTATTAGTTTTTTGACATTTTACAGACTAAACAAGGAATTTATAAATCAAAATGATATTTAATCTGCACAGAGAAGCTCAATAAACATCAAGTGAAGGAAAAATAAGCAAAACTTTTGTCTTTTTTCGGAGCGAAGGGACTTTTAATATAATATAACAGGAATGCTGCAGCTTAGTGGTGTTGTTTTCAGAGATATTAGCATTCAAAAGGTGATTTTTCCTTCATAAACACTTTCTGTTCCACACAAATAAAATAGCTTTTGTAATTATAATGAGTCGCGACCTTGTCTGACCTGTAATGACGCTTTACAGGCTTTGATCTTAGGCTCGTTTTACATCTGTTTCAGACTTTTATATTTAGATATATATATTTAATGAGAAAACCTCAGCTCCAACACTAAATAAAGTATTTTATCTGTAGTAAAACCCAATGTTACTGTTACAGCATCAATATATATCATCAATATCCACGTCATCAATACAATAAGACAATAGTTTAATAGAATATCAGTAGTAGTGATTATTTAATTGTCTCTTTAGAATATATTCTTCATGTTCTGGAATGATTTCTATGATAATATGGACAAATAATTGATCTTATTATTATCTATGTTATTAAATATTGAACTTTTTTGCAGATAATTTAGATTATTTCAAGTTTTTTCCTGATTTGGGTCTTGTTTTAAGTTTTAAATAAAGTATTTGTATCTGTCGTAAACAGAATATATTCTTCATGTTCTATAATGATCCTCAGTGTGATTCCTATAATTTTATGGACAAATAATTGACCTTTGAACTCAATTTACCTAATTTAATCATTAAACTTTGCAATGCAGATGCGTTTTACGTCGAGATTTGGGTCAGTTTGATCTTGTTTTAAGTTTTAAATAAAGTTTTTTTTAACTAATTTGATCTTTTTGCAATATTCTACCTATATTTGCTCTATAACAGCAACATAAATTGATCCTGACTCTTCTATAGTCACCTCATATGTTGTAGATTTCTTTTAATACCAGGTTTAAGTCCAATAACCTTAGTGTTTGTAGAGTAATTCCACATTTATTATCATTTACAGCAGGAAAACTGATAAAAATCAACCCGAATAGAAGTGGAACCATCTCAAGAGCGTCTGAAATGTGATAAAATATCGACTCCTTCAGATCCAGAGGTGAAACAGAACAAAAGGAGGCGTCATAAAGCAGCGGTCACAGTTCAGTGCAGTTAATGCTAATCTGATTTTCAGGAGCCACATATATGATGGTGATGATGATGAAGGTTTTCGCCTCCTCTGGTTGCTGTGGCCTCTGCCCTCTTCCCTCCACGGGGGATTTTCTTTCATGTGGCGGCATTTATAACCAAATGGAATATTCTTTTGTGCTCTAGAGCCAGTGACTTTGAGTATATGTGTGTGTGTGTGTGATGGAAGTCTGGGCCTTCTGATGGAGTTATGACAAGACCTCAGCCCTCAGACAAAGGCACATGTGCAGAAATCCAGCTGCTTTATTGTCTGAGCTTAAAGCATAGTTTAAAAAGCATAGAAACAACAGGGGGGAGAAAAAGTCAGGCGAGGAAAACTGAAAATAATGAATGCATTAGTGCCTAAAACTTAGTTCTGGACTTCACAAATGTGTCGCAGCATGCACGTGTTTGCAGAGCTTTCAGATACACACTGGTGTGTGTGTGTGTGTGTGTTCATACGCGTGTAATAGCGCACACACACGCGTGCGCTCCATGACCCGCGTGACCCCTGAATGTCGTGGAGTCTTATCCAGTCTGGATCATGTTCGGTGCTTTTTTTTTTTTATGTGGCTGTTAAGTGTTTTCTGGGAAGAACACAAGGATCTTTACAGTTCCAGCGGACTGAGATTAAACTCACTTGATGTGGTTATCAGCTGTTTCCAATGTCATTCCCCACTCTTTTTTTTCATGAAAACAGTGGAATGGAGTAAAAGGACGAAGAAAATGTCGTGTAAAATCAAAGCCATCTTTTACCAGCGAAGCAAAAGCTGTAGTTCGATATTTTGTTGGAAATACGCATATTTTCTTTCATGCAGAGTGTCAGAGGAGCTGATTACTATCACTCCTGTGTGTACACAACAACATATCTTCATTAAATGGTTTGTATGATATCTTTAAGAAAGGTTCTGCACTTTTTTTCATGGATTATTCCACAAATGGCCACAAATTAAAACACAAGCAATCAACTAGGCCTGAGCAGGCCCCTGTAGTGACATTCCTATTATTTTCTGTGTTGTGAAATGTTCAGGGCTTGTTCTGCAACTGATTCTGCTAAACAAGTAGCCGTTAGCATCCGTTTTATGTTTTTACAACAGTCTGGCTATAGGTTAAAACATAAAAACACTTGGTTATTTCTAGGGAAAGATAATAGTTTGGATTTAAAAACGTGTCTTGAACACTGCTCTCAGGTAATTTTTCAGTTTTGCAACTTTTTAGCATCCAGAATTCCAAGGTGGAATCTTTAAATATCTTGTTTTGTAGCACAAATCTAAAGATATTTAGTTTATCATCACTTATAAGAACAAAAAAACAATAAATCTTTACATTTAAGAAGCTTGACAGTAGCTAAATATTTGCTTTAAATGACTGTTTGATTATCAGTGTTGCAGCTCTAAAGCTAAGCTAACTCTGCTAGTTAGCTTCATATTTAATGGAAAGAATTATACCCTTCAACTTACATTATGGCCTTTAGTGCATGTTTAGACCTTTAAAAATGGCACGTGTGCTTATTTAGATGTTAAAAAAGGCACTTTAGTGCATGTCTAAATATTTAAAAAAGGCACTTTCATGTCTAGACATTTAAAAAGAGAACTTTAGTGCATGTTTAGCCATTCAAAAGGGCACTTTAGTGCTTTAATGTGTGCAGACATTTATAAAAGGACACTTTCGTGCACGTTATGACATTTATAAAAAGAGAACTTGAATGCATATTTAGACATTTAGATACTTGTGTGCTTATTTAGACGTTAAAAGAAGGAACTTTAGTGCAGGTTTAGTCATTTAAAAAAAGACACTTTAGTGCATATTTAGACAGTTAAAAAAGGCACTTTAGTGCATGTCTAGACACTAAGAAAAGGCAGGTTGATGCATGTTTAGACTTTTAAAAAGGGCCTTTACTGCAGGTTTAAACATTTTAAAAAAGGGCACTTTAGTGCATGTCTAAGTATTTAAAAATGGCCGCTTCAGTGCATGTATAGACACTAAGAAAAGGCACTTTAGTGCATGTTTAGATCTTCAAAAATTGCATGTGTTCTTATTTAGATGTTAAAAGAAGGTACTTTAGTGCATGATTATCCATTCAAAAGACTTAAAAAGGACACTTTTGTGCATGTTCAGAGGTTCAAAAGGGCACTTTTGTGTGCATTTGTTAACTATTAGAGCACAAAGAGGGGCCTATGCACATGTATGTCCATTAAAATCAATGCTGGTTAATTCTAATAGAAACATCATAACTTCACTAGAACTCTTCCTGCACCTTCTACCAACACAGGTCTGCCTGTGCACACAGAAAACAATCAACCTTGTGTGATTTCCAGCTGAAGTGAAGAGCAGAGAGTGTGTGAACCATCAGACCTGGCTGCTTCCGTTCTGCAGGGAGAACAATGCCATCTTTGACTGTAAATGTCTGGTCGTCCTCTAACCACTGAACCTGATTCCCGCTGCTGTAGATTCTCTGTGTCTGCTGGTTTCTCACCAGCTCGATAACGAGAGCGTCTTCAAACAGAGCTGCTGTACGCATACGAGAGTAGCACGCACGTGTCACAGCTACGACTATTTGTTGCTGTTCTGGATTCCTCTATGTGTGTGTGTGTGTGTGTAAACACACAGAGGATGTAGTGACAGTGTGTTGCAGGTATTTATGGGACCATGACATCCCTGTCTCGGGCTCATACAGACGCTTTTCACTGCTATAAACTTGAATTTCTGCATATTTAAGAACCAAAAAACCCCAGATCCAGCTCCAACATTGAGATTTATTCATAAATCACAGTAGAAAACTTCAGCTCCAACACTAAAGAAAGTATTTCTATCTATTACAGCATCAATATACAGTATATCATCAATATCCACATCATCAATACAATAAGACAATAGTTTAATATAATATCAGTGTGATTATTTAATTGGCTCCTTTATAATCTCCTTATAGAATATATCCTTCATGTTCTATAATGATCCTCAGTGTGATTTCTACCATTTTATGGACAAATAATTGATTTTTGAACTTGTATCTTATTAATTATTGATTATTAACTTTTTTGCAGATAATTTAGATTATTTCAGGTTTTTTCCTGATTTAAATAAAGTATTTTTGTCTGTATTAAAACAGTTTAGATAATTATTAACTATTAACTATTTGCTCTATAACAGCAACATAAATTGATTCTGACTCTTCTGTAGTCACCTTGTTGTAGAGATATTCCAGATTTATTATCATTTATAGCAGGAAAACATAAGCCTGTGGCTTAATGTGTCAATTATTAACATATTCTGAACATTCAGTGAGTTTTTCCTTTGAATATCTACTTAATGCTCCCTGTTGCACATTCAGGTTTAAAACAAAGCACCTGGATTTGTAACTTTTGTAAAAAGTTGGCTGAGAAGAGATCGATGAGGTGCAGAATTTCTGTATTTTTCAACTAGTTTCAGTGTAACACGCCACCTAAAAACAGCAAAGAGACTAATCTGAGTTTGGAAAGTTGAGTCGTCCCCGTTCCCAGACTCCTCAGCAGCTTCCCATGGCACCTCGGAGCTAATCCGGCTGATCTGACATCGCTGCTGTTTGTTTTCCAGCACCGAGTCGTCTACCTGCTGGTAATGAGATCTAAGACCGTGTCAGGATAGAATCTGCCTGCGTTCAGGGTGGCAGACAACAACGCCCTTCCCCTGCTGGATTGTGCTGTGTCTGCTGGTTTTTCCTGGTTAGTTTGGGATCTGTCATGGGAGACGGAAACTGTTGGGCTGGCTGTTTTTTTTCATTATCATTTTAGACTAAAACAGGTGAAAAGTCTTGATATGTGAAGGGATCACGTCATATAAATGATCGTCCATTGTTGCTGTGGAAACCTACTCATCAAACAGAAAGAATTACTTTCCTGCTTTATTTCTGGTTAAACCCAACGTTTAATAGACATTTGAGGAGCTTTTCCTTTGTTTTCTGATCCGAGACAAAGGCCCTAATAAACCATTTCATGCATGTACTTGTATTTTAGGTGAATATTTTCAGTGATGCTACTTTATACTTTCACTCTGACAGCTTTAGATAGACAGATGCAGAGATTTCATTAAATGATTTGTTTGATTTGTTTCTTTTCCATCCATTTCTGTGGAAAATGCAATATTTTTTCTGCATTGCATTTCTATTGAGGCTTTAATTTGTGAATTATTGTGAAAAACTGTTCAGGATTCTATCGTTGCTATGGTGGTTGCTATGGTGGTGGTTGCTATGGATTCTGCTAAATAAGTTTAGCATCTATATTTTTGCATCCAGAATCCAGAGGCGACATCTTCAAATATCTTTTTTTTTGTACCACAAATCTGAAGATATTTACTTTATCAACACACAAGAACAAAAAATATTATAAAACTTTTATATTTTTATAGAATATAGATTTTTTTTGATTAGTTTGTTTGATATCTTATGAAAAGTTCTGCACATTTTCCATCCGCAATATTTTTTTCGTTCATATCGTTGCTATGGTGGTTGCTATGGTGGTTGCTATGGTTACTGCTAAACTAGTTTAGCATCTATATTTTTGCATCTTTTTTTGTACCACGAATCTGAAGATATTTAGTTTATCAACACATACGAGAGCAATAAAATGATACAACTTCACATTTGAGAATAACATATATATAAATATATATCCCTAAATATGTATAAAAACACTTATTAAAAACATCCTCGCTGAGTTTATCATATTTCATGCATGCGAGGGTTAAGTGTGATTGTTTTTGCAGGACTTTTGCTCATAATGGAGTATTTCTACGCTGCTGAATTGGTACTTTTACTTAATTTGAAGCATCTAAACTCTTCTTCCTCCTCCTGGTGTTGCGATGAGTCGCTGAGAGCAGTGACAGCAGCGTCTTCTCGTCTTTTCTGCAGGTGAAACGTCTCGGATTCTCATAGCGACCCGAGTCTGTGTGAGAAGAACCAACATTCATCTCAGATATTTGTCCTGTGAGAGCAGCATGTGAAAACTGACACCTGCTCCCTCATTGCACTTTCTCAGGATCCTGATTGGACTCGTGTTTGTTTGCATGACAGTAAATTTCTCTTTGTGGCTCGTGTAGTGTGTGTGTGTGTGTGTGTGTGTGTGTGTGTTAGTGTAAAGCCCAGTGGGAAACAGAATACAACAGGGTCCTACAGCAGATAAACAGTGTCAGAGCCGCTTGATAGCAAACGCAGCTGGAAACGCGCACAGACGCCCTGAGAAATGCTCTGTAATGCTTCTCTAAACATGTAATAGATCACTTAGCTCCACTGTCACAATACTCTGATACGACCCTCGTGTGTTTAATCTTCTCCAGCGGGATCTCGCATAACTTTTGCATAAAGACGCCGACCCCCGAGTCGCGATTTCACACGAACCACCAGAGATTTGTTTGTGGCCGCCGAGGTCGAGTGTTAGTTTACACGTTTTCTGTGAATATTTGCAACAGCTTCTCTCACATGTTTCAGTTTAATAAGCTCGTTTGGCCTTTTTTTATCATCACCAGATGTTTTTTTTTTCTTTTATAGCACTTTTGCTGCAAATTAATTATATTTAAAATGTTCTTTTGGTTTGTTTAGCTGCAGTCAGAGCTCTGCAAACTGTGACAGTCCGTGTTCCGGCATTCAGCAGCTCCAAATATAACCTAATTATAGTGTCTGGGGGTCAAAGGTCACAGCTGGGTGCCCTGGGGACATTTCATTAGCGAAATGGACGGAAGAGGCTGCAGGTGTAGAATGGTCAACTGCAATTCAGCCACTTTTTTATTGCTCTTACCTTCCAACAATAAAAGGGAAATAGATACGTGAGATTACTGATGATATGATGGAAACGTTTGCTGTAAATATGCTTTTTGTGGTTTTAATTGTGCAAATTTGCAACTTTTTGCATCCGCAACTTCAAGATCACATCTTTAAATATCTTGTTTTGTACCAAAAATCTAAAGAAATTTAGTTTAGCAACACATATGATTACAAAATTGACAAATCTTCACTTTTGAGGAGTTGAAACTCGCTAAGAATTTGATTATCAATCAAACTCATTGCTAAGTTAACTGTTGCTGCTATAAGCTAATTTGCTGACATTAAAGCTCGACTTGTCCTGTGGGCTAATGGACAAATCTAGCTAAAGCCCACAGGGTGTCAATAAAGTTTTATGACACCCTGAGGAATTATTGAAAAAAAGCGAGAACAGAGAGACTTTTATCTCCTCAAACCTTTTTCATTGGCATCTTTTTATTTCAGGCACTGATTTGTCTCATATTTTAAAGATTTAAAGTTTCTAGTTTGTTGTAGACGAGGCAAGGAACTCATCCTTCGAGGTTAAGTGTCTGTTTATGATCATTGGAACAAAGAGAAATCGACTCAATAACCAAAAAAACCTCAGTTCTGCTTTTAAAATGCTCAAAAAATATGTTGAACACAAACTAAACAACCTGAAATTCAACATTTCCTGAGTAATATGAGTCCTACTCACACAACCAGGACTCTGGACACATCTGGGATGTTTTAATTAACTTTAAAAGCCCTAATTATAATTGGTGAGTGTCCTCTAATGATGTGTTTTAAGTATTTTGAGTCTTCATTATCATAATTTATCACGTGTGGTTTTAAATTTGAAACTCAAAGGATTATTTTTGATAATTTAAAGGTAAAATATGCATCTTATTCTTAAATATATCATCTCCATCATCATGTTTCCTTGCGTTAGTGAATTAAAACTAATTTAACTTAATTATAATTTTAAATATGTGTACTATGGAAAGGCTGGACCGTTGTGTCATGGACTAGAGTTGGAAAAGTGTTTAATTCCAGTCGTTTTTTATCTTTTTCTTATCCCAACCAAGTGTTGATTTGCACCTAAACCGATAAACTGCATCTTAACCACAGCGCCGTCGCACCGTTAAACAGCATTTGTGAAAATATGCATGTGTCAATAAATGCAGACGTTCAGCAACATCTGCAGAACCGTGAACCGCTGACGTTGACGATTCAACCCTGAAATTGTGCAGCAATGCGGCTTGAAGTGTTGATTAATGACAGCAGAGAGCTCCAGATGCCACAATCCACTGCAGCATCTCCGCCACTTGATGTATTAGCCGCAACATTCGCTTTCATTCAGCTTTCTTCACACTCCCCTTTTTTTTTAAAGGGACAGTACAACATTTTAGAACATTTAAACTGTTTCCAGACCAGCGGATCAGGTCTGGCTAATGGTATTTTTTGGTTTCCCTTATTAAACTCATTCGTTTATTACAAAATCTCCTTTAAAACAATTTAGAAAAGTTAATTAATCTAATGGAACAACAACCTTGTACGTGACATAAATAAATAACAGGGTCAAAGCTGTGGTTTAAATCTTTGGAGATGCATAAAATCATCAGTCAAATCATCAGTGATGGATGAAATAAAAGTAAAAATACTCAATTACAAATAAAAGGGCTGAACCGAAAATGCACAGAATTAAATGTACAGAAGTTTTATCAGTGAAATGTTATTATAGTATGTTATAGAAACTTAAAGTAAATGTACTGAGATACTTTCAAGCACTGCAGATAAGAAGTAAATGTTACCTTAAAGGGATAGTTTGTAATTTTTTATGCATTGATGCATTTTTATGCAACAATACTCAAAATACGGTTAAAGTAACTAGGTTCAATTACTCAAAGTTTGCACAATTGGCTCAAAACAAGTGACATACTATAATAATGTGATAAGTACATTTTACTGACAACACTTCTGTACATGGCATCAACAAAAAAAGGGTAAAAGCACCTATTACATTATTACTATTATTATCCCTTTAATAATGAATTGGCTCACTATTCCATACTAATTTCATTGATAAAACTACTTTTACTTCTGTGTAAAAGCACTTTCATTTGTAATAGAGTATTTCTACTTTAACTAAAAGTAAGAGTACTCCATCCATCACTGCTTATCTCTCTAAACACTAAATAGTCAGCTCAAGTCATTTATCTCCACTGTTTGTGTGTCTCCCAGCTTTTCTAAATAGTTTTGGTGATAAACTAACGTGTCATCTTTGAACTTTGATAATTATTGTATTCATGTGTTGACAGAGAAGTTAGAGCCAAGCTCTTATCACTGGCTTCTAAGCAGATAATGATAGTCACATTGAACCCGGGCTGACTTTAAACAGTAACCGCGTCAATAGAGCGGCCAACCTTGATGCCGCTTTGTGTTGATCCTCGCATTCCTCTTTGTGCAAAAAGCACACGAGGGAATAGTTTAGCTGCAGGCAAAACAGGCCAGACCCTTTTAAAGTGGTTCCCTAAAAGACGCAGCCAGAAAAAACCCGAGTTGGTTTTCTTTCAACGGGACTTGATTGCGAGCAGCAGAAGATGAAGAAGGCGAATGAAAAGCCGCGGAATGCACAGGAAGTCTTGAGGTTTTGGGGTAAATTTAGACTAGAAAGCGTCTGCGGCAGGTTTTGATTGTAGCCAGATTGGAGCGAGCGTGTGTCGTGATGCTTTATGGAGGATTCTCTGTCCTCATTAGAGCGTAGTGGTGTGTGTGTGTGTGTGTGTGTGTGTGTGTGTGTGTGTGTGTGTGTCATCATGAATTCCTGATATTTAACTAGGCAAAGCAAGGCGACTTTATTTCTATAGCACATTTCAACAAAATGCTTTACATGAACAGTTGATTAAAAGGGAAAAAATCAAAAACTGCAGGGAAATACAGCTGCAGCATTGACTTTTATTGATAAATCACAGTAGAAATCCTCAGCTCCAACACTAAATACAGTAGTTTTCTATTCTAGTCAGAAAGCAACAGGAAGAAAAACACATTTATAAGTGGACGGATTACAGTCTGCATGTTATACTTCTTATAATTTGGGATTTTAGAAGGTCCGATCACTGTTAACCTGTTAAAATCCACATTTTTATTCATAAATCACAGTAAAAAACCTCTAAATACACTAAATAAAGTATTTTAACTGTAGTAAAACACAGTGTTACTGTTACAGCATCAATATATATCATCAATATCCACATCATCAATACAATAAGGAAATAGTTTAATATAATATCAGTCACTATTTAGATATTTAATTTAGATTTTAGCGAGCAACAGGAAGAAAAACACATTTATGAGTGGACGGAGACGTTAAATGATGCTAGTTATAGTTTTTATATTCATATAAACAGTTTTAATTAAAGTCTGCATGTTATACTTCTTATAATTTGGGATTTTGGAAGGTGTTAACCTGTTAAAACCACATTTTTATTCATAAATCACAGTAGAAAACCTCAGCTCCAACACTAAATAAAGTATTTTTACAGCATCTCCTCATATAATCCCCTTTTTAAACATCTCAGAATATATTCTTCATGTTCTATAATGATCCTCAGTGTGATTTCTATGATTTTGAACTCTTATCTTATTAATCATTGAACTTTGCATTGCAGATAATTTAATTTCTGTCAAAACATGAGAATAAAAGTCAGATATATGAGATTAAAGCCCAAAACATGAGCTAAAATATCATAAATATGAGAATAAAAATACATTATAATTAAAAAAGTCAACAATTTCATCTTAAAACAAGATTAAATTGACCAAAATATAATATATATATATTATATTATTATTATTATTATTATTATTATTATTATGGACAAATAATTGACCTTTGAACTCTTTTTGAACTTTGCATTGCAGATAATTCAGTTTATTTAAAGTTTTTTTTCTGATTTAGATCAGTTTGCTCTTATTTTAAGTGTTAATTGAAGTATTTCTATCTGTTATAAAACACACTTTTAGAATTTTTTTTGCAATATTTTAACTATATTTCCTCTGTAACAGCAGCATAAATAGATTCTGACTCTTCTGTAGTCTCCTCACATGTTGTAGATTTATTTAATTCCAGGTTTAAGTCCAATAACCTTTGTGTTTGTAGAGATATTCCACATTTACTATCATTATTATCATTTAAAACTGATAAATAGAGCTGTGGTTTAAATAGTTAAGAGATATTTAGTTGAAACTGTATTTTCTAACACAGTAGAGGTCATATTCAGACCCTAATTTAGCTGCAAACTCAGGTTTGGAATGTTATTTTTGGAGGGAAACACTCTTTTTGAAGACCCCCAGCCCCTTTCACTTCACATTTATGACTCTCATTAGCTGCAATTAACTTAGCATCACCCATCCCCGTACTCCTCATTTAAACGCGTCTATTGTGGCCTGGGCCCAGAGGTGCTATAGTCCTGCCTGGAGGCCTGAGGGGCTGATAAGGCGTGTTTTTGGAGCCCAGCTGGGGGGTCAGACAGAGGTTCTCCGCTGTCTGTCTCCCTGCCCCCTACGCCGCTTCTAATTGGCCGAATCAATTTGGAGGGAAAGGCGACAACAAGTGGTCGGATCCCTCCAAAATTTGACAATAGGTGGAGTGCTTTACATATGTCCACAGGAAAGACAGATGTTGCCGTTCTTGACCACATCCACGTTTGAATACTTATCGGAATACAATGGAAGAGAACACAAAAGGCTGATATTTTGGCGGTCAACGCATAATGTTTGGCGGGACCGGACCAGTCCAGGGATCTACTTCTTATCGATTTTATTTAAACAAGCTTTTTTAGATGCACAAACACAATGTCCACATCTGTGTCAACATCTACTTTTAAAGAAATAGCTCAATTTTGCCATTTAAGAAGTTAAATGTCAAAAATCTGCATCAATTGCGTTTAACCACATGATAAATGTGGAATATCTCTACAACCATAAAGATTATTGGGCTTAAACGTGGAATCAAAAGAAATCTACCCAATTTATGTTGCTGCTACAGAGCAAATATAGTTAGAATACTAAAATAGTGTTTTACTACAAATAAAAATGCTTTATTTAAAACTTAAAACAAGACCAAACTGACCCAAATCAGGGAATAAAGTTCAATAATTAATAAAATAAGAGTTCAAAGATCAATTATTTGTTTATAAAATCATAGAAATCACACTGAGGATCATTATAGAACATGAAGAATATATTCTGTAAGATGTTTAAAATAAGGAGATGCTGTAAAAATACGTTATTTAGAGGTTTTCTACTGTGATTTATGAATAAAAATGTGGTTTTAACAGGTTTTAACACCTTCCAAAATACCAAATTATAAGAAGTATAACATGCAGACTGTAATTAAAACTACAGAATCTATTTATGTTGCTGTTAAAGAGCAAATATAGTTAAAATATTGCAAAAAAAATCTAAAAGTGTGTTTTATTACAGATAGAAATACTTAATTTAACACTTAAAATAAGAGCAAACTGAATTATCTGCAATGCAAAGTTCAAAAAGAGTTCAAAGGTCAATTATTTGTCCATAATAATAATAATAATAATAATAATATAATATATATATATTATATTTTGGTCAATTTAATCTTGTTTTAAGATGAAATTGTTGACTTTTTTAATTATAATGTATTTTTATTCTCATATTTATGATATTTTAGCTCATGTTTTGGGCTTTAATCTCATATATCTGACTTTTATTCTCATGTTTTGACAGAAATGTAATTATCTGCAATGCAAAGTTCAATAATTAATAAGATAAGAGTTCAAAATCATAGAAATCACACTGAGGATCATTATAGAACATGAAGAATATATTCTGTAAGATGTTTAAAATGAGGAGATGCTGTAAAAATACGTTATTTAGAGGTTTTCTACTGTGATTTATGAATAAAAATGTGATTTTAACAGGTTAACACCTTCCAAAATCCCAAATTATAAGAAGTATAACATGCAGACTTTAATTAAAACTGTTATAAAATAATATAAAATAGTATAACTAGCATCATTTAATGTCTCCCTGATGCTGAAAGTGGAAAAAACCTGTGTTTGAGGGTTGGACGTGTGACGATCATGAGTTATAACATTACAAATAGGGAATTTACAGGTGGAAACAGCTTTAGTGCACATACACTTTACAGTGAAGAGACATCTCTGGTCCAGTGGTTTAACTTCTGAAATGAGCACATTCTAAGTTTTTTGACTTTTGTTGAAAATGAAAAACTAAATGTGCTCCTTCTCCATGAACCAGAGACATCTCCTGCTTTGAGTTAAGTGACATTTTACTGCAAGATATACACATTTTTTTTGTAAAAATACCTTCCAACAACTCAGTAAAGCCCATAACTAACTATTATAACAAAGCTGGTGTGTAACTGTACATTATTAAGGTCAAAGAATCCAAATAAACAGGCATCAAGTCTAAAAATTCAAGCAAATTATGCACATTTTACTCATAAAAGCAACATTTTAAAGGGAAATATGTGCAATATGAGAGGTATGTTGGATGTAAAAGGTATTATTTAGATAGACAATTCATACCTATATTTATAGTTGTATTGGGACAAAATAGTTTTATTATTAAGGCAAATGTTTCTGATCAGTATTTTATATGTATGTTTATCTCCAAAGTTATGGGTTTTAGTGTATTTAGTGTATTGTTTGTGGCCATTTTGGAAAAAATGTGTATGGGTCAGTAACAAAAAATACAGTTTTAAAAGCATTCATATTCATCAGGTCTCTTAAAATGTACATTTTTTAGTTTCATGTTATATAAAAATCCATTTATACCATTTGTTTTTTCACAAAAATCATAGGAATGCATGATTATTTTGACAATTAATGTGAAATTGTAAGAGAAATCATATTAAACTAGTTAACAGCATGTTTATTTTTTACTTTTAAGTAAAAAAGTACCGACTTTTAAGGTTTACACATGACATTTTTGTGACTTTATCCCATATATCTATATATTTGACTTGTCTGTTTAGATGAATTTATTCCTATGATCTTAAGAACATGCAGTAAAACCCATTTTCTTGTCCTTTACCTCCTCTACTATCACTGAAAAGTTTCCACATCACTTATGTGTATGTCTATAAGTATTTCTGATGTCACAAATCATGTGTGTTTGTGCATGTCTTGAAACTCAGATGGATGTGAAAACAGCCTTTCTAGTGTCTAGTCTGAACACACACACACTGGTCATGTTTGTTTCACTTGAAAAACAACCGTGCACACACACACACACACACACACACACACACACACACACACACACACACACACACACTTGTGAACAGGCTACAAACTAATAAACAAAAAGAGTGGATGGTCAGTGTTTTTCTTCTTTTCGCTGGATGACTGCACTCAGTGTCCTCATCCACCTCCTCCTCATCCTGCTCTGTGTAATAAGTTTGGTCAGGGTAGGTCATCCTTGGCTGTGCAGAATATAATTAGCCTGCCTACACACACACACACACACACACACACACACACACACACACACACACACACACACACACACAGTCTTTAAACTTTAAACCCCCCTGCCTATACAAAGGCCTGCTCAGACAATAGACACATGCCAATACTCCGACCCCCCTTGGCTATCTCCCCATGCACAAAAACCTCCCTGTTCATCCCCAAACCCTCCACCCTCCTGCTCACTCAGCAGAATAATGAGTCTGATAAGATTACACTTTTTTTTTTTTTTTTTTTTACATATCAGATTTCGCATCATATCATAGAAATAATAAAGAGCTGGACAGGTGCAGGATCTCAGCTGTTCCTGCAGAGATCGGACATGTGGCCCGGCGGTCGTCTCGGCGTGTTAAAATCTGTGAAAGTGATAAAGTGATAAAGTGATAAAGCCAATAAAACGTCAGAGTTTGAAACCACAGACGGAGCTGGTGATTACCGTCACAAAAAAACATGGACAATATGATCTGAAGTCACTTTGCAAATTGTTTTCTTTGGGAAACCTGCTAATAAAATGATGCAGCATGAAAACTTTGATAGAACAAAATGCAAATGCTAGGAAGGAAGTGAGAGAGAGATGATACGGTGATAAAAATAACAGGATTAAGATTCAGGATTAAAGCAAAGCAGGTTTATTTGTATAGCACATTTTAACAACAAGGTAATTCAAAGTGATTTACATACAACATTAAAAGCATCAAGATACAATTTAAAAGCAGTTGATTGAAAAGGGAAAATATTTAAAAAATATTTAAAAATAGTAGAATAAAAAGGGGAACATTTAAATTAATACAAATTAAATAACATTAAAATTCAAGAAATTCAAATTAAAAGCAAAACAGCTGAATAAAAGGGCGACAAATTAAAATTTAAAATTAAAAATGGTTAATAATTAAAATAATTAAGAAATGTGTCAGCAAACAGCTCTGATTTAAAAACAGTTGCTGTTCTCTGGGAATTTGCTCAAGTTCTTTGGAAGTTTGTTCCATTTTCTAGGAGTTTGTTCCATTTCTCTGGGAATTTGTTCTAATTCTCTGGAAGTTTGTTCCAGTTCTCTGGGAGTTTGTTCCAGATCTCTGGGAGTTTGTTCCAGATCTCTGGGAGTTTGTTCCATTTATCTGTAAGTTTGTTCCAGTTCTCTGGGAGTTTGTTCCATTTCTCTGGGAGTTTATTCCAGTTCTCTGGGAGTTTGTTCCAATTCTCTGTAAGTTTGTTCCAGTTCTCTGGGAGTTTGTTCCATTTCTCTGGGAGTTTATTCCAGTTCTCTGGGAGTTTGTTCCATTTATCTGTAAGTTTTTTCCAGTTCTCTGGGAGTTTGTTCCAGTTCTCTGGGAGTTTGTTCCATTTCTCTGGGAGTTTGTTCCAATTCTCTGTAAGTTTGTTCCAATTCTCTGTAAGTTTGTTCCAGTTCTCTGGGAGTTTGTTCCAATTCTCTAGGAGTTTGTTCCAGTTCTCTGGGAGTTTGTTCCAATTCTCTAGGAGTTTGTTCCAGTTCTCTGGGAGTTTATTCCAGTTCTTTGGGAGTTTGTTCCAATTCTCTAGGAGTTTGTTCCAGTTCTCTGGGATTTTGTTCCAGTTCTCTGGGAGTTTGTTCCAATTCTCTGTAAGTTTGTTCCAGTTCTCTGGGAGTTTGTTCCATTTCTCTGGGAGTTTGTTCCATTTCTCTGGGAGTTTGTTCCAGATCTCTGGGAGTTTGTTCCAATTCTCTGGGTATTTGTTCTAATTCTCTGGAAGTTTGTTCCATTTCTCTGGGAGTTTGTTCCATATCTCTGGGAGTTTGTTCTAGTTCTCTGGGAGTTTGTTCTAGATCTCTGGAAGTTTGTTCTAGTTCTCTGGGAGTTTGTTCCATTTCTCTGGGAGTTTGTTCCATATCTCTGGAAGTTTGTTCCATTTCTCTGGGAGTTTGTTCTAGATCTCTGGAAGTTTGTTCTAGTTCTCTGGGAGTTTGTTCCATTTATCTGGGAGTTTATTCCAGTTCTCTGGGAGTTTATGCCAGATCTCTATAAGTTTATTCCAGATCTCTGGGAGTTTGTTCTAGTTCTCTGGGAGTTTGTTCCATTTCTGTGGGGCATAGAAACTTAACGCTGCTTCTCCATGTTCATTCTGACTCTGGAAACAGAGAGCAGACCTGTCTCAGACCATCTAAGAGGTCTAGATGGTTCATAAGGGATCAGCAAATCAGAGATATACTGACCATTCAGTACTTTCTAAACCAGTAAAGGTATTTTAACTAATTCTTTGGCAGACAGGACCTCAGGACTGGAGTGATATGAGCTACTTTACTAATCATTCTGCAAAAAGCCGAGCTGTAATCCACCGATCTTCACATTTCAGCCCCCAGGTTGACAATTAAAACCTCTGAATGGAGACTCACTGTGGCCATAATTGTGCACCAAACCCCGATTCTTTTATCCCACGACCACCATCTTTCATCAAGTCCATCCACACTCCATAGAGGTGACCTGCAGCCCCTTTTGATCATTTTTTAATACAGGCGTGCCCTCCCTCTTCCTCTCAGCACCTGCACTGCAGCGTCCTCCGGCTCATCAATAGAACCTGTCTTTTAAAAATGCCTACATCTGCTGCAAATGAGGAGCCTTTGTTGCGGGGGGGAACCCTTGAGGGGACCGCCAAAAATGTTGGTGTTTCCCTGGATCCATTTGAGTTAAACCCCCAACCCCCAGACTTTACTACCACACACACACATATACACACACCTCTTCTTACTTCAGGGATATCATATCTCTTATCCCTTGGGGTAAACTAGTGTGTAAGGCTGGGTGTTTTTCTGAAAACAGGTGTATATAAATGCATGCAACAGCTGTTTTCTTGGACTTTAACTTGTTTTCTGTTGGTTTTATTTGAGAGAAGCGATTCAGACGTGTGTTTTATAGGTAAAATATGCACTGATTATAAATCCTACACACTTTAGACAAGGTATAAATTGATGTCTTTGTTACCTGTCGTGGGTCAGTGGCAATAACGTCATGTGGTATAACCCTAAAAACCTGATATTTAACTTTCTTAACCCTCATGGTTTGTTCTTGGCTGTTTCAAAGTTTTTATCTATGAAAAATGTGCAAAGATTTCATATAGTTTTGTGTGTTTTATTTAACTTTTGTACAGTCTTGGTGTTTCTGGTCAAAAATGAGTTTTTATGATGAGTCTTAATGGAATGGTCAAATTTGACCAGGAACACCACATTGATTAACATGAGGGTTTTTAAAAGTAAGAAAAATAAATAAAACACATGCTATCAACAAGTATATCAATTATATTCTAGGTGGATTAAAAATTAAAAGATTTTGGTTACATCATTCGAGATTTTGTGTCAAACAAATGCACAAAATCATGATTTTTGTAAAATAAAATGATAAAAAATTGACTTTTAAATGACAAGAAACTAACATTAATGCATTTTTTTGGATCCAATTAACTATTTTTTTTTAGGAATCACCAGAGGTGATAAATATTTGTCACCTCTTCATACAGTTATGTTTAGTTTAGTTTATTTTGTCCTTTTGCAAAGGAATTCTTTCCCACAAACAACATTTAGGGAATGAATCTGACTTCTTTTTACATAGAGGTAACCTGCGATCATTATTGTTGCTTTATTTTCTTTATTTGGCCAAAAAAAATGATGCAAAGAGGAAGCTGATGGAGGTAAAAAAAAAAAAAAAGAGACAAAACCGAGTCTGTCTGAGTGACTCTTCAATGGAGCTGCTTTCTTTATGCAGTGGACTGTGTCGTCCTGCAGCAAAGTGCAAAGAGGAAAAGGGAACTTGCTGAATAATTAGAGCATGGCGGATAGTCCTGAATCGCCCGGCACATTCATGCATGCACGCATACGACACACACATGAAATCACGCATTCTTACACAGTTCCGACTTGAGGATTTTTGGGCCGATCTGCACATGTATGCAGGCTAATCAGGGCCTCTTCACAGGCAGAAAGCGAAGGGTCAATCAGGGTGAGATGTTTGTGATGGAAATTTGGACGGCAGGCGTAGGAAAACAAAGCTGGAGACGGGACGCCCCAGAGACGACATACTTTACACATGAGATAACACACATCGAGGAGTTACCCCCCCCCCCCTTCCAAAAAAAAAAAAAATCCCTTAAAATAGGATCACGAAGCCGTTCTAATTCATCACGCTCACAAAGAGCTCAACTGCAGCCACTTTTCACGAAATTATGAGAGAATGGCGGGATTTTAGAGCGATTTTGTCAGCAGATTTAATTCTGAGAGCTGGAGAGAAAAAGCATCAAGGTCTGAGATGGATTTCTGCAGACAGACACACAGGGTTAAGGACCAAGCTCGCCTTTATTTTAGTTTGGGTTGCACGAATGCATAAATACAGTCAAATGCATGCACTCTAAAAGTTAATTTGGGGACATAACTCAAATATATGCATTGTTATGAATTATTCTGAAATACTGGTAGACTTTTTACTTGTAATTGTTATAATATTGAGCTCTGACGACACAAAAATTGAGCCTCAATTAACAAATAGCTGTCAATTTGGCGAATTTGTGTTGCCACGGTGACAAGAGTACATGCAATGTTATTCAGACTCAAGTATATTGGTCTTAACGAGCTTAAAATAGTACATTGTTCCTGCCTTTTTCACCATATTCTAAAATACTGTTCTAAAAATACTGTTAGACTTTTTCACTTGTAATTGTTATAAAATTAAGCCCAAAAAACAAGACTTAAGTTAACAAATAGCTTTGACAAATGGGCTTTTTGTGTCGCCATGGTGATAAATGAACACACCTCGTTATGGAGATTCAAGTGGAAAACATTGCTTTGCTATTTTGGTCTTAACCAACTTAAAATAATATATTGTTTCTGGCTTTTTCACCATATTTAAGATATGTTCGATCAACTTAAATGTTTGAATTCATGAAAGTTCATTCCTTCAGGCACTTTTTCAGTTATTTTCCAGCTCATCCAAGAATCTTCATGCTACTTTTAAGTAGCTTTTGTAGCTTTGAGTGAACGTTTGGCCCAGATTGTTATATTCTTGACCTCCGATAACACAAAAATTGAGCCTCAATTAACAAATAGCTTAAATTCAAAGTCTGTAAATTTGACAAATGGGCTTTTTGTGTTGCCATGGTGATAAATGAACACATCACAATAATATGGAGGCTCAAGTGGAAAACGTTGCTTTGCTATTTTGGGCTCAATCAATTTAAAATAGTATATTATTCCTGATCCATGGATTGGGTCATATTTAAATATGTTTGATAAGACTTACAGCTACTAAATATTATGTTGGATTAACTTACAAATTAGAATTTAAATTAATGTTATTTAGAAATAACATAAATTTTTACTGTTTTCACTGTTTTCAATCTATTTGAAACATTTTATTGGATCCACTAAGCAACTATCAGAATCAACTTGAGTATTTAGATTAAAACTTTATTTATTTTGGCCAAAAAAGCAAATTCTTCCTACTTAAAATGTTGTTTTGAATTAATGTAATTCAGGCAGAATTTGGCCCAACTTAAAAAAAATAAGTGGAAAACGTTGCCTTGTTAATTTTAGGTTGAACTAAGGTTTTATTTTTGTGTGACTGCAAAGGAATTTTATTCATTTTCTTGTTTTCAGTTATTTTCGAGATCATCTCCATCCAATAACTTCATCTCCATCATACAACGTTATAGATTTGATCTTTTGGTGAAGTTTTGATCCTTATTATATGGATTTTACTGCAGAATAGTGGATGCACTGGGGTTATCAGACAGAAACCTCCACACCACACTGAGAAATAACACAAAGATGGGATTTAATGGCCCTCCGATTGAGCGGCTCTGAAAAGCCAAACCCTGACCCCCAGCCTTGACCCCTGGCGATCCCTCCCATCCTCCAGGGTCCAGTGCTTGTCAGTGGTCATTTGTCAAACCCCTCACGCTGATCTGATTACCGTCCGATTCGGGATCTGCCGACTACACGCTTCCAGGATCAGGACAAGCGGCTTTCAACAACTTTACATGACAACAAATAGCCGGATTGTTGCAGGACGAGTAAAGGGACGAGTATTTGTTCTATTCAGGCCAGAGACGGAAAAACGTCACATAGAAGACAAACGTCTTCTAATGGATTTACATTCTTCATCTAATGGGGAACTGGGACAAATAGAATACAAATAGGCAGATATAAGAGAACAAATTTGCTTCAAAATACTCAATTAACATCTTCTTACTCCTTCCCAGAAGCTGTTTTCTTGCAGAATCGTCCCTCGTTTCATGCAATAAAGACAATGATTGAAAAAAACTTCTTAATTAACTAGAATTAAATGCTAGTTCTTGTTGGCTGTTCTGTGAAAGGTCAGTATTGACAACATAAATTTTCCACTGGTCAATGGCACAAATTCACATGTCAAAGTTCACCAAAGTTGAAGTGGATGCACTGACCACAGCGGTTCCATTGAAACTGATGGTGAGACCAGGCCTGAGCGGCTCATTCGCTGCAGGTTTCTGAATGAATGAACAGCTAAGGCCCAAACTACACAAATCTAGATTTATTTATTTTTATTCATATTAAGGTTGCAAAATTGCAGGAATTTTCAAAGTTGGGAACTTTCCATGTGAAGGAATGTATGGAAATAAATGGGAATAAATCCAATATTTACAAAATTGAAGATTAGCCTTTAACTTATAATGAAACTGAGTAGAAAAACTGGTGGAAGAGACGTTTTCTTGTGTGTATAAATGTATAGTTACATATATTGTTATTGATACAGATTCAGCATTGAGTTTTATTCATATATTGCATGAGAAAACCTCAGCTCCAACACAATAAATGTCAATATATATCATCAATATCCACATAATCAATACAATAAGATGATAGTCTAATATAATATCAGTAGTAGGGCTGCAACTAACCACTATGTTTGTGTGATTATTTAATTCTCTCCTTTTTAAGCCTCTTATATTCTTAATATATTCTTCATGTTCTGGAATGTGTGATTTTTATGATTTTAGGAACAAATAATTGATCTTTGAACTCTTAACTTTGAATTATTTATCTTATTTCAAGTTTCTTTTCCTGGTTTGGGTCAGTTTATTCTTGTTTTACTATATTTGCTCTGTAACAGCAACATAAATTGATTCAGACTCTTCTGTAAATTTCTTTTAATACCAGGTTTAAGTACAATAACCTTTATAGTTGTAGAGATATTCCAGATTTATTATCATTTATAGCAGGAAAACTGATAATTAGACCTGAGGCTTAAGTGGTTAAATGATTTTTATTTAATCCAAGTTCCTCAGACCATCAGATTTTCTACTCAGCTTCACTATATGTTTGTGTCTTCTCATGCGTTGTCTGCTCAGAAAATATTTGGCAAAGGACTGTCAGTAAATCAGACAAATGTCTTTCCCCGATTCTTGAAGGACACACACACACACACACACACACACACACACACACACACACACACACACACACACACACACACACACACACACACACACACACAATTAGCCCATAGCTCATTATGTCTGCTTTAGCTCCTCTGGATTATGTTGGGTTTGGGGGGTTTTTTGGGGGGTTGGGTCAGGGAGGGGTTTGGTGACCCTGCAGAGAATGACCTGAGGGGACACTGAAGGAGTTAAAGGAGGTGGAGGAGGAGGAGGAGGAGGAGGAGGAGCTCCTCCTCAGTGGGACAGGACAGGGGGGATGGGGCGTCACACAGGGAGGGAAAGTAACTTGTCGGTGTCCCTGCTGGTTGTGTTCACTGCTGCGCGGATCCCCATTCACCGTCTCAGTTAATGCAGACTGATTAGTCGTCGCAGAACAATCGCTTTAGAGCCGACAATGTGGCGAGATGCTACTAAAACAAAGCTTATTATAATTATAGTTTTTGTCTGCCGCAGCCTGCAATTAATAACCGGCAATAAACAAGCATCTTGTTTCCATCTGGAGGCGGTGGGAGGATGTATTTACGGTTATTCTGTGTGTTTTCTAACGGGTGAAATGGAGGGAGATTTTCCCTCCGAATCCCTGAATTAGTCCATCACAAGAGGTTCGATTTCCCTCCAAAAAGTCTATTGTAAAAGTTCTCCCCCGCCACTTATACAAACTACACAGCAGCGGCCTCCACCCCCACATCTCCAATGTGTGTGTGTGTGTGTGTGTGTGTGTGTGTTGGTGGGGGGTGTATCAGCCACTATTCTGTTAACCCCCCAGGGTGTAAAAGATTTTTGGACTAACACTGCAGCTCCCTCTTTGATGTCAGCTTGCTTTAGATTTTTTTTAACCTAACATGCATGTTAATGACAGTTATTGTGTCGCCCTGGCTTCATGCACACATAGGATGTAATTTGCTGGCAAAAAAATGCCATGAGATTCTCTAATTGATTGCTCAAGTCTTTTGTTTATTTGAATTTTTAAAGCACAAGTTTAAAAGTCCCCTCAAGACATTTGTTAAAGCACAAAAATATCTGTAATGTTTCCACATAAAAGATGCCCAATTAAAACCCTTAAAAGGGTTTCTCCCTCTCAATCATTGTGCACTGGAGGCTTCAAGTTTGCATGTTATACTGGTGCATGTTTATTATTAGACCCGGGTTGTATTTAAAAACTAAATCATACTCCTTTAACATAGACTTTCAATGAGCACAGAGAAACAGTAGATGAATGTGAAAACAGCCTTTACATGTCAAACTTATGCATCATTCTGCAGAGTAAAGTTCAAATATTCTGTAGGAAAAAGAAGAAAAAACACATTTTTTGCATTTAATGTGAACACTGGAAATGGAATAATGTTTTTCTGATTTAGATTTTCCACATAAAAGCATATTTACCCAAATAAAACCCTTAAAAAGGTTTATCCCTCTCAGTCATTGTGCACTGAGGTTTTCACATTAAACCTGTGTATGTTGAATATTAACTTTAAAAACTGCTTGTGTCAAACGTGTGCATCATTCTGCAGAGTAAAGTTCAAATATTCTGTAGGAACAAGAAGAAAAAAACACATTTTTAGTTGAATGCATTCATTGTTACTGCTGGAAATAGAATAATGTTTTCGATTTTCCACATAAAAGTATATTTATCCAAATAAAACCCTTAAAAAGGTTTCTCCCTCTCAGTCATTGTGCATAGGAGGCTTCAACTACTTGTGATGTCACAAATCAGGCTCCTTTAACATGGACTTTCAATGAGCACAGGGAAACTTTCCACTTTCAGTAGATGAATGTGGAAACAGGTCAAACGTATGCATCATTCTGCAGAGTAAAGTTCAAATATTCTGTCGGAACAAGAAGAAAAAACACATTTTTTTAGATGAATGCATTCATTGTTACTGCTGGAAATGGAATAATGTTTTCCACATAAAAGTATATTTACCCAAATAAAACCCTTGGAAGAATTCCTTAGGTTTACTCAGTCGAAAAAACACATTTTTGAGTTAAATGCATTTAACGTGAATGTTGAAATCCATTTTTTCTTCCTGTTTGTGTTCGTGCAATCAGAATAAGGCTCTGAAAATAGCTGGATCTGTGGTTTAGGAGGCGGTCACTCCACACCCTCTCTTTGTCAGGAAGCTTAATCAGAGCTGCAGAGGTGTGTGGTTGACCTTTGACCCCCCGATGTATCTGTGGCATTTCTCTTACTTGGCTTTAGGTTAGGATCAGGATGTCCCTAATTTAACCTGAATGGTTAAAGGAGATGCCAGAGAGAACAGTTCTGCTGAATAGTCAGATGTGCAGCTGCAGCTTTTATTCACTAAGTAGAAGTCACTCATTTGTAGCCCTGATTATCCCTGTTGCTGCACAAAAGCTTCAAAAGCTGCACACTTCCTGGAGAGTATTTAAAGGTAATTAATGGAACTTATTTAAAAAAAATATACAGTTTAATTACAGTCTACTGAGGAGTTAACATGGCTGTTGTCAGTGAGGGAAATAGTTATTTTTGGGGGCAATTTACAACGTAAATGATTCAATTATTGAGCTTTACTGGATAATGAAGGCATCGAAAACATTAAATTCATGTGCAAATGCTAATGCTGCCTTCACGTGGCGTGGGAAAGAAGATCCTTTCTACCTGTGAAGTGGAAATTAAGAGTGTGTTGCGTTTAAGTGCTTTTGTTGTCGTCGTAAAGTGAAACGTGGCGGAATCATAACAGTATTTTATATAAGTGTAAATGGTGAAGTCATTAAAATCGTGTCGCTAAAATCCGAAGCAGCAGAGAACAGAGATCTTGAAAGGTCAAAGTTCATCATAAAACTTCAGTGGGTGTTCATGTGCAATTTTGATGTCGTGTTTTATGGTATTTACGGTAATTACCATCGGACATAAATGCATAATAAGGATCATGCATGTATGATAGGAACCCTTCTCTTAAAACAGTATTAATCTGCTTTCTTCTGCACGGTATTGTGTTGTATTCCCGTCCTGTGCATGCTTGAGAATTCCACCTGGAAAAAAAATGGGTTTTTACAGATAAAATACAATAATAAAACACAATTTTAGATTCCTTTTTCTATATTCTGACTATATTCGCTCAGCAACATAAATTGATTCTGACTCTTCTGTCGTCACTTCATGTTTAAGTCCATAACCATAGAGATATTCCAGATTTATTATCATTTATAGCAGGAAAACTATGGAAATAGTTTATTTATTACCTGTTTTAAAACTGGATTCACATAAACATTTCAAGCTGTTTTCAGAGTTCCAGCAGTGAGTTGATTATAGGGTTGATTTATGGTAGATAATTAAAAACAGGACATTTTTTTACATTTCTTTTTTTTAGTCAAACAGTGACATAAAGGATTTAAACAACACAACAATATAATCTCAGGTGTGACTCTTCATTCCCTTTCATTGAAACAAGCTGTGTCTTTTTGATCAGACAGTGAATTTCCTGCGTCTTCATTGTCTTTCAGCTAAGACTGCGTCCATTATTTGGCTTTTTTTGTCGTTTTTTTTTGTTCATGATGCATTCAGAAGCACTTGAACAAACTGCAATAAGTCTACAGGCCTTTCCCCTCTTCTCCAAATGAGCAAACCCACCGCACAAAGGGCCACCATTGTGGATAAACACCGCTTTTGTTTCACCCATTTGAACCTGAGGTTTCCCTCAACGCTAAGGAGAGCGTGTTCACCCCTTTTTTTTTCCTCTTTTTTCCCCATCCTCTCTCTTTTCACGCGCCCTGGCGCTGAATAGCGGAGCCCGCTGCCAAATGGGAAAACGACTACACAGGCAGAAAGAAAAGGCCAGAATCAATCAGGAAGTGGCGAAGTTTTTTCAGCCGTGCCAGAAGAGCCGGGGCAACTTCCTGGTGCCGTTGCCAAGGCGACGGGAATCTCAGCCAGCTGGTGCTGCGGTGGAAGTGATGGGATGACGACGGTTGGGATACGGTAGACAAAACGTGGGCGGACGACCGGTTGGTGGAGAGAGTTTGAACGTAAGCAGCGAGCACTTCAAACGCTTTTCATGTGAACCATCACAATGTGGAGAGTTTGTTTCTATTCGCCTCATAATCCTCTGCAAACAAGCAGCTAATCCCTGCAATTACACCCAGCTCCTGGTATGTAGGCTCTCCTCACACCATAGCTGTACAATTCTATATTTTATAAACGTGAAAATGAATGTAAAATGATCTCTATAGAGGAGTAAATACAGTATAAAGGAGAGAAAAAGCATCTATTGATAATAATCATGGATTAAAGTCAATTAAACTGACATGAAGTCTCCATATGTCTAATTATAGGGGATGTTTAGAGTGGAGGAGAAGATTTATTGCATCTAGAGGCAGGAAAGTTCATTGGTGTGACTTATTGTATGTGGATATTGGATAAAAGATGTTTTTTTTTCTATGCGTGATACCAATTTTAATGTAAAATGTGAGTATTTTTTATAGATTATATAAATATACACAACATTAAATCCTACATTCAGGCTATAATGGTTGTTTTTGTTGCACTGGTTCAACTTTCTGTTAAATCTAGGGGATTTTAATTGAGAGTATTTTAATATTTTGTGATCTTTTATATCCATAAAAGGTATTTTTTGACATTTTTTTATTTACGTTAGTGACAAATAATGGTTGGCAACTTTTATTATACTGGTTAAAGATGATTTTTTCTATGCGTGATACCAATTTCAATGTAAAATGTGAGTATTTTTGGAGTTTTTGAGCTCAAAATGTTCCAATATGTGTGATAAAATATAAAACTATAAACTACACTACATTAAATTCTACATTAAAACTTTTATTATATTGGTTAAAGATGTTTGTTTGTTTTCGCTCAATGCATGAAACCAATTTACCAAGTATTTTTGTAGTTTTTCAGCTCAGAAACCATAAAGTACACTACATTAAATCCTACATTCAGGCTGTAATGACTGTTTTTGTTGCTTTGATGATGTGTTTGAGCTTTTGTTTTATGGGTCAGTAACAAATAATGTTTGGCAAAGTGATAAAATGCAATTTAAAAGCATTGTTTGTGATGATTTCATGTCATTTGAAAGTCCATTTGTACCATTTTTGGGCCAAAAATCACAAAGAATGCAAAATGGTGTAACTAGTTGATAGAATGTTTGTTTTTTATTTTGAAAACCAAGGGTTATACCATGTGACATTTTGGACTTTATTCCATTTTACACAAATTTGCTCTTCACTTTTCCTTCATAGTGAAACAAAACTACATATATAGAGGGAGAAAATTCATTGTAATTTGATGGTGTCGCCACTGATTAGATTAAATCGTGTCAGTCTACGTCTGTGGTTTGAAACCCCATTTTTCCAAAGATGGGGACAGGGTGGTTTGTTCTGGGGGATCAGGGGACCAGACTGGTGGAGATAGGTAAACACAGCTGGGGACACACTGTGCTGGTGGGTTTCTGGGCCTCAAACACCCCCCATCACACACATTTATCAGTGTGTTTGCTCAGGGGATGTTCCCTAATCTTCACACACTGATCTCTGTGGCCAGCCTTCACAGAAGCCCGCCAGGCCGGGATGAAAGTGACCCACAACCCACGATAATTCCTCCCCGGCTGAACCTGAATGTTGCTCTTATTGTAAAGGCCAGCGTGCGATCAGGGGGTCGCGTCTACTGGCGTTGGATTTCTCTGTGGGTGGGATTGGTTCTGATAATAAAGACTAAATTCTTGATCATAATCTGACCGTTTTCCCAGCGTGTGAATGGAGAGTCGTCCTGTCAGGATCTACAGGCAGAAACAGACACAATGGTGTCGCTTCAGTTTAAGGCGAAGAACTCACCATCCTAGGGTTGGAAATCGTGAATTTAAATGCAGCAAATCAAGAAGAATATCACCATTAATGCATATCAGCTATAGACTATCAATAATCACTATAATATCAGTTATAGACTATCAATAATCACTATAATATCAGTTATAGACTATCAATAATCACTATTAATGTATAATATCAGTTATAGACTATCAATAATCACTATTAATGTATAATATCAGCTATAGATTATCAATAATCACCATTAATGTATAATATCAGCTATAGACTATCAATAATCACTATAATATCAGCTATAGACTATCAATAATCACTATTAATGTATAATATCAGCTATAGACTATCAATAATCACTATAATATCAGTTATAGACTATCAATAATCACTATTAATGTATAATATCAGTTATAGATTATCAATAATCACTATTAATGTATAAAATCAGTTATAGACTATCATTGATTATTATAAATACATAATATCAGCCTTTAGATTGAGATACTTGCCAATCAATCACACATTTTTATCTGTTATAAATGTACCTTAAAGGGATATTTTTCATGTGTTTTAACAATATTAACATGTGAGTGGACTAATATGTTTCTGTTTATGATTAATATATATAATTAAAAATTGAACACAAACTGTCATATTGATCAGTTAAATTTAACATTTCCTGAGTAACATGAGTCCTACTCACACAACTTGTAAATGCAGTGATCTAGGATGATTTAAATAACTTTAATAACCATATTTATAATAGAAAATGTGTCTAGTATAGTCAAAATGACGTCTCTGATTAAGTTTCTTTAGTATTTGAGCACCACTAACTACTAATTTATCAAAAATTAGAACTCTATTCAATCAATAGTGACTTTAAATATAAAATTCTATAAATTGGCCCATACTGTATAATGCATACTTTTTATAATTTAAAGGCAACATATGCAGGATTCCTTATCTTATTCTTAAATATATCATCACTTATGCCCCAATAGAAGTGTTGGTGGTGTGATATTAAGTGCCTCTTTCCTGTATTTGCTACTTTTCTCATTATTCTAATGGACAGGTACAGCAAAGCATTTTTTTACAGGTTTATAGTCTTAAATATATGATTATAGAGCGCCATCTGCTGACGATACTTTGCATTAAGAAACAATTTAAATTAAAAAAGAGAAAATGAAAGGACAAATTAGACAGAAAGAATATTAAATATATTATTTTTATATAAATCCTCGTTAATACGCGTTAAATAAACGTAGAAAAGACAATATTTCTCTTTTAAATGTAGTGTAGCGGAAGAATAAAGTCTAGTACTTTAATAAATGTACTTATTTACTTTCACCACTATTTATTGGTGAAAGCGAATTGTTTAAAACATCGTTAACACAAATGAGGATATCGATGAATTTTATTAAATGACAGAAATATATGATAATTATTGTACCCCCCTCCCCAAAAAAAGAACGCCCTTTCGGCTTCCGTCGACGTCCCGTACGTGCTTTGACGTCAGCATAACAACAACCTGTCATGACAGCTCGTATGGGAGGAAAAACACCGAATAAGATTTGATATCGAACGACACAAAGTCAGTTTCCACTGGACAAATGGCTTATTTTAAAAGGTGAGGAGTGAAAACCTGCAACGTTTGACGCAAAGACTCGAACCATAACTCGCGTGTAAAGAGCCTGAAATCAAAGCTCCGAACAGTTAGCATGGAGCTAGCTTAGCTTTTATTTTCTCAGGTTGCCGAGCGGCGTGGAGCCAAAGCGGTTTGTCAAGGCCCAAACTGAGATATATTAAAAACTCTACACACAGCGGCTGGTTGTATTAGCTGTTATACTACTACATGTAATGCCGCTGAATGGACATAAGTGCCCTGTTTGTAACGTTAGCCACCCTCCCCGAACAGCATACCTTAGCATGCTAGGTAGCTAACTAGCTTATCGATCTCTTGTTTCAATGTGCTAACATCAAAGTTAGCGACGCTGTCACCGCCTGTCTCTCCTTTATCAAGCGTGTCTCGCTGCTAACGTCACGTTTGGGCCACGGTTTGTCATTTTATCGTTTTTATCTTTAGCAACCATCGTTGTAGCAACGTTGCAGTTCAAAGCTGCTAATCGCTCACGATCACTGATGTGCATCACACCAATGGTTAATTCGCCGGCAGCGTGTCCACCTCGCCTGTGTTCGGCTGTCTGCATAGTCAGCGAATAAAACGAATGCCTTTTGGGTGGCATCAAGGACTGCACCTCATCCAGCGCAAGACGCGCATTGCAGGTGCATTGCAGCGAACGCACGCACGCCGGGGACTTTAACTCTGCATGCATGCTCTCTCTGATTTGTTAGTTTGTGAAATCTAGGAGGGACAGGGCATTCTTGAACCTGTCCAGTTAGCCAGCCGAAGAGACGGGGAACAGGATAGGGAAGCAGGGCGAGGCGGGCCCCGCGGAGCCGGTGGAAAAGATGGCCGGCAGCCCGGAGAAGAGTTCCACCGCGCAGGAGCTGAAGGAGCAAGGGAACCGGCTGTTCCTCTGCCACAAGTACCAGGAGGCTGCTACCTGCTACAGCAAGGCTATTGTGAGTAGCTGCTATTGTCAAAGATATAACATCAGTGGTTAGCTTGTGTCTTTTTTAACTAAACCACACCTTGTTAGAAGCAGTGGATTGACACATGTCCCTCCCTGTATGTGTGTATGAATACAAATGATAGCAGATTCCATGGCGCCATCTCAATATGTGTGTGTGTCTTGCTTTCCAGAACCGTAATCCCTCCGTGGCGGTGTACTACACCAACAGGGCTCTCTGCCACGTGAAGCTGCAGCAGCATGACAAGGCTCTGGCAGATTGTAAGCACGCGCTGGAACTGGACAGCCAGTCGGTCAAGGCCCACTTCTTCTTGGGCCAGTGTCACCTGGAGCTGGAGAACTATGATGAAGCCATTGGCAACCTGCAGAAAGGTCAGAGCAAACACCTGAAGACGATCGAACTCACCCAACCGCGCATGTTTGAGAGAGCAGAATTTAATCAGGGGCTTACTTAGAGTAAAATAACACACGAGTACCATAGAATATAAACTATAACTAGGCAGATTCTATACAGATATTTACTAGTAATATACAAGATGGAATGAGATGTATGAATAGTGCATAATGTCAGTAATAAGGTGCATGTTCTTGGCACAGTCACAGCTGGATGAGGTAATTACGTGGTTATAGTTTAAGTTATAGTTATTGCAGGCTCCTTTCAGCTGTTGAGGAGTCTGTAAATGTGTATCCACCTATTCTGCAATATCTATAAAAACATATAATGAATAGAATAAATATACTGAGACTATAGAATGTTAGGTGATCCAATTAAACTAAACAGGTCCAGACAGGTCTACAGAAACTACTGTTCTGCTTAGTCTTAAGTTTCTTAGTCTCAACACACACAAACCTAAAACCACAGACGTCGGACCACATCCGCAAAAAATTTACAGCAATGTACAGGCCTGAGTTGCATAAATGCCTGAGGTATAGTAGTAAAAAATAAGCAGACAGTGCTGCTTCTATCTCTGTCTGTATCTGTCTCCCTGTCTCTCAGTTCAAATCAATTAGCTTCATTAGCATTAACAAATTGGCAAATGTTGTTGCCAAAGCAATACAGTACATTAAATTCATATTAGTCATATATTTATGTGAATATCTGACACCCACACACACAGAGCTGCCCCTCACACACTGTTTAAGTCTGTCTTTGCTGTTTTTTTAATACTGCCAGTCAGCACACACACATTTCGCCTCCTTTACTCCAGCTGTCTGAGCTCAGGAGGGACTGAATTACACATGCGTGTCTCTTTCAGAAAATGCCAAATAAATCAACTGGATTATATTAGTTTGGAGATGTGTTGATTCCAAAAAATCTAAATCACAATCAAAATTCAGTTATTGCACAGCCCAAAATGTAATTTACCCACCCCTCAATGCTTCTAATTTTATATAATCGATGCTAACGTCTGGTCTTACATCTCGTCTGTTAGTGGTTTATTCTGCAGTGAAATTATTGTAAAGTAGTAGATCTCCTCCACGTCAGGCTGTGGGGAAATGTTCAGTGATGTTCTTTGTTTCCACAGCTTATAACCTGGCAAAAGAACAGCGGCTGAATTTCGGAGACGACATCCCCAGCGCCTTACGCATCGCCAAGAAGAAACGTTGGAACAGCATCGAGGAGAAGAGAATCAACCAGGAGAACGAGTTACACGCCTACCTGACCAAACTCATACTGGCTGAGAAAGAAAGGTGACACGTGGCAGCTCGGAGGCAAACATCAAATATCATCAACCTACTAAAATAAAAGCCCAAGTCATTTAATACGTTTTGGGGAAAACACAAGAAAAAATGTTGACAGTGGACGACTGGACATACGTAGAAGGTTGTGATATCTGAACATTCTAATTCAACTTTAGACAACTTTAAACTGTCCTTTCATTCCATAGTGAAACCTGGAGTTAAATTAAACTGATATCAGCTCCTTTTTCATCACTTTCTCAGCTCTTTGCCTGTTTTTTATTGAACGTAACTCATCTCCAACGTCCAGTTTTGACGACTTGGACTGAAGTTCCTGGAACTTCCTTTATTTCTTTATGTTTGGCTGGTTATTTATTGAATTTATTGATATGCACAGCACTTTATATTAAGTTACTATTAAAGTATAACTTATGGAATTTAGACTAAATTACTATAAAGCAGCCGTCATCATGAAAACTTTCACTGTCCATTGTCCTATAGAACATAAAGAGTTTGATCCTTTAACTCAGGATTAAAGTGATTTTTCCAGAAGTTGCAGCATCATCAAGAGATGATTTAGGACAAAAACTCATTAGTCAAGAAATGACATAGGCCATTATTTTAAAAGGATGATGATCTCCTCCCTGCTTCATTATCAGATAATGATCTAATTTGATGAGAATCTGGTTTGTGTGTTTCATTCTGATTTTGCTCTGAATGTGCAGAGAACTAGAAGAATACAAAGAAAAACAGGACGGTAACCAAAACGGAGGAGATGCTGGCAAGATTGCATCGAAACATGTATGTTCTTTTCTATTTTTTAATTTAATGAACACATTTAGTTCTGTAGAGTTGTATATTTTTATATGTGTTGTCTCATTAGGACAAGTATCTAATGGACATGGATGAGCTCTTCTCTCAAGTGGATGAGAAAAGAAAAGTGAGTATGAAAATTATTATTAATTATAATCAGTAAGAATGTAAGGAAGAGGATTAAGGCCATCATTGGAAACTAGTCAGAAAAAATACATTATAAATAAAATATAATAAAATAATATTATATATAATAAATTTAAAATTTATTACATTTTATTACAAATTAATTTAATGATTTTCCTTTTATCCTGGATCATTATTTATTATTTTATTCAGGCAAACTGTTGCTTTATTACCTCAGAGAATCTGAGGTTTTATAGGAAATTCTTTGCATTAAAATCTTAAATTTGCTATTTTTTCTCCTCTTCCATAAACCTTTAACACATTATATTTATTATAATTTAATTTATTTATTTATATATTATTTATTATTATTTTTTCAGGCTTTATTAACTCAAAGTATCTCTGAGGGTGTTATAAAATCGTAAATTTACTATTTTTTTCTGCAAACCTGTAACATATTGTATTTATTATAAATTATTTTCCTGTTATTCTGGATCATAGAGCCGACACACAGCCTGACAACCACATTTATGACTATGGTACCAACACACACCTATTTCACACTCTCTCATTGAATCCCTATTAAAATTAGCAGCAGAAGGAATACACACACACACACACACACACACATGTAGAGAGTTGTGTACAGTTCTGGTGTGTGTTGCTGCTTTCTTCGACCTACCTGCTCCTGTGAATGTGAGTTATTCTGTGTGTGATGAATGTTCCATACTATTAGACAGGCTGTTAGCTTCTATTTCAAGCTCAAGTTGTTTCTATGGCAACACCAGTGTTTGTGGATACTGTTGCTATAGATGGTTGTTGACTCCACTGAGGTAGTTGTCATGTAGTCGTCAGGTGAAATGACAGCAGGGTGTTTCTGTGACCTGTGTGTTAGATGTTGTACGACGACGCTTCACTACACACACACACACCCACACACACACACACACACACACATGCACAAGTAACCCTGAAAAGAAAAATGTGCATTATTTTTGAGACGGCATCCTGATATCAACAGTTCGAGGCTATCTTTAGTACGAGCCTCGGTGCTTTTATACAGTTTTTAATATTTAATAAGTTGCATTATATCATGTGTCTCTAAGATTAGATCACAGACTCTGTCGCTGTGTGTTTTCTTCCTCCAGAAACGAGAGATCCCAGACTATCTGTGCGGTAAGATCAGTTTTGAGCTGATGAGGGAGCCTTGCATCACACCCAGTGGAATCACCTACGACCGCAAGGACATTGAAGAGCACCTACAGGTACCGCTCATCCCAGAGTGGACGTTTTAATCCATCATTTCATAGTGGATTTATATTATATCTTATATGGTGAAAGACTCAGTGGATTTCATATACTTTCAAGGTAATATTAAACGAATGAGAATGGTGTTTCTTCTCATTCATTATTAGTAATTACTAAAAATTCAGACCAAATAGGAAAACACTCATGGAAATAACAGTATCACAGTGTATTTAACATCTTTCTCTCTTCTGTAATAATAATCAATTAAATTGGAGTCTGTATAAACTCAATTTGATCACATGAGAGGCTGGTGACGGCCTTTTTAATAGAATTTCTTTTAAAAATATGCCAATGTAGACATTAAAATTATTGTTTTTTTATGATTTTAGCATCTAATTATTAAAATTCTGCAGCAAAACATGGAAAAATCATCACAGAGTCTAGAGACTCGTACAGGAACATGCTGATAACCAAATTTATTCTATGGATTTTCAAAGATTGGAATCTTTCTGTCGCTCTGCTGAATATTAAACAGACTGCAGGGAAAGAACAAGAAAGTGACGAATGATGTGTTTCAGCAATGGAAATTAAGGGAAAATGGAGACTTTCTTGTATTAAACAACCTCTGTGGCCGATGGAGAATAAATTTCAGAGTTAACGAGGTCCTACATGGACGACGTTTAAACATTTATTCACTTTCTCATCTCTCTATAAATCGCTTGAGTCTGTGCAAACTCAGGAAATGAGGAGTTTGACACACGTATCCTATGGCATTGGTTCTCAACATGTTGTCCAGGGACCACCAGAGGTCCCCAGCAAATACAGGAATAATTAATTTTATTGATAAATCCATCCATAAGTAACACAATGACATGTTGGTCATGGGTTTCATACACTTTCCCTAATATCTGAAAGCAAAAAGTCACCTTCTATAGAATTTTCTCTTGTCCGTCTCCATGGCAACGGGCCCCTGACAGCCCCCGTTTTCAGTAATTTCCTGCTTTTTCCAGACGTTTTTATTATCTGACTTCATTATCTCTTTATATTTGGCCTGTACAGCTTTAGGAGGATTTTCTACTAGTTCCCTGCCCTTAATAAAAGAAAAAAACCTGCTGATTTCTGGAGGCAGCAGTTGAAGCTCTGTGGTTTCTTTGTGGTTACTCAGAAAGCTCTTTTTTGTGTTTTCTAATGACATGATAGTAGAAAACTTAGACAAAAGGTTTGGAAAAAATGTGATGAAGTTTTCAACTACTTCCTGTCACATGACGTCTTCAACTTCCTGCTTCTTCCCTCTGAAAAATGAACAAACCCTCCCAGAAACAGTCATTTTACTTAGATTATAATGGTTTTCAACCCGTGCATATGCATATTTATATGTATAATTTAGTCTTTTAAGTCTCTAGAATAATCCTAAAATCCTAAAAAAATAAGATAAAATAAAGATAAAATACTATTGTTGAAGAAATAAAATACTATGGTTGAGAATAAAATACTATACTATGGTTATTTTTTGCATGTTTCCAGTGTAAATGCACATTTTATGTGTATTGCACATGTTTTGTGTATTGCACATTTTCTGTAGTCGGTCCAATTTCACATGTTGTGCTACCTGGAACAGTCTTAAATGCTAGGATTATATTTGTGGCCTCTATAAGAGCCTTTAAAATGCTGTTTTCTGCAAAGAAAAGTCAATAAATATGCATGAAACTGAGCCTTTAATAGGTTAATAATGCAGCTTGTAACTCTTTGTGCAGCGGGTGGGTCATTTCGACCCGGTCACCAGGAGTCCCCTGACCCAGGACCAGCTGATCCCCAACCTGGCCATGAAGGAGGTGATTGATGCCTTTATCCAGGAAAACGGCTGGGTGGAGGACTACTAAAGACCCCCCTCCTACCTTTATCCCTATTTCTCCATCATGACAACACAAAGCCTGGACAACACAAGACTCTAGAGAACCGATATCACCCCCTTTTTGCCTGGACATGTACTTTTACACAAGCGGGAAAAGCCACACTAGACTGGACTCCCCAACAGGAACCGTGTCTCCTCCCCAACATCTTATCTTTGCTGTAAAACTCTCCCGCTCCAAATGTACGAGGCTGCTCCCTTTAAGACTTCTCCTCCTTCCTTCCTTCGTTTTCTCCTCCGTCATCTTCTTCTGTCATCACACGGTTTCTCCTTTCGAACCGGACTCCTTTCTTTTACTCCAAAAAAACAAAAAAAAAACCAAGGGGCCAAGTTCTCAGGTCTCTCTCGCCTCCTTCCCTTTTCTCTCTTATCTCTTTCTATCTCTCGAGTGCCACAATCCTAGGAAAAAGCATCAGCATTGCACTCCGGTTTTTTCTTATCTATATATATATATATATATACCGACAATATATATAAAAGAAACATCCACGTTTTTGGTGGCAGGATTCATAAGACACCTTTTTATTTGGCTTTTTCTCCAACTTTGGAGCATTTGCCCTCATTTTTGCTGAAAGGTAAGAAAAAAATAACCTGTTTTCATTGAGGGTGACCAGTATGCAAAGTTTACATGATCATTGTAAAAAAAGAGTGAATTATTAAGTGTGTAAGTGTGTGTTTTATCGAGGGGAAGCAAGTCGTAAACACACCATCCTGTAAGAGTTTTCTTTTCCTTTGCATATCAATCACACCCCAATTCGATCGGAATAAGTTGAATGTACGCATAATACACTCTTCAGTTTAAACCTGCAGTAATTCAACGTTTTTATCGAGATTTTCATGAAAAGTGGCCTTTTAACGAGACGGAAACGACCGCTGTCATTAAAAAAAATAAGTTTTCACGTTGCTGGATATTAATTAAAACAAATGTTGAAGTGTTTTGGATTTTCGATAGGTGGCGTCGATGCTACGATGTGCTTTAAAAAAATGAAAAAAAAGAAAAATGTGTCGTTCATTGAGACAAAATACGTGCTTGGACGTTGTGCTGTTTGCCTGGAATGAAAAGTAAGACGCTCACATCAAGCATGAGGCGAATTTCTTTGCTTTTTCCTTCGAGAAAAAAAGGCAAGAAGTTGTTTTTTTTTAGTTGTTCTCCTCTTTTCTGTTAATTTTTAATGCATCTCCTTCTCCTCACAGTTGCAACGGCTAATGTAAAAAAAGAAAAACGGACAAAAAAAAACAATCGTCGGTGTAAAAAAAACTTTTGTGACGGGGATCGAGCTCAAACGACCTCCTCCACGATATATAAAGATGCTGGAAAGAGTCACGACCATCTTCTCTCATCCATACCTCAGTCCGAGTTATTCGCGTGCTGATTCCCGCCGTCGTCCTCTGTAAAAACATTTTCATTTCCGTGCTTTTTAGTTGACACTTTTGTTTTTTTCAGCTGAATGTGTGTCTGTGATTAATTAGGCCGTCGGTGGTTCTTGTCGGGGTGCAGGCAGTGTAAATAATTTGCTTGTGTATCTCAGATTTTATTTCTTGACAAAAATAGGGTTCTTTTTTTTTTTTTTTTTTGTTCTCTTGAGAAATCCTAGAGCTTGAGAAACTGTATTAAATGTAGATATGTTGATAACATAAAAATGCCTGGCTCAGTTTTCATTTGTCCCCCATTAAACCGTGAACTTTGAGTTGGTTGTGATGTTTCTGACACTTAGAATATCATTAAAATGAGTTTTATTAACATGTATATGATGCAAGATATGAAGGGAAAACTAAAAGTGTGTAAATTTGGTTTCACAACCACTCTAAGTTTTAAATACCTTAAATTCTCTGGCACTAAATGAAGCTTCCTGGATGAGAGGAAGTCCAGTTGCTTGTGAGATAAGGAAAAACTCCCTAAAAAACACTTTAACAGGGAAAAAACACATTTTTTATTAGAATCTGAGGCATTTGGCTGGTCTGTTATGAACAAAAGTCCTATTAATATGTTTTTGAGTCAGTGTTTGTGCGTTAAAGGTATGTTATTTACCATTTAGCAGCATCTAGCAATATCTAAAAGCAAAAAGATGCAGAAAATCTTATTAAATGGGGAGTCTGTGGTGTCATTTGCATCAATTTATAGGTCCCTGACATGAAAAAAGATCAAAAATCACTGATCTAGCAGGATGGAGTTTGCGAAAATGGAGTATAGAATTCATACGTATGTTTTAACCACCTAAGCTGCAGGTCGATTTGTCAGTTTTCCTGCTTTAAATGATAATAAATGTGGAATATCTCTACAAACACAAAGGTTATTGGACTTAAACCTGGTGTTAAAATAAATCTACAACATGTGAGGAGACTATAGAAGAGTCAGAATCTATTTATGTTGCTGTTATAGAGAAAATAGAGTTAGAATATTGACAAAAACCTGAACCAAATTAGGGAAAAAAGCTAAATTATCAATGCATAGTTCAATGATTAATAAGATGAGAGTTCAAAGGTCAATTATTTGTGCATAAAATCATAGAAATCACACTGAGGATCATTATAGAACATGAAGAATATATTGTGTAAGACGTTTATTATGAAGGAGCCAATTAAATAATCACACAAACAGCTCAAATTTAAATTAAATATGTAAATAGTCTCTACTACTGATATTCTATTAAACTATTGTCTTATTATATTGATGATGTGGATATTGATGATATATATTGATGCTGTAACAGTAACATTGTGTTTTACTACAGATAAAATACTTTATTTAGTGTTGGAGCTGAGGTTTTCTCTCTAGGTGAAGTGTGTGTGTGTGTGTGTGTGTGTGTGTGTGTGTGTGTGTGTGTGTGTGTGTGTGTGTGTGTGTGTGTGTGTGTGTGTGTGTGTGTGTGTGTGTGTGTGTGTGTGTGTGTGTGTGTGTGTGTGTGTGTGTGTGTGTGTGTGTGTGTGTGTGTGTGTGTGTGTGTGTGTGTGTGTGTGTGTGTGTGTGTGTGTGTGTGTGTGTGTGTGTGTGTGTGTGTGTGTGTGTGTGTGTGTGTGTGTGTGTGTGTAAGTGTATGTATGTATGTGTGTGTGTGTGTGTGTGTGTGTGTGTGTGTGTCAGTCACACGGACAGGCCAGCGTCACCCTTCACACACACCAGCCTATTGTACTCTAGAGGATCCTGTGAAGAGCTGACGTGGTGGCGGTGCCTGGAGGGAAGAGGACGGAGCTTTTATCAGCAGCTTTATGGGACTGAAGACAACAACAACAAATAAATAAACAACAACAAAATGGTAAGAAAAGCATCAACTCTTCATATAATCTGGTTTTACGGTGAATTCAGGCTCCCAAAGACGGTTCTAGTGGATGGAACTTAGACTTAAATTGTACAAAACTTTATTAAAACTGCTTATTTGGGGAAAAACAGCCAAATATAGATTTTTTATTATAGATTAATGTCTATTTTTCATATAGATTTTATACTGTAACATCTCCTTATAATGAAGATGAGTATGGGATTCACCAAGCAACGTTTTAATTCTAATTAGGGCTTTAAAAGTTAAATAAAACATCACAAACTCCAGAGTCCTCTGTTGTGTGAGTTGGACTCTTATTACTCAGGAAACGTTAAATTTAACACATCAATATGACTGAAGCTGGTTCGGTTTGAGCATTTTAAAGGTTTAACCGAGGTTTTTTTGGTTATTGAGACTATTTCTCATTGATCCAATAATCATAAACAGACTCTTGACTAAAAACTTGAAATATATCCCTTTAATTTACATTTAGAACAGATAAAAATATGATTATTTTCAATGTCAGTAGTCTAACTCAACTTCACAAGCATTTTAAAGGTAAAACTGAGTTTTTTGAGACTTTTTCCTCATTGTTCCAATAATAATAAATTGCCTGAAGCGGATTTTTCCACATGTTAAGAGTTAAAAATGTGAAAAATATCCCTTTAAGGTGCATTTAAAACAGAAATGTGCTAATTTTTATGCAATAATAGTGATTATTTACAGCCTAACACCAGGATTTCTGTATTTAAATTTGCAAATCAGACATTTTTCTAACCATCACCCCTGAATGTCTTTGTTATACCTTAAACTGTCGTCTTTTATGGTAAAAACCTGTGAATTAACTCAGTTCTACATGACTTTTAACTCCATGTTATTGAGGACACCTCATACTAGAAAAAACAGCTGATAAACCTTTTATTTTTGTAGGAATATGTGTTTTTGTTCATATAAAATGCAGAAGCCTAAAACATCATACACCTTATATATATGTACTAAATTAACCCTTTATACAGTGTTGTATAACCAGTAATAATCAGCTGATCGTTAATTTCCTGTGTGTTTTCCAGAGTTTCAGCAGAAACGTGTTTGCTGTTCTTCTTCTTGCTGCCTCTGGTTTGTCTTTGACTCTTCCTACAGCTAAACAAGGTTTGTGTTTGCAACAAGAGTCAAGTCACTTTTATTAGTTCGAGCCGAAAAGTCACAAATCACAGATTTGCCTCGATGGGTTTTTACAGTTTGTGCAACAGCAACAACACGAAGAAATACTAATTCAGGGAATATATCTTGTTTTTAGTCCAATTAGTCCAATTCTGAGTTGAGTTATTTTATTCCACTGGTTTATTTCAATTAGTTTTTCTTGGTTTTAGTCAATTTAGGAACAGGAATCAGGAAAACAAATAAATAAATAAGCTAAATTATCTGCGAATGGAATAATAATTATACTCAATGTTGGACTAGTTGCACCAAAACAAGATATTATATTATTATATAATATATATTTATAACAAGAAAAGACAATATCTTGTTTTATGGTACAATTATTCCAATATTAAGTAGAATTATCTTATTCTACTTGTAGATAATTTATCTTATTTCAAGTTTTTTTCTTGATTTTAGCCAATTTAACCTGTTTTTTGTCCCAAATCAGGAAAAAAAAACTTGAAATAAGCTAAATTATCTGCAGGGGAATAACATAATTCTAAATAACTCTATTAATGTTGCACTAATTGTACCAAAAACAAGATATTTATACATGTTTTTGCAGGATAGATGATAGAATATAATACATTTATAACAGGAAAAGAGTTGAGTATGACTTTAAATAGAAAACATGTTGATTTATCAGTTTTTCCTCTAAATTTCTCTCTATCTCTAAAATTGTTTAGTGTCACAGATGCAATAAAGAAGGTGATGAGGTCTAAACCTATAGCAGAATAACGATGTTCTGGTCCAGTCAGGAAATAACTATAAGCTTCTTCAAAAAGAAAAGTTTTATCCTGTTTTAAGGCCAAACTGAAATAGGAGATTTAATTTTAGAATCTCAGCTAACGACTAATAAGCTGAATTTTGGGAGTATAGTGTTCTCATGGATGATATGGAACTATGAGATCCTTAAGTTAGGATGGAAACTTTGTAGGTGAGGAGGAGGATTTTTAATCCACAGGAAGCTGATGCTGCTGAGATGTGATTTCTTCTTCTGGAGCAGGTTGGAAACACTTTTATTTGTGCTTTTCTATCGTCAACAACCTCTTTTTTTATATCATTTCAGCATCAAATAGGTTTAGGTTGTGATGTCACAATAGATATTCTGGGGTTTCATTAGAAAATAATAAAATTGATAAATAAGATAAATTACCTGCCAGTGGAATAAGATAATTCTTCTCAATTTTGGAATAATTACACCAAAAACAAGATATTTTCACCTAAGATTTCAGTTTTTGCAATAGATTATAGACACAATACATTTATAACAGTAATTCAACATTATTTCAAGTTGTTTTTCAACATTTTGGTAAAAAAATATAAATAAAATTGACTAAAATCAAGAAAAAAACTTAAATTTATATTTGTTGCTTATAGAAATCTGCCCATAAACAAATATACAAAATTATTTTAGGGGATTTATTCTAGAGACTTGCATATTTGGCATATTTACCACAGAAATCTTAATTTTTTATTTATTTTTTTGTATTTTTTTGACAATTTATATATATTGACCCATTTAAGTCTAGATTTATTTCAGTTTTCATGCATATAATGAATCCATTTTTTCCATTTTGTACTTTTTTCTATGGAAAAACTTTAATTTTAATCACTTTTATAGTTGCTGCTTGCACAAATCTGCACATAAACAAAAACCTATTTATTCCATCTACAGAATTCTTTTATGGGGGATTTATTCTAGAGACTTTAATTATTAAATTTATATAATTATAATAAAATATATAGATATCATTTAAATAAAGTGACTCTTTCTAGGAGGATTAGTGTCATTAGAAAAAACAGCTGGAAAAGTAAAATTTGCATTTTTTTTTATTACTTAAAGGCTTAAATGTGTGTTTTTGTGGAGTTTTTCCTTGTGAATATGAGGGTTTAAGGACAAGAGCTGTAAAAACCCACTGAGGCGAATCTTTGATTTGTGATTTTGAGCTTGAACAAATGAAACTGACTTGATTTGACAGCTGAAACCTTCAGATTTGTTGTTGAGTCTCACTCGTTTCTCTCCAGTGGGTCTGGCCGACAAAGTCCTGGTCTTCCCTTACGAGACGGACTTCAGCTTCGTGACCCTGACCCCTCAGAAGGAGATGGAGCTGAGGGCCTTCACGCTGTGCCTTCGGGTGGCCACCGAGCTGCCCGAGGAGCGGCAGGTCATCCTGTTCGCTTACCGCACGGCCGACTACGACGAGCTCAACGTGTGGCGCGAGAAGGACGGACGCATCTCCTTCTACATGAGCGGCGACGGCAGCTTCTTCAACCTGCCGCCGCTCTCCACCTTCAGAACCAGCCTGTGCCTGACCTGGGAGTCCAGGACCGGCCTGGCCGCCTTCTGGGTGGAGGGCCGGCGCGGCACCTACCAGGTCTACAAACCGGGCCACAGCATCCGCCCCCAGGGCACCGTCCTGCTGGGCCAGGACCCCGACAAGCACCTCGGGGGGCTGGAGGCCGTGCAGAGCTTCGTCGGGGAGGTGACCGACCTGAACATGTGGGACCACGTGCTGTCCAGGAGCCTGATCCAGGCCTGGCACTACGGACACAAGGTGCCCAAAGGCAACATCTTCGACTGGGGAAGCATCGAGTTCGAGCTGAATGGGAACGTGATGGTGGTGGATGACGACTGACCCGAGGAGGTCGCCCGGGACAAGGAGACGAGTTTGGAGACGTGGGTCGGACTGATCCTGATATGCCTGGTGGTTTTTCTCAGATTCACCGTTTGTTCCTCTTCCAAAGACCTCAAGTCTTCTGAATAATGCTGCACGAAGTCGTGGTTCATGTCAAAGATTAGAGATATCCCTCTGTTCTACAGCATTGCCACATGGAAACTCCATGTAAATTCTGTTGTATAAGGCTGGTTACTGCCTTTAAACACTGGCTGCAGGTGTATAGTTTGATAAATAACCACCAGTTCCACATAAACAGTCTAATTTATTAATTCTATTAGTATTGAATCAACTTTTTCGACTTTTATGGCTACCAACCTCCAGAAAAGCAAAGAAACAACAACAATAATATCTTTACAAACCATTTTCCTAATGAAAAATGATGTGTTTTTACATTTTTGTTGGTTTTATTCCAGAATTTAAATATAATAATTGATAATAGTCTCACTTTCATACCTTTTTCTACTTATTGTATTATTTTTTTGTCCTTCAAAGTACAAACTAAACAGTAAATCGTGGATTTTATTTCCCTACTTTTTAATAATATTGAGCCAAAGTAGTTTTTGACATATAGCAACGCTGTGCAATAGAGGGATATTTGCTTTAAGGTGTTTTATAATAGAAAATGTAGGAAAAGTCCAAGGTCAAAACTATGGAGGACTGAAACTGTCATAATCAAGACTAAAAAATGAATTGGATTGAATGAATATACCAGTAAATGTCGATATTTATTTAATTTTCCATTTGATTAATTTATAATATATATATATGTGCATTATTTTCCCATTTATTTAATTTTATTTAATTTAATAATATTTAAAAATAATTTTAAAAATATGTGCAAAGGGAAAATAATACACTAATAGTAAATAAATATTAATAAAATAATTTTTAAATTTATTTTAAATATGGCAGTCCTCTATTAAATGTGAAAGGACTCCACTTAGAGAACCACTGACATAAAGACCCTGTCAATGATCAGGCAGCAAATGTAGAAAGCAGAAGTTTTCCACTTGTTTTACTAAATGCATCACTGCAGAGGCGTCATTTAGGTATTTTAAGGTCCAGACTCTTCATACCTGGACTATAATGGACACATGTTTAATTATAATAAGGCCTTTTAAAGTTAAACTAATTTAAACTCCACTAACAGGGAAATATGAGGAGAAAACATCCAGATGTGTCCTGGTTGTGGATCAATGCATTTAAATTTATTACTCAGGAAATGTTAAATTTAACACATCAATATGACTGAAGCTGGTTTTATTTCTCATTGTTCCAATAATCATAAACAGACACGTTAAGAGAGTTAAAAACTAGAAAAAATATCCCTTTAATTTACATTTAGAACGTATAAAAATGTGTGATTATTTGCCATTTGCAATTATGCATTTATATTGATTATGTAGCTTCTTGATTTTGCACCAGATTGCTGCATTTAAATGTCCAATTTTCTATTTTTTCTGACCCTAACCTCCTCTAGGAGGGAGAGTTTCTGCCTTAAACTGAAACGACGCCGCTGCATCACTGATCATTGGCTGCAGCAGAAAACTGGTGAGATTGAAGCTGGTTGTTGATGTGCCGGATGTTTCCATAGGGTGGCACTCTGCACTAGTTCACATCAAAGTTGTGTCAAACACAGATTTATCCCACAAGAATCCACTAATTTAATATGGGATAGTTTATTAACTGAGGCCACAGATACATGATTAAACATCTTTTATTTGTTATTTTGCATTATCTTATATTATTAGCATAATGCATGCAATAGACTTTGCATTTTAAAATTGACAAGTGCATGCAACTATTACTTTAAAATTATATTTTATTTAGGTAAAACTCATATAATCATAAAACTGAACATTTCTACATTTATGTTTGACTCCTATCAATTCTAAACACATGAAGCAGATATTAAAACTGCTTTATTCCTACAGGAGATTTAACCATTTAACTACACTCGGAGACAAATAGCAATTATCATGTTTAAAGTCCATAATGTTGCCTTTGGTTATCATACTCACTCATGAATTTTCCATGTTTTAACTGATGTAAGAACGCTTTTGGGTCTGAAATAAAAATCTTACCATGTGCATAACTAATAATGTTTGTAATTAAAGAGAATATTTCTTCTTTGAACTCTTGCAGCCTCCTTTTTATAATCGTCTTTTGACATCTTAAAGAAAGAGATAAAGAGATAATCACTAGAATACATCATTCCAAAAGGGGAGTAATTATATATTTTTTAAAGGATTTTATTATATATATAGCAAGAGAGAAAGTGGGGATAATTTTTCTTGGATGGATTGTATAACAATCTTTAATAGACAGCTTAATAACTAATTATCAACCATTAACAGTGAACTAAAATCTATCAATTAAACATTTATAAATGGACATTTAATAATGATTTTAGATTGTTTATTAAATAACACTTAATGTTTAATTGACTACCAATTTACCATTTATACTAATTATGTGTCCAAAACAATTATTAACCATTAACACATTAAAATAACTTGTTTATTAACACATGTTTAATTAACTATTTATTACTGTAAATTACCAAATAACAACCGGATGTTTACCGTAAATGACCAAATATTAGCTCAATCACTTCAAAGATCAGGTGTTAATTCCAAACCAGGTGGTAATTTGGAACAGGAGATTAATTCCTTTCTGACAAAATAGAGTAATTTAATCAAATTCTTTTATTATTAAACCTTATAATTTACTAAAAGTCAGATTACAGTACTGTAGTGAAATGTCTCAGCTTCTCTGCTGCATATTTTACCACAGAAAGTTTAAATTTCATGTCATACTTTTTATTTTTTTTGACACAAATTAATATATATTAACCCATTTAAGCCTAGATTTAGTTTCACGCATATAATTATATCAGTTGAGTCATTTTATGACTCATCTATTTTTTCCATTTTGTAGTATTTTCTTTGCAAAATATAGCATTTTAATCACTATTATAGTTGCTGTTTGCACAAATCTGCCCACAAACAAAAACCTATTTATTCCATGTACAAAATTCTTTTTTGGGGGATTATTCTAGAGACTTGAACAGTTAAATAGATAAATATACATGTCAGGGGTAAAAATCATAATAATCTAAATTAAATGACCTCTTTTTGGGAGGAAATTGATAACGTCACATGACAGGAAGCACCTTTTTTCTAAGTTATCTCCTATCATGTCATTAGATTAAAACAATGCTGAGTTGATTTTAAGTTTAAAATGATGTCATAGATTTAAAGGCTCATAGGCTTCAGTGGGTTAAAGAACGAATACGACGGATGAGTTACACATTACTTGCAGAGATGAAGTCATATGGAGTTGCTGCACTAACAAAGGCCCTTACAGAATAAGCTCAAGGTCAGATCTTCTCCATCCGAGTGGAACACAGTAACCCTGAGTTCTCCTCCTCTCCATCACCTCCTCCTCCTCCACCACCGCCCTGACCTCCTCCCAGAGACCATGGAGGAGAAGTTTGCAGCCCAGGCTCCCTCGAGGGTGGGAAAGTGTTTCCGAGTGTGTGTGTGTTTATTCCGACCGAAAATCACCCGTCGGCTCTCCGGCAGCAGCAGCAGCAGCAGCTAAATAAGGAGGAGGAGGCAGGGCCGATGAGTTCTGACTGCGGGTCAGCAGCCAAATGTTCCACCTTCTTGGATGTTGCAATGCATCAATCGCAGTGCCCACTCACTGTGTGGTAACACCTTTGTGGACCATCTGCCCAGGCCTGGCTTCTCAGCCCTCTGGTACACACACACACACACACACACACACACACACACACACACACACACACACGGCACGCACATACAGAGCCTGTTATGTCCTTCTTTTTGCATTTCTGCCCAAGAGGGGTAATAATTCTTCATACATGCACATGAAAAAAGACCCTTCTTATAAGAGTTTAACCTGTTAAAATCCAATAAAAACAAACTGATACAGGTTCAGCATTGAGTTTTATTCATAAATCACAGTAGAAAAACTATAAATACACTAAATAAAGTATTGTGATCTGTAGTAAAACACAATGTTACTGTTACAGCATCAATATATATCATCAATATCCACATCATCAATATAATAAGAAAATAGTTTAATATAATATCACTAGTAATAACTTTGCATTGCAGATAATTTAGCTGATTTCAAGTCATTTTTTCATGATTTGGGTCAGTTTGGTCTTGTTTTAAGTTGTAAATGAAGTGTTTTTATCTGTAATAAAACAAAATTTTAGTTTTTTTTTGTTTTTTTTTGCAATATTCTAACTTTATTTTCTATATAACAGCAACATACATTGAATATGACTCTTCTAGATACTACTAGATTTCTTTTGATTCCAAGTTTAAGCACAAAAACCTTTGTAGTTGTAGAGATATTCTATATTTATTACCATTTAGAGCAGGAAAACTGAAAAATAGGCCTGATGCTTAAGTGTTTAACTTCATAGTATGTTTCAATTTGAAAACAGACTAATCATTTCTCTTCATATATAATTCTATATTTTCTTTGATAAACACTTGACACCTTTTCATTTTCATTTTCAGACCTACTTAATAAAAAGATAAACGTTCAAAGATCAATTATTAGTCCATAAAATCATAGAAATCACACTGAGGATCATTACAGAACATGAAGAATATATTCTGTAAAATGAAGATTATAAAAGAGTTCATTATATTTTGGTCAATTTATTGTATTGATGATGTGGATATTGATGATATATATTGATGCTGTAACAGTAACATTGAGTTTTACTACAGATATAAACACTTTATTTAGTGTATTTAGAGGTTTTCTACTGGGATTTCTAAATAAAACTCAACGCTGCCCCCATATCAGGGGTTTCTGCAGGTTAAAATGATGGTGATTTACAGTATTTAACAGCAGGACACAATCAGGGGCCTGGTCCTCTGCTACTGAGTGGATAATTATTCCTTCTGTGTATTGCATGCATTATCCAGCCGAGCAGACAGTTGCAGGGCTCCTTGTCCTGCTGAGGGCCTGTGAGATCTGCATATTGGCCCATGGTGGTTTTCAGCTTGTCTGAGGCGAGTTGCTGCCACGGCCTGTACGTCCATGCGTGTGTGGAGCTGGTCGAGATGTTTTCCAGGCGAGAGGAGATAGACGGTGAGAGGGAGACAGAAGGACGGCCGTTCTGGATTCCTTCGAGCAACTCCAAATAGATTTCCAGGCAAAACATATTTGCATACGCAAGACAGTGCTACGAGCTATCTGAGTGAGCTGTGGCATGTGTGCAATGAACAGATGGGTAATTTTTTTTTTAGAGCTTTCTTGCAGAAATTTCAGCCCATTAAATTATGATCTTGGGCATTATTCAGCCTGCTTTTTTTTTCGTTCATGAGGATCAAGTTGCTCTGGTTAATCAGATTCGGCGAGTGATTCCAGAGATATAAATCAAAAGCATCACAGAAAATCTATATTATTTAAAGGTTTCTTTATTTTATGACAAAGCAAAGACATGTGAACACAGAGCAAAGAGAAGTGAATTAAACCTTTATCAAATTAAACCAAATCTGCACATAAAAGAAGATTCATAGGATTCCAAGAAATCAGTATGATGTAATAACATATATTGATATTTCAGTGTTAGATATGACTGCAGACTGTTTGTATGTGTGTGTATGTATGAATGTATGTATGTATGTATGTATGTGTTTATGTAAGTATGTATGAATGTATGAATGTATGAATGTATGTATGAATGTATGTATGTATGTATGTATGTATGTATGAATGTATGTATGAATGTATGTATGAATGTATGTATGTATGAATGTATGTATGTATGAATGTATGAATGTATGTATGAATGTATGAATGTGTGAACGTATGTATGAATGTATGTATGTATGTATGTATGTATGTATGAATGTATGAATGTATGTATGTATGAATGTATGAATGTATGTATGAATGTATGTATGTATGTATGTATGTATGAATGTATGTATGAATGTATGTATGTATGAATGTATGTATGTATGAATGTATGAATGTATATATGAATGTATGTATGTATGTATGTATGTATGTATGTATGAATGTATGTATGTATGTATGAATGTATGTATGTATGAATGTATGTATGTATGTATGTATGTATGTATGTATGTATGAATGTATGTATGAATGTATGTATGTATGAATGTATGAATGTATATATGAATGTATGTATGTATGTATGAATGTATGTATGTATGTATGAATGTATGTATGTATGTATGTATGTATGAATGTATGAATGTATGTATGTATGAATGTATGAATGTATGTATGAATGTATGAATGTATGTATGTATGTTTGAATGTATGAATGTATGAATGTATGTATGTATGTATGTATGTATGAATGTATGAATGTATGTATGTATGAATGTATGTATGTATGAATGTATGAATGTATGTATGAATGTATGAATGTATGAATGTATGTATGTATGGATGTATGAATGTATGTATGAATGTATGTATGTATGGATGTATGGATGTATGGATGTATGGTTGAATGTATGAATGTATGGTTGAATGTATGAATGTATGAATGTATGTATGAATGTATGTATGTATGTATGTATGTATGAATGTATGTATGAATGTATGAATGTATGTATGTATGAATGTATGAATGTATGTATGTATGAATGTATGTATGTATGAATGTATGAATGTATGAATGTATGTATGTATGTATGAATGTATGAATGTATGTATGTATGTATGTATGTATGTATGAATGTATGAATGTATGAATGTATGTATGTATGTATGTATGTATGTATGAATGTATGTATGAATGTATGTATGTATGTATGAATGTATGTATGAATGTATGAATGTATGTATGTATGAATGTATATATGAATGTATGTATGAATGTATGAATGTATGTATGAATGTATGAATGTATGTATGTATGAATGTATGTATGTATGTATGAATGTATGAATGTATGAATGTATGGATGAATGTATGTATGAATGTATGAATGTATGTATGAATGTATGAATGTATGTATGTATGAATGTATGTATGTATGTATGAATGTATGAATGTATGAATGTATGGATGTATGTATGTATGTATGAATGTATGAATGTATGTATGTATGTATGAATGTATGAATGTATGAATGTATGTATGTATGTATGTATGTATGTATGTATGTATGTATGTATGAATGTATGTATGTATGTATTAATGTATGAATGTATGTATGAATGTATGAATGTATGTATGTATGAATGTATGTATGTATGTATGTATGAATGTATGAATGTATGAATGTATGTATGTATGTATGTATGAATGTATGTATGAATGTATGAATGTATGTATGTATGAATGTATATATGAATGTATGAATGAATGTATGAA